>CM076576.1:839424751-840024751 GCA_034641835.2 Pinus albicaulis
GGAACAAAGGTAAAATACCTCTATGGAAGTGACTGTACAACTAAGGTTATTGAATAGAGACAACTTACATGTGCATATATCAATGTAAATAACACAGTATGAGAAATTCTCAAAATTATTAACAACACAGTATGAGAATTTAGACAACATTATTAACACAATATGAGAAAATTTACACTAAAATAGATTCCTTTTAATTTACACAAAAACCCTACCCTAAACCAATCAATTTACACAAAAACACAGGACATAGGAAATAACATCAACAGAAACATATCCTTCAAGTTAAATGTGTTAAAAACTAGAAAATTTACAGAAAAATCAAGTGTTTAAAAACATAGTAAACAAGCTCAACAGAGAAACATATCCTTCAAGTTAAATGTGTTAAAAACACATACATATGATTGTTAGGACAAAGTCCTACCTTATGAATTCTCTCCTCGCCTTCCTCCTTGCCAACTGCATTGACTTGCAAACAATGCAAAAACCAAATCAGAAAACAACCATTCATAGAGGAGGCAACACAAACATTAAAAAAAGGAAAACCAACACTGAAAAATGCACCTGAAAGCACAATTCAGGGCATCCAGACCTGAAAAACGCACCTGAAAACACAATTCCGAGCATCCAGACCTAAAAACGATGCAGAGTCGAACGCAGGTAAAACCACCACAGAGCCGAGGTAAAACCACCACAGAGCAGAGGTATAACTACCACATAGCCGAGGTATGACCACCACAGAGCCGAGGTATGACCACCACAGAGCCGAATATAACCACCACAGAGTCGAGTAAAACCATCACAGGGTCGAGTAAAACCACCACAGAGCCGAGGTAAAACCACCACAGGACGGAGGTAAAACCACCACAGAGCCGAGGTAAAACCACCACAAATTCGAGGTATAACCACCACAGAGCCGAGGTATAACCACCACAGAGCTGAGGTAGGACCACCACAAAGCTGAGTATTGTTGAGCCCTAAAAGTGTCTTCTCCTTTACTAATTTCTACTTCATCTTATCATTCCCTTTGTCATTTATATACCTAAAATATCAATAAGAATGATTAAAATCACTTAAGGAATACATGTAATGACTAACTTGTTGTACTTTTGTGGTTTTGTTGTCTTAATGATTTCTGAGCAGTTTTAGCTACAGAATGCAGTCATTTTGTAGCTAGTTACACATTCCGTAGCCATTTTGGTGTTTGAACATATTACAGGTGTCATATGAAGAAAAGGAGTATATGGTTAGATTCTAAATCTTTCCTACATTGTTCCTTGTCATCCACAAAGGCTGAATCAAAATCTAGAGATGCTTGTGCACGTGGTCAAACCAAGAGTCCGAGAAGCAGATTTCTATAAGGACAAGGACTCTTGATTTTCTTTCAGCAAATCACGAGTCCTTGCAAAGAGTTTTAGTTTGATTTTGACTTTAGAATACACCTGTGCCTACTTTCATTCAATTATAGTTATGTAATTACCTATAAATTTAGCTCGGTGAGACCGAGAGAACAAGTTAACTTTTATTCTGCTAAGACTGTGATACTATGTTTCAAAGTATTTTTGATAATAAAGGGAGGCATAAATTTGATGCTGTGTTGAATACACACTTAAGGAGTTAAATATTTTCATGCCAACTTGATAGCAAAGGGCCCTTGCTATCTGAGGAGGCTTTCACATGCTTTCTAGATAAGTAAATTTTAATTCTGTGTTGTTATATTTTTCACTTTGATAGTTTTCTGAGTTTATATCTTTTAGTAATCATGTCTTGTTTTGTTTTTTCAACTAACAGATCCTCATGATGTTATGATTAGTCATTTCTTAAAAAGTTTTCCAATATATCTCTATTCACTGAATGGATTTAATTGTGACATCTTGAGTTACCAGCATTCTGGTTTTTGTCATTTAGATTCTTAATATCCTACAACCACTCTTTTTCTTAAAAAGATTTTCCAACATATCACTATTGACTGAATGAGATTTGGTTGTATGATTATAAGTTAATTAGGTTGTATTTCTTGCTCTGCAATTAGATAGAAGATCCTCATATTATTACAAATAGTCTCTTCTTAAAACTGTTCCAATAAATCTCTAAATCACAGAAAAGACCTAATTGTAATACTGTGGGTTACTTGTTGTTTAGAAGATTATTATTTCGTTATATCTAGTCTCCTTCAATGAACTATTCCAATAAATATCTAGCTAATGAATGAGACCTAGTTGTTATGGCATAAGAAGTTTAAATATTCATAGGAGATCCTTAGCATATTGTAGCAATTTTCTTCTCAAGCTGTTCCAAAATATCTCTAATATATGAATAGGATTGCACTACAATATTCTAAGTTACTGTCTGTTTTTAGGAAGATCCTCATCACATTGGAGTTCAATCTCTTCTACAAACTATTCCAACAAACCTCTAACCAAATGATTAGGTTGAATTATAATGTCTTGAGTTACATTTCATGTTCATTTGCAAATTAGGACATCCATGGATTAGAATGCTTTGTTTTTCATCATTAGGAACAGAATTTACAATTACACTCTATTTTGAGTCTAAGGTTCTCTTTTCTTTCCTTTTTGTCATATATTTGATGTCATACTTTTAACATAGAATAACATACTTAAGCTCAAACACAAAAAAACTCAAAAACATCAACAAAATATTGAAAACAATGAAATAAGAATAAGGATATTTAGGCACATATAGTGCAAGTATACCTCATCAGTTTACAAGCCCTGGTCGATAATTTATGCTATCAATTCAGGACACTGAATTGACTAAAAATTTTTGCGTCGTTGCCGAGGAGGTATAACTAGGTAGCCTTATTTCCTATTTCCCAAAAACAATGATATGCATAGAGAAAGAGATTCTAGGGGTAGATTTGTAAGAGGCAGAAGTTTAATTCCCACAACTCCACTCACTCCACCTAGACCAAGAAGTATCACACCTCCAACCCAAACTAATATTCCACACTATACTGGTCATAGGCTTCAAGAAGTCTCAAGATCAGATATCCCATCAGGAAGATCCCCCACTTCATCCACTGAAGCAATTATAGAGGAAGAAGACCCAAGGAATCCCACAGAAGGGGTAACCTTTTTCACTTCCACAGGGGAATATATTCTGGCAGAAGAATTACAAATCCCTAGTGAATAATAAGAAGAGGACTATTTCTTCAATATACCCTTAATAGAAGAACCAATAGAACAACTAGCTCTTCCAACTGAACCCTATATCAATTCAGAAGAGTCTATCATGGCAGAAGAAGGGGAAGGAGAAGTCTTTAATGGATAATATACACTATTTGGAGGAGGTAGAGGAAGAGGAGGATATAGAGGAGGAGATAGAGGAAGAGTTAGAGGAAATGTAGGAGGAGGAAGAGGAAATGTAGAAGGAGGAAGAGGTAGAAGGGTAATTGGAAGTCCTTTTGGATTCCCTATAGTAGATGAAGAGACTAATGCAACTATGAAAAACATCTCACCTTCTATTCTTCCTAACTTTCATGGACTAAAAAGTGAGGATCCTAAACCTTTCTTTATTTGAATAACACTGTGTTTCATGTAGAAACCCAGGATAACTGTATGAATGTAAATCTAAAACCTGTTCCTTTCAACATTGAAAGGAGCAGCATTAAAATGGTTTATGAGTTTAATCAATAGGTCTATTAGGACATGGGATGATATGAAGAGAACATTTCTACAGAGATACTTGGATTACTGTATACCAGTCAACCATAAGGAAGAAGTGTTCAAGATGATGCAAAAAGAGGATGAAAATCTAGAAGATTTGTTCGAAAGATTCAATTATAACATCAAGAGGGCAAAATGAAAACCCTAGATTAAGAAACTTTGAAAGCTCTCTTGTTGAAAACAATTAGGGATGAATGGATAGATATCCTCAATATGATGGGAAAATGGGACATATCTCAGCTTCCATTACCTGATATAGCTGAGTTATGTATCAATCTTTCAAGAGGAAAATCTAAAGTTCTAAAAGGACCAAGAGACCCTACTCTTGCAAGGGCAAGTAAATCTGCCGCTGGAACAGTAAGTAGGGCAGAAATAGGTAATATGCTTGATGAATTTAAATCTGACATTCTAGGGAGTCTTAGTGAACAAATAGACACCCTTAAGTTACAAAGCAAGCAAAAAGCCGAAGTTGATTCCTTAGCAATATTTTGTCCCAAATGTAGGAAGAAGCATGCCTTGAGAGAGCACCCTTTAGATGCAAAAGTAATAGAGACTTGTGCAATTTGTTCAGAAAAACATGAGACCAAGAGTTGTCCTTCACTCCCTGGTCTTAAGGCAGTCTTTCAAGAAGAAACACCCACAAATTCCACAGAATCTCTTAACTTTGTCTCTAGAAGACCTTGGCAGGGACCTCAGACACAAGGGTTTAATAATCAAATGTATAATCAACCCCCACCAAATTGGAACTCTTGGTAGAAACCTTGGCCCCAATTTCAAAATCAATCTCAACCTTGGGCACAAGGAGCACAAAATCCTTATGGAAGGTTCTCCCAGTATTATCAATATCCACCTTCTTATCCCTCATATCCAACATATTCAAACTTTCCCCCTCAACAAAATCCTCAACAGAATCCACAACATCAAAACCAAAATAAAAATCCACCACTTCCATTAGCATTTCCTCAAAAATCAAATCAGTAGCCTGCCCAGCCAATACCAAACCCCAACAATAAAAACCCTCAGAATACATATATGATAGAAGGTCAACAATTCCCAACCTATTTGATTACTCCTTTAGACCTTAATGATGTTCAACTTAGGTCTGGAAGAATACTTGAAAAGAAGAAACCTTATGTAATTATACAAGAGCAAAACAATTCTGAGGAAGATTCTCTATGGGTAAATAAAAGTCTTGAAGGAAGCACATCTTTTCAAGACCAAAACATTGAAAAATCAAAACAGAAAGAGCCAATAATTTCAACTCCTATATTAGAGCAGCCATCAACATCTACTTCTACACCTCCTTTTCCAGAAAGATTACAAATTGATAGGGGTGTAGAGAAACAAATTATGATGCCTAACTATGATTTCCTAGATGAGTTAAGAAATGTTTGTATTAAGATTCCATTATTACAAGCTATCAAGGAAATCCCAATCTTAGCAAAAACAATAAAGGAGTTGAGTATGAAAAAAACAGGAAAAAGAATAAAAGAGATAAAGAAAATACAACTGGTAGGAAAAATAGCAGATATAATGATGGGTAAGATTGTCATTCCAAAGTCTCTAGACCCAGGAAATCCAGTTGTTAAAATACACATCAATGGAATTGAAATCCAGAACACACTCATTGATTTAGGAGCAGTAATCAATATCATGAGTAGGCAAAACATGGAAAAACTAAAACTTCCTAATCTTCTTTTTACACCCAGACTGCTACAATTAGCAGATAGATCTGTGATCAAACCATATGGGATAATAGAAGACATTCCAATGTCCTTATATTCTTGGGAGTATCCTATGGATTTCATGATCCTAACTCCTAAAAATGATCTAGGAGGACATCCTATTATATTAGGAAGACCTTGGTTAGCTACAGCTGATGCTTTCATTAGCTGTAGATCTGGTGATATGTACATCTCTGATGGAAGTTCAACCAAGAAATTCACCTTGTATCCTCTAGCAAGAACAATCACAGAATTAGATGATACTCAGTGGATTGATGATGAAGAAGATATACAACCTCTCTTCACTATTTCAAAAATTAGTGAAGATAGTCAGATTCTGAATACTTTGGAAAATTATGAATCTTCTTCAGAATTTAAATATGAACAATTTCAAGAAGAATCTAACATTGAGTTCTTATCATCAAGACAAATGTCTCTTTACTCCATGGAAGAATTTGGCAGCTCTGCAATTGAAATATTCCCAGGAAAAACCTTAAACATAAACAAAAACCTAGAGAAATTTCAACAAGAAAAGATAGTCAAAACATTACAGAGACACTCTGTTGCATATGCTTGGGAGTACACTGACATGAAAGGGATCAATCCTAAGACTTGCACTCATCATATCTATATAGAGGAAAATTGTAAACCAATCAGACAACCTCAGAGAAGGATGAATCCAAACCTTAGGGAGATTGTTAAAGAAGAATTGCAGAAATTTTTAAATGTCAATTTTATTTATCCCATTTCAGATAGTCAGTGGGTCTCTCCTTTGGTGATTGTACCCAAGAATAATGGAAAATGGAGGGTATGTATTGACTACCGAGAACTGAACAAAGCTACTCTTAAAGACCATTTTCCCTTACCTTTCATAGATCAGGTGTTAGACACATGAGCAGGCAAGAAGTAATTCTGATTTTTGGATGGGTTCAGTGGCTATAATCAAATTCAAGTAGCACTTGAGGATCAAGATAAGACCACATTTACCTATCCTTGGAATACCTATGCCTACCGAGTAGTTCCATTTGGATTATGCAATGCACCTGCAACATTCCAAAGGGAAGTGTTAGGAATATTTTCAGATTTAATACATGACTGTGTAGAGGTATACATGGATGACTTCACAGTCTATGGAAACACATTTGAAGAAGCCTTAGAAAACTTGGAAAAAGTTCTAAAGAGATGTAAAGAAGCAAATCTTTCATTAAGTCATGAAAATTGTTTTATGATGTTTACTGAAGGGATTGTTCTAGGACATCACATTTCAGGAGAGGGGATCAAATTTGATAAGTAAAAAGTTGAAGTTATCTCCAGACTACTAGTTCCAAGTTGTCAAAAATATGTTAGGAGTTTTCTAGGATTTACATCGTATTATAGGAGATTCATAGAAAACTTCACCAAGATAGCATCTCCACTTTTCAAATTACTTACCAAGGACTGTGAATTCAATTGGAATCCTGACTACCAGTTAGCCTTTGAAACCATGAAAACAAAAATCTTTGAAGCACCTATTTTAAGGGGACCTAACTGGAAATTACCTTTTCATATTTCAAAAGATGCCTCAAATACAACTTTAGGAGCTGTATTGGGACAAAAAGACCTGATTCCTTATGCCATCTACTATAAAAGTAAAAATTTGACTCCTTCAGAGTTGAATTATACTATAACTGAAAAAGAGTTCTTAGCTGTTGTTCATGCCATAAATAATTTTAGACACTATATAACAGGCTATGAAACTTTTGTTCACATAGACCATTCTATAATTAGGTACTTAATGAAAAAATCAATTACTAATGGCAGAGTCACAAGATGGTTATTGCTTTTACAAGAGTTTAACATCACCATTCTAGATAGGCCTAGGAAACAAAATACAGTAGTTGATTTCCTATCTAGACTCCAAAACATTAAAGACAATACTCCAGTTGAAGATAACTTCCCTGATGAATATCTCTTTGCAATTACCACTCAAACTCCTTGGTTTGCTGATATTGCTAACTATCTAGTTTCAGGAAAATTTCCTTGAATTATGAATACAAGAGATAAAAGAAAGATCATTTATGACAGTGCAAAATATTCATGGATTGCTAATGAGTTATACAAAACAGGTCCAGATTTCATCATCAGTAGATGTGTTCGAGAAGATGAGATGCCTGAGATCCTCAAGGCATGTCATGATGAACCATGTGGTGGACACTTTTTTGATAAGAGGACAGCTTATAAGATCCTTCATTTAGGATATTATTGGCCATCCCTCTTTAAGGATGCTAAAGAGTATGTTAAAAGGTGTGACAGTTGCCAAAGGGTAGGGAAACCTTCTCCTTCAGGTGAGATGCCACTGCAACCTCAGGTACACATTGAACCCTTTGAGAAATGGGCTTTGGATTTTGTAGGACCTATTAATCCTCCATCAAGACAAAAGAAATATATATTAGTTTGCACTGATTATGTTACCAAATGGGTAGAGGCCAAACCATTACTTTCTGCTACTGAAGCATCTGTAGTCAATTTTCTTTTTGAGGATATTTTTACTCATTTTGGTGTCCCAAGAGAAATTGTTACAGATCAAGGAGCTCAATTCACATCAAAGCTAGTGGAGAAAATGGTAGAAAAGTACAAAATCAGACATAGAAAATCTACTCCCTACCATCCACAAGCAAATGGGCAAGTGGAATCTACCAATAAAGTCATTGAAGGGATCCTAAAAAAAACTATTCATTTACACAGGAGAGATTGGGCAGAAAGGATTCCTGAAGCCTTGTGTGCCTACAGGACTACATGGAGAAACACAACAAGTCACACTCCTTATGAACTTGTTTATGGAAAACAAGTCTTGTTTCCCATAGAGTTTCAGATCCAAACTTTCAAAATGGTAGTCCAGTTGGGACTTGATCTAACAGAAGCACAGACTGGAGCAGATCAATGAATTGGATGAGATTAGACAAGATGCAGTCTAGAGAACAAGCATAGTCCAACAAAAAAGGACTAGATGGCATGATAAGTACATTAAGGAAAAGAAATTTAAAGAAGGTGACTGGGCCCTCTTATTTGATTCAAAGTTTAAGGATTTTTCAGGTAAATTTCAAACTCATTAGCTTGGGCCATATGAGATTGTGAAAATCTTTTAAAATGGAGCAATAAAAATCAGGACAATAGATGAAGGAAAGGTATCCTTTCTTGTAAATGGACACAGACTGAAATTGTATCATAAGCCACTTTCAAGAGAGGAATTTGTCAAGAAATTTCAAGATAACATTGATATGAAGTTAGTGAAGAAGAATCCTTCTTCTTCACTAACTTAATTGTATTCTTCTTTAATATATTTAAAATATATATATATATATATATATATATATATATATAAAGAAAAGAAAAAATGGTATAAACATGAATCATTGATTGGCATGTTTATACAGAAAATCTAAGTTGAAAATCAGAGTTCTTCTGACACTTCAGATTTTCAAAAATTGTTCTTTTATGCAATTAAGTATTATAAAATTATAAGTTGCATATTCATGATTCATTTCATTCATTCCATGTCATACTTCACTGCATCCACATCACTCCATTCCATCCACATTTCATTTCCTTCCATTCCATTCCATTCCATCCACATTTCACTTCATTCTATTCCATATTTCAAATTTTTTACAGGTACATTCTGTAGTTACCTGTTCTACAGCCAATTGATTCTGCAAAACCGACTTCAACAAAGAGAGAATGATTCAAACAAGGTTATGGAGCCTAAAAGAGCAATATTTCTCAGATGAAAGACAAAAGCACATCAAAGCAGCAAAAATTTCAAAAAGGGTTATGGTAAAATTGTGTGAAATTATTTTTGATAGCAAATCATTAAAGATATAATGTGGTTAGGTCATATGTTTTCCTAAGTTATTTTATGATTCGAATTGATCAAACTCATATCATAAACCCTCCTTGACCAAATCCCTTTCAAACCACTCCACAACAAATCATCATTAATTAGAAGTTAACGGTCAGAACCTATAAGTGACCTATTAGGTCACGTCATCAAACCATGGCATTCATTGATGATTTTTGAAATCTTCATAAGATTTCTTCGCGGCCATTCATCCCATATCAAACTCTTACACCTGATTATCCTTATGATTTACCACTACCCTATTCCGTTCACATCCACTCATTGCTATTTCTTCCGTAGCCAAACCCTCATCTGCAGAGAAGTCACTTTAGGGCAAGACAACCCTTCACAATTGCTTTTGCTTTAAGAACAAGAACAGAGCAGTGAATTGAAGCTAGAGAAAGGAAGCAATTTTTATCAAGCAGAAATGGGGCTTATTGTAAGGTCAAAACCAATTGGAACTAAGTATTGGGAAGGATACCCTCAGATTAAAGGGTTATTGCAATAGGCTGGATGGCTAAATTTTATAGAAAAGTTTAATGGATTTCATAAAAAAATCACAAAGTCATTTGCCAGATCGTTCAATGGAGCATAAGTGGAGATTGGAGAATATCAAATTCACCATCACAGAGGCATTCATAGCAGAAACAACAAAATTGCCAAGATAGAGAGAGCGTTGGTTTAAAAACAAAGAATTTCATAATGAGGCTTGGAGACAAATGTTAAAAAACCCAGGTATGGACACTGCAGTATTTAAGAAAGGTATTCCTAGTTCAGCTTTGAAGAATAAATGGAGGAATATGCTATTAATTTTACAAAAGTTCATAACCTGTGAAGGAAGATTTGGCACTTTATATGTTTATCACATTAGGCTCATGATGAATTTTCTAGATGAAGAAATAAATTTTCCCTTTTTCCTACTTAATAGTTTGAAAAGGATGTCTTTGAATGTCCAGAAAAGGCTTCAGTTCTTAGAGACTACCTTACATCATCATGGTTTAATTAAAATGTTAATTGAGTTTCATTTGAAGAAGATAGGAGATAATTGGGATGAATTCCTCCTAACAAACCATTTTGAAGAACCTAAAGAAACATTGTCCAAAGAAAAACCTGTGAGAAGAAGTAAGAGAGGAAAGGATGTTAAAACTGTTGAAATCAAGCCTAGTGCATCAACACAAGAAGACAATGATGAAATAATCTCTGAGAAATTGGTAAAAATTAGGAAACAACTCAAGAATAAAAGGAAGGGGGAGTTAACAAATGAATATTTTGAGGGAGAGAATGTAAAAGATGAAAATCCACCCAAATTGAGAAGAAGTTCTAGGCGTAAAGGTATGATGAAAAAGACATACATTAAAGGAACTGAAATCATAAACATTGAAGAAGAAGAAGTTCCAGTTCAAACCCCAGTCGACAAATCTTCTGTATACCAATATGAAGAAAACTCTGGTAGAAGAACCCCAGATGTAGATCCAACTCAGTAGCAGTTTTATGACCATGTGGAATCATTAGAGAGAAAAGCCTCAGAGAACAAGAAAGGTCCCCCAGTCCACAAGAACCTCCAATTGAAAAATTAAAAAGAGACAATTATGAATTGGAGATACTGAATAACCATATTAAGAATGAAAATGAAATTCGAAGGGAGTAAGTTAAATTGAAAGGCAGCATCAACAGTACTCTCTCTTAGAAAATGGAAGGATTATATAAAGCAAACAAGAAGTTGAAGAAAAGGAACAAGAAGTTGAACAGGGCACTCATTAACTTGAAGTTCAAGACACTCATAAGGAAACCCAGGATAGCGTTAACTACCAGAAGAAGCAGAAAAAGAAGGTTAGATGTTCTTGTAGAGGTATCAGTACAAATGGAATGAAATTGCATGAGGACATGCAAAAGTTTTTCAGTGGGGGTATGTTGAGCCCTAAAAGTGTCTTCTCCTTTACCAAATTCCACTTTATCTTATCATTCCTTTTGTGATTTATATACCTAGAAGATCAATAAGAATGATTAAAATCACTTAAGAAATACATGCAATGACTAACTTCTTGTACTTTTGTGGTTTTGTTGACTTAATGATTTATGAGCAGTTTTAGCTATAGAATGCAGTCATTCTATAGCCAATTACACATTCCGTAGCCATTTTGGTGTTTGAACATATTGCAGGTGTCATCTGAAGAAAAGGCGTATATGGATAGATTCTAAATCTTTCCTACATTGTTCCTTCTTATCCACGAAGGTTGAATCAAAATCTGGAGATGCTTGTGCACGTGGTCAAACTAAAAGTCCAAGAAGTAGATTTCTATAAGGATAAGGACTCTTGATTTGCTTTCAGCAAATCATGAGTCCTAGCAAAGAGTTTGAGTTTGATTTTGACTTTAGAATACACCTATGCCTACTTTCATTCAATAACAGTTATGTAATTGCCTATAAATTTAGCTCGGTGAGACCGAGAGAACAAGTTAACTCTTATTTGCCAATACTGTAATACTCTGTTTTGAAGTATTTTTAATAATAATAAGAAGCATAACTTTGATGTTGTGTTGAAGACAAACTTAAGGAGTTAAAAGACTTTCATGCCAACTTGATAGTAGAGGGCCCCTGCTATCTAAGGAGGCTTCCATATGCTTTCTAGATAAGTAACTTTTAATTCTGTGTTGTTATATTTCTCACTTAGATAGTTTTCTGAGTTTATATCTTTTAGTATCATGTCTTACTTTGTTTGCTCAACTAATAGATCCTCATGATGTTATAATTAGTCTTTTCTTAAAAATATTTTCCAACATATCTCTATTCAGTGAATGGATTTAATTGTGACATCTTGAGTTACCAGCACTTTAGCTCTGTTATTTAGATTAAAACATCCTCAGTATCCTACAACCATTCTTTTTCTTAACAAGATTTTCCAACATATCTCTATTATGCGAATGAGATTTGGTTGTATTATGTTGAGTTAATTGGTATTGTCTGTTCTGCATTAGATAAAAGATTCTCATATTGTTACAAACGGTCTTTTCTCAAAACTGTTCGAATAAATCTCTAAATCACAGAAAAGGCCTAATTGTAATACTATGGGTTACTTGTTGTTTAGAAGATCCTTATTTCATTATATCTAATCTTCTTCAATAAACTTTTCCAATAAATCTCTAGCTGATGAACGAGACCTAGTTATAATGTCATAAGTAGTTTCAAGTATTCATAGGAGATCCTTAGTATATTATAGCAATTTTCTTCTCAACCTATTCCAAAATATCTCTATCGTATGAATAAGATTGCTCTATAATATTCTAAGTTGTTGACTGTTTTTAGGAAGATCCTCATCACATTGGAGTTCAATCTCTTTTTCAAACTATTCCAACAAACCTCTAACTAAAAGGATTAGGTTGAATTATAATGTCTTGAGTTACATTTCGTGTTCATTTGCAAGCTAGGACATCCATGGATTAGAATGCTCTGTTTTTCATCATTTTCCTAATTAGGGACAAAATTTACAAGTACACTCTGTTTTGAGTCTAAAAGTTCTCTTTTCTTTCCTTTTTAACATAGAGTTGATGTCGTCTTTTGAATATAGAATAGCATACTAAAACTCAAACATAACAAAACTCCAAAAACATCAACAAAATACTGAAAAAAAAGAAATAAGAATAAGGATATTTAGGCACATATAGTGCAAGTATACCTCATCAGTTTACAAGCCCTGGTCGATAATTTATGCTACCAATTCAGGACACTGAATTGACTAAACATCAAGTACTACATCATCGCTAGAAGTAGGCTGAGGAACATCGCTATCGATGAACTCCTTCAGTCCATTATCTTCAAGCACTTCCTCCATCCTGTCCTTCCAGGCTATGTAATTCAATTTTCCCTCAAGGGAATACTCCAATCGCAACCCATTGAAAGACATTTCAATGAATACTCAATTGTCACACCAAGAAATTTCTGCAGCAAATTCGAATTGTCCACCAGCACAAAAAATCAACACCTCTTCACAATTGCAATCTCCAGTGATTAACACTACTCCAATACCATGTAGAAATTTATCTGATCTAATAATATTTATCTTCTTGCTAAATACAGAATCCTTCCACTGTTAATCTTGCGGAAATTAAATCGCAAATTGCAAAACTCATGAAGAAAATCAATCACACATAAACACAGTTGTTTAACGGGAAAGCTGAAAGCTAAAAACCCCAACTATCATATATTATGTATACCAATGGAATCATGTAATAATCTCATACAAAGCTTAGTACATCAAGCTCTCAATACAATCAACAATCATTACACACTATCATGCAGAAATTTGCACATCTATGCACCAATTTCTTGCCTCCTGACAGCCTGCCTCCACTGCGTAATCCTTGCTGAAGAAGACCCCTGAATGAATTCAAATTAGCCTTACCTTGATTGCGCAATTCTCATTTGCATATCCAATGTGTGTCAGATGCATTGAATACATCACTATAGTCACAACAGATAGTCCATCTCACCCTTTCACCCATTCGCCGGGTTCCACTGAACTCCATTAATGCAAGTAGTTAACTCGCTATATTTGTTCAAATTTCTGTTAATGAGTTATTATTTGTGAATTAATTAACTAATTAATTCACTAAACTCTCACTAGTGTATCTTTCATTTAGATTAGATACAACTAGCTCAACTGAGTTTAACTCACTTAATTGAGTTAAACTTAATAACAACTCCCATAACTACTCTTCCAACTCTGTCACAACTCTGCTACTTCAGTTCTAATAGTCCTCCATGCATGAGCCACCAATAACCCTAGGAATTGTGTAATTCCTTCAGCCCACTGATTTTCCAAATCTGTTCACTGAAATAAAGTGCTCCAAGAGAATAAGTTGATATTTATTGTCGGATTACTATTAAGGGCTAATAATAATCGACATGCATCTATTTTTAGATTGACGATCTATAAATAGACTTCACCCAATATTCTAAAAATAGAATTTCATCTATTTTTCACATTTGATCAACCATTTACAAATAGCATCCTACAACTTATGGAATATGCTCACATTTCTAAAAACAGACATACACCTAAAAATAGCCTACGGGCCCCACTTAGTGAAGGCGCTTACTTTTCACTAAGCTCATCATCTTGTTGAATCTCAACACAATCAATAGCCAAAAAAATCCATCTAGCTTAGAGAAGGAATTCCATGGAATCTACTTTCTCCCCATCAATGAATTCACAAAGTACCATAACTCCCATTAGTAAAGAAAGAGCTTCTATCAAGAGTTCATCAACTTTCACATTCAACTCTTGAAGGATATGATTAAAGAGGCCCATTCAATGGAAAGAAATATTTTCAAAATATCGTTGAGGAGGGGATTAAGTCTGACATCCATCATCAAAGCCTTTTGAAGAGACAAATTGATCATCAACTTAGAATCCCCCAAGCCTTGTGGATTTTGACTTCTTTTTTTATTTCCACCTCCAACATGAGCCAAAAGGACATAAACTTTGCTCTATTATTTGATCCCCTCCTTGGCGCATATATGATAAACATATAATGAGAATGATTGAAAAACAAAATGACCCGTAAACTGCACACAAGAGGATGGCCTTAGCAGGCACAATCGAAAAAACCCCAAAGAATCTCAAAATCTAACATCAACATTATTGAATTCCTTGGCTTTTTAACCTTCAACTCCAACTTGAAATCTTTAATGAGTGAAAGAATTTTACTAAAAATGATTTTACGGGGAAGGTCTTTATTCTTGAAGAGATTACATTACGCACCTACCACAAACTTTATTTTGATTTTCAAAATAAGTGTTTAAATATTAAAGATTAATGTTTTGATGTTGTAACTTCTTTTTTAACATCAAAAACACGAAATAATAATCATGTGGTGAATCAAATTGATTGTTGTGATTATGAATAGAGCATGTAACCCTCAAGATTTTGTCTATCATCCTTTCCCAACTTAACTACATCCTTGGATGGTAGAATCTACATACTACAACGTGCTGGCTACATGAACAAGAGAGGCTACTTGGTCCCATATATGAGTATAGTGGGTATAACTGAAATATCATGTATATGGGTTGTAACCTTAGCCATCAGGACCATGAGTGAGGGGAATAAAAAGGGTTGGCATTGTGTCCATGAGAAGAATGCTCACAATGCAGTTTGTGAGCACTTAGAGAAAGGAGGAATGCAATGTTACAGGAGGAATTGCAATGTCCTAAAAGATTGACTGAACTAGAGGGTTGATGCAAGGGTGTTTTTTTTTAGCCTTTCAAGAAGGAACCTTGACAAACTTCAACGAATTAATTCGAAATTGCTTGAAGATCAACAAACATTGAACTTGAAGGCACAAACTCACCAAACCTAATAATTGAGATGATAATACTAAATTCCAAGAGAATGCTTTCAACTATCCTAGAGACACCATAGATATGATGATCAACTATCTCAAAGAGATATTTTACATTCATAAATTCAAGTCATAAAACAACAAAACACACTAATTCAATCCCCATGGAGAACTCACAAAGATCATGTTGCATTCCCTCATAAATAAAATCTAATCAAATGCATCTAAAACTTGATTGAATAGGGAATGCAATTTCCTATACCAAAAAAATACTATGGTTTATGTATCTAAGAAGTGTAGCTTTCCCCTAGACATGTAGAGCGATAAAGGGTTGGATAACCATTTCCCACCTTTATGGCCTATAAAATATAAGCTATGGTAGTGGTAACACCTCTAGCTAAGGTTTTTAATGACAATATGAAAATATTCTTAATTCCATTATGCAATAGCACTGAACACTGACATTGGGAAATTATAAGAGCTTAATAATCATAAATAAGAACCAAATAACAAAATGGATTATATTATGAGGATTTCAAGAATATTAATTAACCTTAAAGGGCCAATATGTTTTTAAGAATCTTTTGATGGATTTAGGAAAATTAATATAAGGCATTAGATATTTTTACCACGAGAACAATCTTTCTTCCTATAGCAACAACAAGTCTCTTTAAGTAGGTTGTTGATGAGCCCAAACTACTTACTGACACCTCAAATTATGAGATCCAATAATTTTGTCCCATGTTTTCATATTACCATAACTTTATAACTTCATAGAACATTTGTACCACCTTCCCAACTAGATATGGGAGAAGATTTCAATTGACCAATGAAAAATCAAAATTGCCACATTTAATGTTAGCAATATGAAGATTCACAATAAATACATTTTTGAGCCTACGCTTAACAAAGTAAAGTTGGAAAACAATTGATTTTTAAGTGTGGACTCTTCTACGACAAAATCAACACCTTCAATGTGGTGTCCAACACTTAGTAGGAACCCATTTTTTCATTAAGGCCAATAATTTAGCACATGTCCACACACACATCATCTCTACAATGATGTTGTGTCCCCACACACACACACACCATCTCTACAATGATTTTGGGATCCATTTACTAATTGTCCCATATAGTTTAGCTTTATGGCCTAGAAAATATAAGCTATGGTAGTGGTAACACCTCTAGCTAAGGTTTTTAATGACAATATGAAAATATTCTTAATTCCATTATGCAATGGCACTGAACACTGACATTGGGATATTATAAGAGCTTAATAATCATAAATAAGAACCAAATAACAAAATGGATTATATTACGAGGATTTCAAGAATATTAATTAACCTTAAAAGGGCCAATATGTTTTTAAGAATCTTTTGATGGATTTAGGAAAATTAATATAAGGCATTAGATATTTTTACCATGAGAACAATCTTTCTTCCTATAGCAACAACAAGTCTCTTTAAGTAGGATGTTGATGAGCCCAAACTACTTACTAACACCTCAAATTATGAGATTCAATAATTTTGTCCCATGTTTTCATATTACCATAACTTTATAACTTCATAGAAAATTTGTACCACCTTCCCAACTAGATATGGGGGAAGATTTCAATTGACCAATGAAAAATCAAAATTGCCACATTTAATGTTAGCAATATGAAGATTCACAATAAATACATTTTTGAGCTTATGCTTAGCAAAGTAAAGTTGGAAAACAATTGATTGTTAAGTGTGGACTCTTCTACGACAAAATCAACACCTTCAATGTGGTGTCCAACACTTAGTAGGAACCAATTTTTTCATTAAGGCCAATAATTTAGCACATGTCCACACACACATCATCTCTTACAATGATGTCGTGTCCACACACACACACACATCATCTCTACAAATGATTTTGGGATCCATTTACTAGCTGTCCCAGGCATTTAGCTTTAGAAAATATAAGCTATGGTAGTGGTAATACCTCTTAGCTAATGTTTTTAATGACAATATGAAAATATCTTAATTCCATTATGCAAATAGCACCTAACACCGACATTGGGAAATTATAAGAGCTTAATAATCATAAATAAGAACCAAATAACAAAAAATGGATTATATTATGAGATTTCAAGAATATTAATTAACCTTAAAAGTAATAATATGTTTTTAAGAATATTTTGATGGATTTAGGAAAATTAATATAAGGCATTAGATATTTTTACCACAAGAACAATCTTTCTTCTCCTATAGCCCCAACAACTCTCTTTAAGTAAACTTGTCGATGAGCCCAAACTACTTACTAACACCTCAAATTATGAGATTCAATAATTTTGTCCCATGTTTTCATATTACCATAACTTTATAACTTCATAGAAAATTTGTACCACCTTCCCAACTAGATATGGGGGAAGATTTCAATTGACCAATGAAAAATCAAAATTGCCACATTTAATGTTAGCAATATGAAGATTCACAATAAATACATTTTTGAGCTTATGCTTAGCAAAGTAAAGTTGGAAAACAATTGATTGTTAAGTGTGGACTCTTCTACGACAAAATCAACACCTTCAATGTGGTGTCCAACACTTAGTAGGAACCAATTTTTTCATTAAGGCCAATAATTTAGCACATGTCCACACACACATCATCTCTCCAATGATGTTGTGTCCACACACACACCATCTCTACAATGATTTTGGGATCCATTTACTAGTTGTCCCATATAGTTTAGTGAACTTTTATGTTACTGTATATATTGCGAGATGGTTATCTTAATTTACATCGTACTAATAAGAAAGTCACAGAAACAAGAAAATAATCACTGTTATAACATGATAACTTTATAATTTGGCTAGGCTTAAATTTTTATTTTTCAAAACATTATGTATATGTGAGACGCATAACCATGCTAAAGCCCAATTAAAAATCATTTGTAGAATGATAATATAATGTCTCACTAGCTCATTTACAATTATACATGCTAATCTAAAATGGGATAAATCTTACTATCTATTACATAAAAACACTGAGAACCAAAATGTCATTAGGCATATAATAATGCCAAAATAATGTCACTAGAATTATAATAATGCCAATAATTATGGGGTGAAGTTCAAGCATACATTGTCATTATCCATAAGGGCAGGTCTCTATTCATCATTAGTCAACTTTAAATTTAGAATGGTTAGTCCCCAACTCTCTTTGCTTGGTTCAAGTGAGACATCTCTAAATTTAGAAGGTTAACTCTCATTTCTTTTTACTTCATTCAAGTTTGTAAACAATTTCTTTGTATAATACATGACATTGATGACCCACAAGAATATGTCATTTTAAGAGGTAGTTTAAACATGCTATGATTTTAATTTTTTATTGACAATTTTTGTCTAAAATTTGTTGAATTTGTTGGAATTGTAAATATTAATTGTTGAGATTACAAAAACTAGGTGTCATAAGAGTTTAAACTTGGTGCAATAAGGGTTTTTGAGAGTGATGGACCCATTTATATATATTTAAAAATGCAATTTTAGCAATGAAAATTTCCATTTTGTTAAAAAATTATATAATCAAATATTTGTAATAATTGTCGAAAAAGGTTTAAATCATATAACATTTAAACTTATTTGTCATTTTATTACCTAGTTAAAGAGAACTTGCAATGACACTACTCATATTTTTCACAAACAATTCCACAAACTCTAAGACAATGTCTTCTTTTAAATCCCAAGACTATTTTGATAGATTTATTTAGGTTAGAATGTTCATAAATGATTCTCTAGAAGCATTAATACTAAAGAAAATGGTACAAATACCTCACATCCAACTTGACATTTTACATTGAAATTTTTTGAAAATTTTATTTATACTTACAAATTAACATATATTTGTATGATAATTTGTATTTATTTAGATTCAACCTAATATATCCTCTATTAATTTTTAATAAACACTGTCTTCTTACATATAAGACATTTGAGAAAAAACACTGCACTTTTAATTACTTACAACGTTGTCCAAACTATACCATCCATGATAATTTATTAACAATGAAAATGGCTTTCTAAAATATGGATGTAAGGATTTGCTAGATGAACAATACCATAAAAGATGTTAGATTTAAGACTTTTGTGATCCATAATTTAGATAAATGTCTTTCGGATTAATCACATCATTAGGATTAGGTCGACTTTTCGAACCATCTAATGTCGTTAATCCTCAGGATAAGGTGAAAAAAGATGATTGATCTCAATGAATAAATAGTTTGGAGGCATCATTGCTCGGAGATAACCGTTAAGAACTGCTCGTTGCAAACTAACCATTAAAAACTAGCTGTTAATTTGTTATATATATATATATGGTTATTATCAATTAAAATTTTTTATACATTTATTATATTAAGGTTAATAGTTGAATGTTTTGAAATGTAAAAACCGATTTCATAATAAAATATAAAAATTAAAACATAAGTTAAAACATAATTTAATTAATAAATTATTATTATTAATTAAAATATTTATACACTTATTATAGTAGGGTTAATAGTTAAAATGTTTTGAAATGGAAAAAATCGATTTTATAAGAAAATATGAAAGTTAAAACATAATTTAATAATATATTAAATAGAATAGGGTGTTTTAGTATTATAATAGATTATTATAGATTATTATAATATGTAAATCAAAATTTATAATTTTTTTTTCACAAAGAAAAAATTCGTAATTTTATTTATGAGTAAACAAAATTACATGTTACATGAGCTAGTAAACGTCCAAAGACGTACAAAATGCCACAGATAATAAAGCAAAGAAAAACAATTAAGATTTTCTCCCTTTTTTCTTTTCAACCTTGCGCCAAGCACCTTGTGTTGGCGTGGTCTCGATAAGGACAAGCTAATTTTCTTCCGCTTGTGCTCCATTATCCTTATCAGAGTCTGATGTGTCTGAAGTATGTGTTCTTTTGTAACCCCCACTGTCTGGTGCTCCCGGAACCATATCCTGCTGAGTCTTTGTGGTGGTGTCAAGTGGATCTTGCATTTCCTATTCTTGTGTTCCCAAGGAGGTATCTGTTTGCTGATTCTCATGTGGTGAGGGTTCCTCTTCTTCGTCCGGTTGTTCTGGCTCCTCAGAGGGGAATTGCCAACCTTTAGTAGCTTTTCCTGGTTTCTTCATTTTTCTGTTGTCTCTTTTTGCTGCCGGGCATGAGTTTTGTAAGTGCCCTGTGCACCTGCATATCCGGCATCAGAAGGTTGTGTTCTCATAGTCTAGATGCTGAGTCCATCTCTCTTGTTTATTATTCAACATAATGCACTCTGGGAGTCCTTTGCTCAAGTCAACCTCCACACAGATTCGTGCAAAGGTGAAGATGCGCTCCTCCAGGCGTTGAGTGTCTGTTTTAATGTATCTGCCAAGGGTGTTTCCAATGCAGCCAAGTACATTTTCATTCCAAAAATGTAGGGGAGGTTGTAGAGCCGAACCCAGACCAGCATTCTAGTTACCTCCATGGTGTTGGCGTCAAAATGGGGAAACCATGGTGTGATGAAGAGTCCCATGGAGCCCTAGAACCATGGTCCCTGGCTAAGGATGGAATCCCTGACCTCAGTAGATGAAAATTTGACAATGAAGAACCCCTTGGAACATAGGTGTATTTCGCATTCCATGGTTCAGTTTGTGAAAATCCATTGGAACAGCTCCATTGGTTTGGGCCAGAAACAGTTAAATCTGCCTATTATTGCTTGGGATTCGTAGGCATTTCTATGCTCATCAATATCTAGACTGTCTATGTTTATTTCAGGCACATTGTCCTACAGTTCCACAATGTATGGCTTGGGAGAGCTTTCTGCAGGGGCAGCAGGAGCTGCAGTTTTGTTTTTGTCCCCCTGTAATACATTTTTGTATGTACCTTTTGTGTTTACTGTCTTGGAAGCACTTGCACCCATGGGGGTACCAAATGCTCTGTTTTGGCCCATCATTCCACCTCTCAGTCTGAGGTTTAGGCAAATAGAAGACCCAGAAGTTATGGCATAATCATTCAGAGTGTAGGTATCATCCAAGGCTTTTCCCCCAAAAATTAATGACTGTAAATGGAAAGGGTACCCCGCAACAGCCTGGATTTTTTCCTTCAGATAAAGAATCGAGTCTGTGTGCTGAATCCATAAAATGATACTATTTCCAACGGGAAGCTTAATGAATATCTGGAATGGGACAGAGCCTACCTGAAGATTGATATTGTGGGTATGCTGACAACCCTTGGGTAGATGCAAGGTCGGTGTGTAGACCAGTGTTTGGTCTTTAGCGATGAAAATGGTATCGGCTGCTGGCCAATCCTGGATCCCTTGCCTCTGTGTCGGCCAAACCAGTTCTGGTACCCCTGCAACTAAAAAGGATGCCAGCGGGAGGGCAACGCACCCACGAAACCCCACAAAGCACGCGCCAGCACTAAGCTCTCGGACAGACAGTGAAAGGGTTCCATCTAGCAAGTTCGATACCCATAGCGAGCGCCCAGACCGCCAGTCAGTGTAGCAGGGGGTCCCAAGAAACCACCCCACCGTCTCCAGGCTGCCCAAATGAATAAACTGATACCCACACCCCACAGAGACATCTCCACGAGGGACGACAGAGAACCCCCAGTGATCGATTCGATGGCAGCACCCCCAGAACAACGAGATCCGACCAGCGGCGGCAGCGATGGAAGCAAGAAAACCTAGGTCAACAGAAAAATCACCCGCGTACTCCATCCTCTCCATCATCAAAATTTATAATAATAGCACATAACAACCAATTATTTATAAATCAAGAATAATAATCATAAAAAGAAAAAGAAACTAAGAATGAAAGGCAAGGAGGACAACACCAACAACAACTAAAAAGAAAAAAAGAAGAATAAAAAATAAAATAAAATAAATAATAATAATAACAATAGGTGGAAATTTGAGTAAAAGAGCCTTCTAAATAATTAAAAAAAAAAAATTTAGGGTCCTTTTTTTCTTTCTTTTTTTAGTTTTTCTTTATCTTTTTTTTTTAGCTGTGTGTCTCTCTTTTTCTCTTAGTTTCTTTTCTTTTTATTATTATTATTCTTAATTTATAAATAATTGGTTGGTATATGCTTTTATTATAAATTTTGATTTATCAATTATAATAATCTATATTAACCTATTATAATACTAAAACACTTTATTCTATTTAATATATTATTAAATTATGTTTTAACTTTTATATTTTTTTATGAAATCGGTTTTTTACATTTCAAAACATTTTAACTATTAACCCTATTATAATAAGTGTATAAATATTTTAATTAATAATAATCATTTATTAATTAAATTACATTTTAACTTATGTTTTCATTTTTATATTTTGTTATGAAATGAGTTTTTACATTTCAAAACATTCAACTATTAACCTTATTATAATAAATGTATAAATATTTTTAATTAATAATAACTATTTATTAATATATATTTTTAAACTAATTAACAGCTAGTTTGCAACGACTAGTTTTTAACAATTAGTCTTAAGGCTATTTCCCAGCAATGATGCATCTTAACTATTTATTCATTGAAATCAATCATCTTTTTTTAGATTGTCCTATATTAAATAGTTCAAACTTCCATCTAATCCTAATAATATAATTAATCCAAAAATCGTTCACCATAAAAAAAATGTTTAAGATATTCAAACTTACAAGCCCCAAGATTGAAAAATGTGGTTTTTCGCCAATGGCTTTCAAATGCCACAGCGTTAAAAGAGTGAAGTACAAAGTGGCCATCCATGGTCTTTATTTTTCTTTAAGGCCGTATTTATGTACCATTTGGGTTGGTAGATGACCCATTTGATATTGAGTATTGATTAAGTATTAAAATTCAACTTTTAATATAAAAAGTATTTTAAGAATATTGAAGATTTTTATGAAGTTCTTTAATATCTTAATTAAATAATGTTTATTTTAGTGTCTTTAAATAAAATTAAATATGGATTATATAAAATTTGATTTTTATATAGTAAATTAAATTTCAAAATTTAACCTTTTAAAGATGAGGGGATTTGGGCTTTTCAGTTTAAGATCAACTAGAATGATGAATATTTTTTAGGAGTTGTTTTTAATGTTATTGCTCGAATTTAGGTGAAATCTTAATTTATGTTATTTAAACTGGTTTTTTGATTATATATATGGATTCAACAACTTGAAAAACCCACTTGTCGAGGGATTACCCATCAAAATGATTTCAATAAATTCCTACTGAATTTTAAAGAAATTTGATCGGGAAAATCCACCCAAAAATCTCCAATAAATCCTACTAAAGACAAATTCCTTTCACCCAACCTTCTTGAAACTTAGAAGGGGATCGATGGGATGAAGAGGGCTTGGATTTTCGCAGACATCACATCTCTTGTCGTTGTTGTCAAGCTTCAGCTTGTCTATGAGGCTCATGACAATCATGTTTCTAGAGAGCCACTATTCCGGCATCAATCCAGTCATGGAAGTGGTTGCGCTAGATTTCTCTTGAAGCGTTTTTGGCATCGTTCAAGATCTCTGATACCCAAGGTCCTTTTTAACTTGGGAGGGAGGCAAGTTGTCTGCGAATCACAAAGGAATAACAACTTGAAATTTTTTGTGCAGACTTAAGCATGTTTTGGATTTACCTCGTGGAGCTATGAAGGTAGATATCCACTCAACCAATCTGGCTTTTGATGAACGAAGCCACTCGGGTTGTAGATCTACTCTATATCCCCACAGATTTGGTAGAGAAACACTATAAAACCATAGATCTAGAGTATTTTTTCATATCTCCATTCAAATTTGAAGAATATCTTTCTCGCCATCTTGGATCTACGATTATATGTTTGGGGTTGTGTAGATTTGGCTTTTGACAGGAATGGAGGATTTGTATAGTTTTATATTCACGCTTTCGAATATCTCGATTTCGATCGTTACATATCGCAACAATATTATGGACCTGTTCAAAGGAATATGTCCTAGATTTGGTCCAGATCTAAGATCTGGATTCCTCCCACTTTTTTTTCTTTTTTTTTTTAGTCACGTTCTTTAGAATACAATTTTGGATATGGAGGAGTTTTTTCATTTTTTTTAAAACCCTAATTGGGAAATGTTTTCTCTTAGGGGTCAATATCTCAAATTTAGTGAGAGATCTAAAAAAAAGTCTAATATGATTTGGATATATTGGAAAATTTACAAAATTTGATTTATGCAAGCAAATTGTTATTAAACACACACATGGTGTATGAGAAGAATAAACACACACATAGAAAGATAAGCATGAGATACTCGTATTATTCACCATAGATGTACATTTATAATACAATGGTGTGACTCTTGGATCCATCTTCCAAGGTCACTTGGACTCCTTTGTGACTCTTCGTCTTCCACACCTACCCATAGAGGATTAGGTGTTCAACATTCCCCCCTTAATCCGAAGGGGTATGTGTGAGTCCAATAAGAGAGTTGTAATACAAATATGCAAAATATGCATGGCAACACTTAGGCTGAATCAGCTCTCTGAAATGTTGGCATAAAGAGGTGGTTTAAGGATGACCACCAACATTGGAACGCAATGCTTATTGCAGTTCCCGGAACTCTTCCAAAACTGGCAAGAAGCTAAGGGCTTCTGCTAGAGGAATTGTCCCTCATATTTGAAAAGGGAGACCTTCAACCTAAAAGAAGTGAAGTCTACAACCTGTGATGGTTTAAGGATGACCACCAACACTGGAATGCTTGATTCAATTCCTGGAACTCAACCAAAACTGGCAAGAAGCTGAAGTCTTCTACTAGAGGAAGTGTTTTGAAAGAGGAAGAATGTCAACCTCACATAGATGGTTCAAGGCTGTCCATCAACCAAAGGCATGCTCATGGGCATCTGTGTCTCTGGCTACAACTTTGAATCTGGAATGACGAATTGTGGCTCAGGCTTACTTGAACTGCTATGTCTCTGGCTACAACTCTGAATCTGGAATGAGAGATTGTGGCTCAGACTCGCTTGAACTGCTATGTCTTTGGCTACAACTCTGAATCTGGAATGAGAGATTGTGGCTCAAGCTCGCTTGATGTAGCGTCGAAGCTTGTAGATGACCACCATTTTCCCCCCTGTCAGGGACAAGGTGAGATGATGGCGAAAAATCAATTGCAAGATTGTTCAATATTCGAGAACAAGTTCTGACGTGCGACTTAAACATCTTCTTGGCTGTCGATGCCCATTGCTAAGAAGCGATCCATCCAAGATGAATCTTTGTTCTTGTAGGAGGCTTGTTTCTGAAGCATCTGTGTGAAGAATGGGCGTGCCGACCACAGTGCTTGCATGGATGAAGATAAAAACAATGATCTTTCATATGGCCAACTCGATCACAGTGTTGGCATTTTACAATTTGTTGTTGTTGTTGATGCGGAAGAGGATCTAGAACAACTGCAGGTGAACTGTCATCAAGAAATCCGGCACTCTGAAATTTGATGGGCTTGGAGTAGTCTGGAATATGAAAGGACACATCCTTGTCATATCCAAGACCAGTTCTATGCTTGTTATGGACAAGCTCTTCCCAAGGTCTGATGATGGGCTTGGGAAGTGCAAACTCAATTGCTGCATCTACATGTAAATCTGCTCTTGTACAATGAACTAAATGTGAATCATCTGCAACTTTGTATTCTTGTTGCTGATGGGAGTCCTTCTCAATGTTCTGAACAGAAACAGGTTCAGAATGATGACTCTTTTGTTGAAGTTCATCTTGCTGAAGCTGAGACTCCAACTGCAAAAACTCAATCTTTTCATGTGCATTTTGTAAGCAGAATTGAATGTCGGTGAGAGCAACTTTACTGGTTTTTAATGTATCATAAGTACTAGACAATATCAGAGTGTTGAGGAGCTCTAATACCTCAGTAATTTTGGCCATTTTCTACAATTTTGCAACTACAACTTGCAGCACAATTTATTTTTTGTAGCTTAAAATAATTGCTCGAAATCCTTAAATTTCAAGTTAGCAAAAATCATTTATTTGAATCATGGATTTGAAACCTCCATGGATCTCCTTTTTTTTTTTTCTACGAATTCAAAAAGAAAGAAATAATGCTACCAATAATTCCACTCCAAATAAATCTTGATAACTTGCATACAAACCCAAATTAGTTTCTACTGCAACTATTAAATCTCAAATGTGGCCGATCCAAAGAAAAACCCCCCAACAAAACAACCTGATAAATACTACCAACTACTGAATACCAAAGGTCATTCTAAAATAGGACTTCCAATCATCATAGTGCCCAACAATAACTACACAATGGTCCTCATACTACCAACCTGAATCAAGTGCCTGGTGGCTGCTAGCCCTGCCTGTTGTCGTGGCGTTTGTTTTACTCTCTTGATGTGGCTTTGCGTTCAACTTTCCTTTAAATGAGTTCAATACTATATATACAAAATTCACATTGCCTCTGTCATACAATATATATCGACCAATCTTCAAAAAAACATATTATCGAGCAATATATATATTTCAACTCTCGGTCAACATGTACGTACACAGTCTTCAAAAATATTCGACACACCATTCCATATTCAACGTTGTAGGCACCATTCCATATTCAACACTGTAGACATTGTAAACATACCTCACAGTCCTCAAAAAATGTTGAATGCCAAGGTAGGTTCCACCTCTCAACTCCACGGCTTACACCATACACAACATACCCGATTATTTCAACACACCAACGCTTCAGATCTCATGCCCGAGTGGTGCCACCACCAGCACAAGGTCTCGGATTTAGGGAAGATGGAAGAGGTTTGCCTTTGGCAGCGGGTTTTATCGGGCAATAGGAAGCTCGGGAAGAATCCTAGTTGGTGGTCGATATGATTCGCCAGAAGAGGATGGTTGGTCGTGCCCTTCTTCTCTTAGGTGCTCCAGGAACCGGAAAAATTGCGCTTGCCCTTGGTATCTCTCAAAAGTTCATTTAAAAAAACCTGAACGCCGAAAATGCCTCTTATTCCTCTGATTCTCCCTCACCACCTCCGGCGAAAAAGCCTCGAGTTGGAATCGAATCTACGTGCAAGGGACTAAGGATTTATTGGCAAAGACAAGTCGCTGAGGGACTGAGGGTTTACTGGCAAAGACAGGTCGTTGAGGGACTGAGGGTTTACTGGCAAAGACAGGTCGCTGACAACAATTCTTTGAGCACGGAATTTTTTTTGCAATTAGCGTTTAAAATCATGATACAGGTCTAAGAGTAAGTAACACACACTAGAATAGGAGACAACTTGGGAAAAAGGAAAAACAACACAGAGATGGGTAGAACGCACCCAAATTGCTAGGCCAAAATCATAAAAATAGATATTACTGACAATCACAGAGAGCTCAGGATTTTGCTGGGGTAGAGAGCCAAATTTAGGTCATGTGATCTAATATAGGTAGCGCAGCGAAGAATGCAATGGAAGCCCTCTGAATAGTTGGCCTTCCATAATTAGAAACCATTTTAAATGCCCAAAGCCATAAGGCAGGAGCTCAGCAATAAAATACCGTGGACATACTTTAGCTTTGGAAAAGTCTGGACAACGCCCAGGTCCGACAATAAACACAGAGAAGGGCCACAATAAAATGGTCGCTCAAAATGTAGCAAGGCAAGAGAACTACCACTCTGATACCATGTTAAACACACACATGGTGTATGAGAAGAATAAACACACACATAGAAAGATAAGCGTGAGATACTCATATTATTCACCATAGATGTACATTTATAATACAATGGTGTGACTCTTGGATTCATCTTCTAAGGTCACTTGGACTCCTTTGTGACTTTTCGTCTTCCACACCTACCCATAGAGGATTAGGTGTTCAACAAGATGATTGAGAAATATTTTCTCTTAGGGGTGGATAAGATTAAAAAAAAAGTCAAATATAATTTAGCTATATTGGAAAATTTACAAAATTTGATTTATGCAGACAAATTGTTACAAGATGTCAACCATTTAAAATAAAACATTGAACATAATTCTACCATTATCATAAATGTGAGGTTGTGGGGGTGGAGCTCCATGACCGAGTAATTCTATCGGACCATCTTTGTCCGCTAGAAATCCTAACGATCCAACCTCATTCAAGGATGTCGTGAAGGGGAAAGTTGCCCTACAATATGAACATAATCTAAATATATCAACCCTAGGTCTTTACATTGTTGAACAAATGGAACCAAATATGTCAGTAAATTTGTCGGAGGTAAGTGGTCTTTTCACAACCCTCCAAGTTAGAGTTCTCATTTGTAGATTCAATGGTTTATGGCCCAAGTCAGAGAATCTACATCAGTGGGTCTTCACCAATTGGATCAATAAGTGTGATATTTACTTGTGCTTGAAGGGGTTTTTGTGGTACAATTCAATAATCATGAAGATATGGAATCTGCTTTAAACGAGGGACCATAGTTTTGGGGTAAGGTGGGCATATTGGTAACTCCATGTACAACAATGGTGGTTATGAAGATGGCGACATGGGTGAGACTACACAATCTCCCTCTCCCTTTTTGGCAACACCACAAGTTAGAAGGTATTGGAAACACATTGGGGAGATTTATGCAGATGGATCAAGAAAGAATTGAAAAAAGTATTTTTACTTTTGCCATGATCTATGTAGAGACAGACCTTAGTTGTTGAGGAACCATTAGGCTAGCAAATTAGGATTAATTAATTTCTCTTTCATGATTATTACTTGTGAGTGTTTGTTGGCTTATTATTATGATGTTATGTTCTTCATCAAACAATTATTATTATGTGTCTCTTCTAAGCCAACATGTATTGGAGGGTCGACTTGGTCTCGTGGGGACAATTTGACTCTTTTGACTCAATAAAAAAGTTTTCTTTCTTTAACTTACAAAGTTTCCAAATGGAATTTAACTCAATTGCATTTTCTTCTTGACTCAAATGACCCTAAGAGCAAGAAGAACATGATTTGACTAGGAAATAATAATAATTTTTCTTTTTCTTCTTTTTGTTTTTTCATGAAATACATAATGATACAAGTACACTGATAATTATGAAGACCAAACCTAGTTACATTTTTCAACATTAGGAAAGGTCTACCAGATCGCATCCATATGGCTCTTAGAGATTTTAAGCGGATCCAAATATTAGACTTTGAAAACACGACATTCACATGTTGAACTTGTCTCTAGACATGGAATTTGTAGAATACTTTTACACAAACCAAAAAAGACAAAGAAAAGACCCCAAAAGTCAAATGGGTGGCAATTTCTAGATCCACATTCTTCAGAAGAAGAAGACGAAGAAATGGATGAGAATCATCAAAAGTGGAAGAACAAAATCAATGAAGCTCTCAAGTGGAGAAGGGTGAAAAGAAGCAAAATGATCCCAAAAGTCACACTCAGAAAGGCAATGATTTAGTGATGATCCGAGTTCTAGAAAAGCAAGATGAGGAAATATGCAACAATCAAGGAGCAAGCAAAACAAAGAGAACACACACATACGAGAGTTTTGACTCAGACAAAGAAGTGCCTTTGAAGATGGAAGGAGAAGAAATAGCAATAGTAATTGCTAATTCAAATTATGGGGGTTGGCAAAAAGTTCAGAAGAAGAAAAGTAAAAAAGAGAAGCTTAGTTTTCTGGGTAATGTAAATTGGGTTTGAGATTTTTTTGCATATTATGAATGCAAGCAACTATGCCACTGTGCATACGTTAAGCACATACAAAATGTAATTTTATTTTGCTTTAATGAAATTACAAGTTTTTTCTTCAGGAAAAACTACTAGAATGACAATAATTAGAATCAGTTAAAATTTCTTATTCAAAAAAGTTCTACACCCAATACAATTCCACCTTTGAGGTTTCATTTTTTGTTTTCAACACTCTAATAATCCATTTCACATGGAAAACCTAAGTCCTATATGCATCTTAATGATCTACATACCTTACCAATTTATGGAATCACAATGTAAATTTTAGTGAACAAGATGGAAACTTGTGTTTCCATCTCTTGTTGACCCAAATAAAATTATAGAAAGCTTTATCAAGATGGAAGTGTGTATTGACAAAAAGTTCTTAATAAAATGAATAATACAAATCTCGAATTTGAAAACAAATGTAACAAGTTTTTAATATGTAGTTTTTCATAATTACTCATAATTTTGTTCAACTTTTCAAAAAAATATTATATGCAAGTTTATGAAACATATATGATTTTGAATAGACACTCTACCCATTATCAAAAACATAAAAATGTTATAATAATAATTAAAAGAAGACTAGACAATACATTTAAAAAATTATTTATAAATATCATTAAAAATTAATATTAAAAATACATAAATAACCATTCACAATTAACTCTTATTTTTACTTTTTTTTTTAAAATTTTATATTCAACATTCTTCTGATTATATTCAAGATATTAAATATTTCATAAACTCACACAAAATTTACTCACAGAAAAAATTAACAAAACAATATAGATTTTAAATATTTCATAAACTCACGCAAAATTTACTCGCAGAAAAAATTAACAAAGCATTATAGATTTTATCAAATTGTTTTTCTCTTCCCCATATTAAATAAACACATCATAATGATGGGAACAATGGAATACCTATAAATTTAACATCCTAAATTAAATGTAAAAAGAATCTTCATAATTTTTTTTTTGAAAAACAAATGTTGCAAACACTACATGTAACATTGAGTTTTAGCCTAGATCTTGCATAATTTAGCCATGTTTAAGAGCTTGAAACCGTATCATAAAGTGGTGGGGCTAAATGGCAAAAATAAAAGACCACCAAACCTACCGTATGGTTTTTCAAAGTCAATTTTAACGTGTAATGTATCCCAACCCTAAACCCTCGATGCTTTACTAAAACCTCGGTGCTCTGAGTGCACTCTAAAACCTTCCGTTGCTCTTAGCGCACTCTAAAACGTCGTTATAACAGCCATATGTAAAATGCCAGCCATGAACTCTCTAACAAACAGACTTCGATTACGTTCGAGTTGTTTTCGTCAATTTTCAGTCATAATGTTCGCGCAAAGCTGCTCGGTTGTGCGCAGAACTCAGCAATGCATGTCTTTTCTTCGGCGCATGAATATCTGTACAGGACAGGGGAAAATTGTGCTGTTGTCTTCAGAATATATGCAGAAACTTCCAGTGTTTTTGTCCGAAAACCTTCGGAGCTTCAGCGGCAATGGCGTCATTCCCGGGACACTTGTTCATTTGCATTTACAAACTGGTTTTAGGTGTTTCTCCGCCAGTTCTCAAGATTCCCCAGATGAGGATTTTTCAGAGTTGGATGCAAAGGAAATAAACGAAGACATGGGTTTCAAAGGGGGTTCCAAGGTCAACATTTCATCTGAGAGCGAGTCCATTCATTTACTCTTCGAAGAAGGCATCGGCTTGGAGGGAAGACCGGAGAGTAAAATACAGAAGTTGGAGATTGAAGACCTGAGCTATCTTCCCCAAGAAGGACAGGTCGAAAAATGGAAGAATATGATGGAATCTCAGTGGGAAATACTTAATACATTGAGGGATAGTGTAGATGGTTTGGAGAATCAGATAAAGAAACTCAAGAGTAAGGCTGCATCCCTTGAAAACACTAACAATCAGTTGACTCAAAATTTTGTCGAGTTCAAGAAACGCTTGAGAGAGCAAATCAATACAATTGCCGAGGATACTGTGGTATCTAAGCAGCGCAATACGAAGAAGCTGAAGATAAAGAAGAAAGTCGAGGGAGTTTCGGGTACTTTGGAGCATCCATGGCCAGAGTGGGCTCGGTTTCTAGAGCATTTGAATGAAAGAGGGTACCTGAGCAAGGCATTGACTTTTCAAAGGGGACCGGTAGATCTTAGAGGTCTTAACACAGAGGTAATCTATCATTTCATCAAGTGTGCAGCGGTCAGTTTTGCTAAGGACCATGTTGAAATTTCGAAGTACGTATGTCTTTTCAATTACAGTTTAATTTTAAGCCGTTTGGCCTGCTTGTAGGCTTGCTGTTTTTGATAGCGTATGTATCTATTCAACTTGATAGGGAACTCTGATCTTTTTGATATCTTCTGTTAATATCTCATTCATTTGGATCGGTATGATACTTTGAACCTTTAAAGATGCCCATAGTTTTTAATTATCCAATGCACAATGCTGAACAACTGCATAGACGGCACTTTTTCATAATTTTTCCAACACTTTGCAACGGATATCGTTGTCCAGGTTCTCGAAGTCGTATCTCTGAATTTCTAGATTTGTTTTTCCACTTGATGAAAGAAATATTTTTGTTATTTCTTTTGAAATTGCCTATTTTAAACTTACTCTTTCATATCAAAACATTAGTTAGATTCCTAGCGACACCAATGTCATACCGCATCATCATGCAAAAGTCATTAGGCAATCCCAACTATCATGAAACATATATCCCCTAACAACATCATCATCTAATCCTTTCGGGGTCCAAAACCATCATCCCTATCCAAGATAAGCCTATACACCTTACCATAAGGAAATAACATGCTCCACAACCATCAACTATGCAATCAATGGGTGATCAACAAGGCAAACACATGTGAGAAGACCATTGACCAGCCATCAAAATCATATCCAACCAAGGAGAAGTGAGGCTCCCCCAACCAAAGATCTCTATCAAATGATATCATGCCATGAGAAGAGGGGGCTCCATAAAGATGAATCCCTCCAAGTCATTCTAGCAGCTGTAAGGAACAAAAATAAAATCTTCATCAATGTGATGAAAATCACAAGGTGGAATCTCATACAATATGAGGTGTAACAAGCCCTACCCACCCATTTTCTTAAACACAATAATATCTTGACATTTAATCAGCAAGGTTCCTTTTTTCTATGTGTCTTGGCCGAAAATAATTCTTCAATTAAAAAAAAAACACCTTGGGAATGAATGCTAAAGATAGCCAATACACTTTGATGGCTTCTAACTTAGATTTGACTAAGGTAAATCTCACTCACCTAGACAACCATCTGTTACATCACATAGTCAACTTCTTTTCTGTTGAAAAGTAACTAGGTTCGGTCTTCATACTGACATGTAATTGTGACTTGTATAAATGATGTAATAAAAATATTTTTTAAGCCTTGCTTCATGGGTTTCAGGAGCAAGTGATTTTATTATAGATGGTTCTCATTTGAGAGCATTAGGTTTGTCATTTAGAGTCAAATAATTAATGTCATGAATGAAGAGCTCTTCTTGAGCCTATGTCAATATATATGAGTCTATACGAAGTGTTTAGAAAGTCCTCCAAAGCCAAGCACTGCTCTCCTATTGATGTCGACCTCAAAATATATATAAAATGTTCAGGTCGGCTAACACAGCTATTCGGATACTCAGATCAGCGTTTTATATGGTCAAACTACTATAAATAGGAAGGTGCATACTTCACATTTCCACAATGAAGTAGCTCAAATTCCTTTTGAGATTTTCGGTGAGATGTCTGAGGTTTTTTGATAGGCAACAAGGTTTGGATCTCCTCTGAAATTTCGGTAATGGAGTAATGCAGTTCGGATATACCTCTGAGATTGTGGATGGGTCACAGTTTGGATAAGGTCATTGTTTGGTGACCACAGTTCAGGGCAGCCACAATTTTGGGCTAACCACAGTCCAATCATAGATGTAGTTCAGATTCCTCTAGACATTGCTGTTATGATCTCGGTGTAACAACTGTATGGTCTCTGTGCTATCAAGAAGATCTCAGTCTTGGCGTAACCACACTACTAGTATTGTACTCGGTGCTACAGTGAGGATATGAAGAATTCGATGATAATGATCAGTGCAACAATGATGTTCAGTCCTATGTTGGTGACAAGAAAGGAGATCTCGTCATAATGATAGCTAGAAGATCTCAATGGTGACAAATGTCTCAATGAAGAGGAGAACGAAGAAGAAAAGGAGAAGAAGTGTCTTGATCTTGGAGTGGCTTACAAGTCAAGGGTCATGGTCTTGGTATTTTTATGTTCATGCATTGGTTACTATTTGATGAAGAAGAACACTAATAACAAAGAAGAAGAAGATCCTAATCTAAAGATGTAAAAAGAATTTACAAATGGTCATTAATAAAGAGAAATCATCTTATACAAATGCCTTAGATTTCTCAACATGGTATCAGAGCTAAGGTGTTGAAGTCAAAGGAAGGGCATCAAATCAAAGAGACACTCAAGGATCAAGTTTCATGGAAGGAATCAAAGCAAAGTGAAGGATCTACATTGAAGAATCAAACCCTAGATCAAAGGAGGAAGTCTACTTCAAAGGGAAGTCATGGATCATCAAATAATCAAGGCCAAAAGCCTTACTTCTACTCAAGGCAAAATAGATCTACAAATCAAGGCATCTAGAAGTCTACACCAGCAAGAGTATTGGATCCTATAAAAGGACCACAAAGAATCTCATCAAGATGAAGAGATCTACAAGGCAAGGCAACCCAAACTTTAGAGAAGCAAGATCACATCATCTTGAAGATCCTAGAAGCATTTCTGATTTGCATTCATTTGAGAAAGAAGATCATCCGAGGAAGCATTAATACATCTTCTTCATCCACCATCAAAATGATCAAGGTGAAGTTTTTCATCTTCACTTGTCAAATTTGGTTAAAATTACTTCGTGATTGCAAGGAGATCCATAAGTTGGTTCGGTCATCGAAAGTCCTTGCATGGAAAAAGGAAGATAGACATAGTCCTTGAAAATAGAGAAGTCATTAATCAGATGTATGGAAAATCTCCAAAGGTCAAGCAATATCTGAATACATGTAAAGGGATCAGAGGGCTCAAAGGATTCTTATGAAATCAGTCAAAGGCCCCCTCATCCCTATGTAGCAGGATTGGAGACATCAAAGAGATATATGATAAGATGGAAGATCTATTCACTGAAGATGCAGTAAAGAAGGTCATATCACTTAGTCCTGATCTACATAAAATTGAAGGAATATCTTCATAGAATCTCAATTGTGAGATCTCGGAGAAATGATAAAAAGATAATCATCACTGTTCTAACTAATGAGCAAGGTAACAAATGTCCATGGGATAAGAAAGTTAACTCATTCAACAACTAGTGGTTTCTATGCTTGAGAGAAGAAAACAAGTTGAGGGAAAAAGTATTGAAGGTTAGTAAACTCAAACATTTGCAAAAAGGAAAGAGAAGTTTAGAAAATTTGGTTCTCTGAAAAGAAAGAATGACATAACTAAGATTCAATGCTATGGACATTACAGAAAGGTAGCTCATATCACCGAAAGGATGGAGGAAGCTGAAGAGAAGAAGTCTAAGGAAAGAGGGAGTAAGAGATCTTTACTATGATTAATATAGTTTCCCTCACAAAGGTCTTGCCATAGCTCCTAAATATTTTGTTATAGGATATGACTAATAAATAATAAGATGCAGTATGGCATCATGGAAGCATTAGAAACAAGAGCTCGTGACATCACCATGGGGAATCATGAAGGATAGACGGAACAAAATCCATGGCAATCAAATATGAAGAATATAGCTCTGGGGAACCTCATTGGATATTGGCACGTTGTGACTTTTGATTTAAGTGTTCATAACTAAATAATATCTTGATGAGCGTATGCATGGCTGCCAAAGGGAAGTGTATGTCTTCCACCGTTGATGACCATGTGGTAGGATGAAAGGTCCTTGAAAGAAATATGGCATGACATGAAGCTAGACCAGATGCAAAGACTGATGAATCACTTTCCAATGAAATAATGACATGACTCATGGATGAAAGTGATGGATGGTTTGTGCCCTATGTAGAGATCCCAAAATATGAAGACTCCATACTAAAGAATAAATTCATGACATCGAAGAAAGGAGTTATTCAGAGCAACTAGTTGTCCCATTAATTACACCTATAGAGCTGTTGCAGGTCCCTGATTAAGAGGGAGCTTGGAAAGAAGTTTCTTACTTGGTAGAAACTTGGAAATTCCTAAGCCAAGAGGGAGCTTAGGTACATTCCTTGTGTAGGAATGAGTACATTCCTTTGTTGGAATGTGTCCTCCCTAATTGAGAGGGAGATATATACACATCATTCTAGTCTTCACTTGGGAAGGCAAAATGGAGGATTTAGTAATCATTTGGCATCCAATACTCTTTGAGGATGTATTAAGGCATCCAAGATAAGAGTAGTTGTGGAAGGATCGATATTCTTTGAGGACTCGGAATCCAAGATAAGAATATTCCTACATACTCTGAGAGAACCCGGGTGGGGTATGTTCCGAGAGAGACAACGATGAAGGTTTCTATTAATCATTGGTCTCGCTAGCATTGGCTCAAGATCTCGTAGAGAGATGGAGCTGTTAGTCAAGGCCTTGATATATGACAATGCTGGTTGATATGACGCCATACAGATGGGTTACCAATCCGATTCTTCTTATGAGAAATTCTTCAGATTGAGAATGACCAAGTACCATTATGAATACCTCCCTAATTAAGAGGGAGTGTTGAAAAGTAACTAGGTTCGGTCTTCATACTGACATGTAATTGTGACTTGTATAAATGATGTAATAAAAGTATTTTTGTAAGCCTTGCTTCATGGGTTTCATGAGCAAGTGATTTTATTATAGATGGTTCTCGTTTGAGAGCATTAGGTTTGTCATTTAGAGTCAAAGAATTAATATCATGAATGAAGAGCTCTTCTTGAGCCTATGTCAATATATATGAGTCTATAAGAAGTGTCTAGAAAGTCCTCCAAAGAGAAGCACTGCTCTCCTATTGATGTCGGCCTCAAAATATATATAAAATGTTCATGTCGGCTCACACCTATTCGGATACTCAGGACGATTTTTATATGGTTAGACTACTATAAATAGGAAGGTGCATACTCCACATTTCCACAATGAAGTAGCTTGGATTCCTTTTGAGATTTTCGGTGAGATGTTTGAGGTTTTTGGATGGGCAGCAAGGTTCAGATCTCCTCTGAAGTTTCAGTAATGGAGTAATTCAATTCAGGTATACCTTTGAGTTTGTGGATGGGTTACAGTTAAGCTAAGGTCACTATTTGGTGACCACAGTTTAGGGCAGCCATAGTTTCGGGCTAACCACAGTCCACTCATAGATGCAGTTCGGATTCCTCTAGACAATGATGTTATGGTCTCGGTGTAACAACTGTATGGTCTCGGTGCTCTCAAGAAGATCTCAGTCTTGGCATTACTACAATACGAGTACTGTACTCGGTGCTACAGTGAGGATATGAAGAACTCGTTGATAATGATCAGTGCAACAATGATGTTCAGTCCTATGTTGGTGATAAGAAAGGAGATCTCGTCATAGTGATAGCTAGAAGATCTCGATGGTGACAAGTGTCTCAATGAAGAGGAGAACGAAGAAGAAAAGGAGAAGCAGTATCTTGGTCTTGGAGTGGCTTATAAGTACAGGGTCATGGTCTTGGTATTCGTTAATTGGAATCTCTATAAGAAGAATTGGTGCTTTTTTTCCTCTCAAAGAGTGAGAGGTTTTGGCCCTGGCTCATAGCCTACATACTGTGTCTCTTGTTTATTTTATGTTCATGCATTGGTTATTGTTTGATGAAGAAGAAGAAGATCCTAATCCAAAGATGTAAAAATAATTCACAAATAGTCACTAATAAAGAGAAATCATCTAATACAAATGCCCTAGATTTCTCAACATTTTCCACTTTTGCATATTCATTAGGTTTGAGGTTATTTTCTCAATACCTCATGCCATCTTGTAACTCTATGTATTGAAAGGGAAACATTTGGGTAAAAACCCTAACATCGTCCTCATGAAAAGAAATAGAAGATTTAGACATATTGACCTTCATTCTTGTAGTATTGCAATACAAATGTTAAATTTCTTTTAGCTTTAGAGCATCTTGTCTCAACCCATCATAAAATAATGGGATGTCATCCACAATAAGGTGTGACAAAAACATAGATCTTATATCTTATAATGATCTAGTTCTTCTTGCCTCAAGGAGTGCCCTACTCAAACCTTTTGCGACAATAAGGATCAATAGTGGTGATAAAGGATACTCTTGTCCGAGTCCCTTTCCTAGCCTAAAGAAATCTGAAGTATAATGATTGATAAGAATTGCAAATGACGTAGTGGGTATACAACTCATAACTCGTTTGGCATGTTGAGAAATCCTTAGGGCAATAGTTAGGGTTGATTTCTCTTTTACTTGATAATTGCTTGTGATTATGTGTTGGCTTCTTATTACTTTTATTATGTTTTGATCATCAAATAATTACCAAAACTATAAACTATGAGGATCACCAAAAGACAATGAACACAAAAGATAAGCTCCAAGCTAGGGCAAAACCCCTCTAAGGGGAAAACCCAAAAAATCTCTTTTCATAAAATAGATCAAAGTAAGAATTCCAAGACCCAAACACCAAGACAGAAGTCCTTCCACAAGCCCCAAGTCACCCCTCTTTCCAACCTTCCTTAACCAAGTTAAATTCAACAAAGTCAATGTTGGTCAACGGTCAACAAATCTGGTCAATCTGTGATTTTCGGACCTGCAACTCTTTTTGAAATTCTTGGCCTCTACATTAGACTTGTACCTTCGCACGTGTGGCAAAAACTAGGGCAAAATTCACACGTGTGGCAGAAACTAGAGCAGAATTCGCTTGTGTGACAAAAAAATCTCTCCTTAGACTCTCGCTCTCTCTCCTTTGATTTCTTCTCTTTCTCTTGAATTTTTCGCTCCTTTCTTTCTCTACTTGGCACAAAAATAAAAGTGTGTGATGATGATGCACATGAGGTTGAATTGCATTGTATTTATACCCTTCTAGGAGGTCGAATAGGTGTCTTTCTGGGTCGACTTGTCTAGGAGGGCTAACTTGGTCTTGTGGAGGACCATTTGACTATTTTGACTCAAATAAAAATTCTTTTTTGTCTTTTTCAAGGAGTCCAAATAGGACTTTGACTCAAGTACATTGATTTGACTCATGAAAATATTTCTTTTGACTTGACAAACCCTAGAAGCATGAAGAACATGCTTGACCTAAATAATAATTTGACTTTGAGCATGAAACCCATGCTTGAAAAATAATAATAAATAATTTTCGTTTTCTTTCTTTTTGCTTTTTTCATAAAATATATAATTACATATGTACTATGACAATTTTGAAGACCAAACCTAGTTATTTTTCAACACTCTATCTTAACTAGGGAGGTATTCATAATTACATAATAAGGTACAAGGAAACTCTCAAATTGAAATATTCTAATAAGAAGAGTCAGATTGATAAGCCATCTTCAACATTATGACCAACATTGTCAACATAGCAAGGCCTTGACTAACAAGTCCTATCTCTCCATTAGATTAGAGCACAATGTTGGGGAGGCAATGTATATAGACACCATCATCATTGCCTCACTCACAAGGCACATACCCCATCCAGATGTTCACTAGGTATGTCCTAAGAACTCTTCCTATCTTGGATTTTTAATCCTCAAAGAATATCAATCCTCTTCGACCACTTATCTTGGATACCCTGTCGGATTCCCAAAGAGTGTCGGTTATAGATGCTTATCCAACCCTCCATTCTCCTTACCACTGCCTTCACTAAGACTTATGATTGTTAGTCCTGATCTAGTGCATGATACATGGAGAATGTGGTGTCCCTTTATCACTCCCTCTTAGACAGGGAGACTTCAATCTTAAACTTTATTTTGTCTTGTTCATCAGGTACATGTTATGTCACGAAGATCTTCAGGTAGTAGTTAGAAGGCTTTTGCTTCTTGTATCTTCATATCGTTTTCGACCTTCGACCTTCCTGGATGTTATGTAGCAAAAGCTTAATTTTCAACCCATCTTCGTGACAAGGTTCTCGACTACTAACAACATCATCTCATATCAAACTTCGTGTGAAAATTTCACTACTGAAATCGTATGGCAGTGATTGGAATCATTTCTTCTAACTGTTAATTAAATTAGCAGTTTATTGCTATGACAACAACGAAATAAACACACTGCAATCTTCCCAAAATTACTGCGGAAAATAATAGCACTAGAAACTGAGAAATATTCTAGCGCACACATAAAAATTGACACACTTATTTTTGGACTAAAGTCCCTGGAAAAACCCAACTTGGGAAAACTGGTGCAACAACTGAGGATTTTATATTATTAAGCAGCAGTGAAATAGTCTGAGTACAATTTGGAAGCCGAAATCTGGCAATCCTGCAGGCAAAATACTAGCAAAAATTATCTGAGAGAAATTACCCTCACATTGAGCAATCCCGACACTGTCTGAGCTCTGAAAAGCTAGCTGTCCAACTTGGCCTACGCAGGCTTTGCGTCACTCTGGCGCTGCTTGCCACACGTGCTGCTTGAATCGACTACTAATCTAGTCGTCTTGCCTATTGCTAACAGGGATAACGCTTCTCCGACCCTCTGGAAACTCTTCCCGGCTTATGGAACTGAAGACATCTTCTCCTCCAACAAAATCAAACTCCCCTTTTGAGGCTTCTGTGCTACCTCTGCGTAGCCTCTCTGCAAAGTACTCGTCGGATTGGGAAAATATTCCTCTAGCTTCACTACCCCAGACCCTCTCTATCTCTGCTTCCTTCTCTGGCTTGAACTCTTCCGGCAACTGCTGCTTCTCTCTGGAAATCAAACTGCCCAAGGAAAACAATCTCTGTGTGTGTTCTCCATTTACCCATCGACGTCTTATAATCTCCAGTTGGGACTCCAACGTCCAAGTTTTAAACATAATCGATGGTTGAGATCATTTCTGGATCGTTCCATGTGAGTTTCTAGATGATTCACACCTTATCTTAATTAATTTTGATTAATTAACCACTTTTCCTTAGTTTAGACTTAGGAAATATTTAAAAATAGGCTAATAATCTAATTGAGACACTTCCAGGTGGAATTTTCAAAAACGATTTTTGGGTTATGGAGAACTCTTGTGTTTTAGCCTCTCCACAAAGTTTCAAGACTAGAACATCTCCGAAGCTACAAAAACTAACACTCCCTCATAGTGAGGAAGGTGTGCTAGTGCTGCACCACTACTATAACACCATGTCTCTGTATCACCCTCTGTACACTGCTGAGGTCTGGTCACTGTGACTGAATCAAATTTGTGTCAATTTCGTGATTAGTCTATAAGTTTTCATTAAAACGAGTCGAGTTCACCTACACTGTGTGTCAATTTGATGGTTGATTTTTAAATTTTTGTTGCAATGTATCAATTTGTCTTAGACTAAGATTTTAAAATAGCTATATTTATCATTTTAAAAAAATTACACTTGGTATAATAACTCTTTAATTCAGGTGCTCATTTTTAAAGATTTTTTAGTCATAAATTTTTTTCATAATGTCGTGTTTGAAATATTTTGAAAACTTTTTTTTTTATTTTTTATTTTTTATTTATAATTTTTTTTTTTATTTTTTAATATTATTTTTTTCAGTCATAAAATTTTGTTTTAATTCCATGGTTGAAAAATTATCAAGATTTTAATGTTTTTCCAAGTCGTGATATTTTAATTTTTATGTTATTGTTGAAAACAATTATAATTATTGTTTCTTTAGCACCATGACTCAAAATTGTTGGAATTTTAAGGTTTTTCAAAGACGTTATATTTTATATTTAATGTCATGTCTAAAAATCGTTGGAATTTTAAGGCTTTTCAAAAACGAGATATTTTATCGTTAATGTCATGCTTTGAAATCATTGGAACTTTAAATTTTTTCGAAGTTATTATATTTAATCTTTAACATCATTATTTGATTTTTGTTTCGAGGGTGTCTTTTCAACAAAAAAAAGAATTGGTTGTTACTTTCATTTTTAAAAATGTTGAAAATTTACCCTGAAAAAAATGTTATTCCAACGTCAACACTTTTCGTTTTCAGGGTGTCTTTTTCACACAATTTTTTTTTTTTACTAGCATCTTTAAAAATGTTGAAAATTTCCCTGGATGCGGGTGCATTCCAGTGAGGTGATGGCATTCAATGAGCAGGACGGCGCATGGCAAGGCCACATGGCCGCCTGCAACCAAAATTTATGGTGCCTCGATCGTCTTAATTCCTCAGGCCGCCAACCTTAGAGGCATTTACGCCGGTGGGGAAGACGAGGCCACGAGCTTTTCATAATGTCGCTCTTCGACTTCAGTCTCTTGCTCATCACCCCTGCGCATGAGTTCTCGGCTCTGTTGCAGTTCAGTTCGACAGTTTCCATGAAGAATTTCCCTCCTCGGGTTAACTCTGGCTCCCCTCCTGAAGCGGAGCTTCCCAGCTCTCACACTGCGTTGGGTAATCACTGTCTTCTGAGTTGTTGTTTGGAGTTCCTTCCTGGATATCACCATTCCCATAGTCCTTTCTACCCTTCGCATTTTGGCCTCTCGTCTCAGCCCAATTTGCCCGCTTCCCTACGTTTTTCTTCCCATTCTCAGCGCAATTCTCCCCGCTCGCACAGTTCTGGTGGGACAATGCCCAGACTCAGGCACAGACTTAGGTGTCGCAGAGGTAGCACCCGAGCCCGGCCCTCCAACTGTCGCCGCTCTCCCTCCACCAATTCTTCGACCTCCACTTCTGATAGCTCGCATGGCAGATATCCTGACACGCGTAGCGGGCGTGGGCGTGGGCGTGGGCATGGTAGCAGTCTTCCCTCCCACTCGCATGGTGCTCCGGTCCCTCTGTCGTCCCCCTGCCTCCGCATTGTTGACTCCGCTTATCTGGCCAACCCTTCCACGACTCTTTTTCACTTCCAATGTCAAACCATTCGGCCTCTTGTTGTAGCGAATGTCTCTGTCACCTTTAAGGAAATCCCGCAAGCTGGCCCTGATCCTCCCCCTCCTGCGCACCCTTCCAACCAGCAGGGCCCTTCCGAAATTGCACAGGTCACTCAAATTGGCGATAAAAAAATTTCTCCAAAGGCGGGCGTTGGCAGCTCTTGTCCTCAACAGGATAAAGACAAGCAGGAGGACTGTGGCGAGGCGGGAGAAGAGGTAGCTCCAAAAGAAACGACAGTAAGAAATTGTCCCATTCTGAATGACGATGACGACTACTGGTGCAGAATTGAAGAAGAGCCCCCCTCTGATGACTATGGCCTCTAGTCCAGGCAGCCTCACTCAAGTAATTTTGTTCAGATTTTATGCCATTTTGTTGTTTTCAGAAGTTTTAGTCATTTGGTCTGTCAAACTACAGTCACAGTTATATGGTTATGTTAAAGCTGGTTTCCTCATTCGAGGCAGCTCTCTCACTTTTTCAGGCTGGTTTCCCCTTGCGGACAACCTTTTTTTTTGCTATCTTGCTGAACTCATGACGTCTCTGAAGGCCCTACGCTGTATGTACTATATGTTTCAGTAATATATTTTAGACTTACTTAGAAAAAAAAAATGTTGAAAATTTACCCTGAAAAGAAGAAGAGGTTATTCCAACATCAACATTTTTCGTTTTCAGCCTGTTTTTTCATGTTTTTTGGGTGTTTTTTGGCTAGAGTTCTCGTCTTGAGGTAATAGTTCCCGTTTGATCGGTAACTTTGTTAGAAGAGGAAGAGCCACAAACTCCAGCTTTGAGAAGATCAGTTCGGGAAAGAAGACAACCAGAAAGGTATAGTCCATCTACTTTCTGTTCAGGTTTTGCCTTAACTATAACTGATGATGATCCCAGAACTGTCAGGGAGGCAGTAGATTTCGAGGATGGAAAAATCTGGAAGGAGGCCATGGTTGATGAAATGGCATCCTTGCACAAAAATGAGGCATGGGATCTGGTGGAGTTGTCGGCTGGAAGGAAGCCCATTGGGAGCAAATGGGTGTTTAAGAAGAAGATGAATGTAGAAGGCAAGATGGAGAAATACAAAGCTCGATTGGTAGCAAAAGGTTATTCCCAGGTGTCGGGAATTGATTTGGGTGATATTTTTTCTCTTGTTGCCAAAGTTACTTCTATTAGATTACTTTTATCTGTTGCTGCTGCATTTGATTTTGAGATAGAACAGATGGATGTGAAGACAACATTTCTTCACGGGGATCTAGAAGAGGAGATCTACATGAAGCAACCTTAAGGGTTTATGGTGAAGGGTAAGAAAGAACTAGTATGCAGGTTGAAGAAGTCTCTGTATGGGTTAAAACAATCACCAAGGATGTAGTATCAGAAATTTGATACCTATATATGGGGACTTGTCTTCACAAGAAGCAAGGAGGATCACTGTGTTTATTTTAAATTAATTGGTGACCGTGTTATTTATTTTTTTCTCTTGGTCTTGTATATGTGGATGATATGTTGCTGGTTGGAAATGACAAAGACATTATCTAGGATTTGAAGACCCAATTGTTCTCCAAATTCTACAAGAAGGATATTGGAGTTGTAAACTATATTTTGGGCATGGAAATTAAAAGATATCAGGAAATGAGGAAGCTCTGGTTAACCAGTGAAGTATGTCGAGACAATATTGCAGAGGTTCAATATGCAGGATAGTAAATTGGTGAAGGTTCCTATTATTGTTGGTGTAAAGATATATGCTAAAAAATGTCCCAATACACAAGAAGAAAAAAGAGGATATGTCTCGTGTTCCATATGCAAGTGTAGTGGGTAGCTCGATGTATGCAATGGTCCGTACTAGACTAGACATTGCACATGCAAAGGGAGTAGCCATATTTATGTCAACCCAGTGGAAGGACCATTGACAAGAGTGAAGGTTGTATTTTCGGGATATTTATGCAAATGGTGACATTATGTTGAGGCACAAAAGACTAGATTGGAAAGAATGTTGGACATTCGTAACATTATGCAGACTGGGCTGGAGATCTGGACCAAAGAAGATCTACAAGTGGGTATGTGTTTAGCCTATTTGGAGGCGCAGTCAGTTGGATGAGTAAAAGACAGTCTGTAGTGGCTCTTTCAACTACATAGGCAGAATACATAGTAGCCACTCATGCAAGCAAGGAAGCAGTTTGGTTGCAGAGATTGTGTTCAAGTATGGGGTTGGTACAACAAGCTATAAGGATAGATTGTGATAGCCAAAGTGCAATTTTCTTGGCTAAGAACTTTGCTTATCATTCAAAGACAAAGCACATTGATGTTCAATATCACTTTGTTAGAGATGCATTGACGAAGTCTGTGAGCACTCAAAAGTTCTCTTGGTGTAGAGAAACAATGGGTGTTGAAGAATTGGCCCAATGACTAAGTTCTCCTGTGGCCCCCTATGGAAAGAAAACAACAAGTGTGAGAATGTTGGGTATGTGTTATATTTTTTCCACGACTAGCTCCACATGCTATACGTTGCGTCGGGCGCAGCAGGGGGGTCACAGGGGGGGTGACAACGCCCTGGCAATTTTTTTTTGGTGTGCGGACCCACTCATAGGCGAACCCACCCATGTTTTGTGCATGAGTTTGCACATGGTTTTGGGGTACGATGGTTTTCATCCCCTGGTATTTTGTAGATCCGGTCAAGGGAACTACGATTATGTTCTAATCTAGGATTAATGGATTGGGGTTTATGCATGCTTCTGCATGTATATATATGTGTTGTAACACTAAAAGGAATGTAATGAAAAATCAAGCTGGTCATCCTGTTTTGGGATCCAGGGGAAAATCTCTGTGTTTTCTCTGTTTTATGTTTTATGCTCTCGCTATTGTTTATTTTCTGTTATAAGATTCGTGTCTAGATAATTTCTGTTCAGGGTTAAAACCTACACCTTGGACTAAGTAGCCCTCTTCATGCATCTGGTCATCAAGTATCATACAAGTGTGAAGAAATTTGGAATAATCCACCAACAGTTGGGATTTCCAGTATAGATCTACACTGCCCAACAATGACAACGTTGATGGTGTATCAACAGAAATGTCTGTCATGTTGCTGCTCTCCTCCTTAACATATCCTATGCCAAAGGTGTGTGTTGGAAGGCCATTCCTTCCATTCTTCTCCTCCCATAGCACATATCCAGAAATGAGAGTGGGTGATGATGATAAAGGAAGAAGATATCCCTCCTTCTTGAGCTTACCCAAGTCTCCCAGCGCTGTAACTTTGTCTTCAAGTGCTCCAATCCCTCTTGGATATAAACTTGGAGAAGCATGTAGTGAGGTATTCCCCACCAAATTTAAATCAGGTGGCCTCCCAGGTGGTTTTCCATTAGATAAGAGTGTCCCATGCAGGAATCTCATGCACATAATAGATGAGACTGTAAGGTCCTTGCTTCCACTGCGAAAATCCATCTCTGTTTTCTGTGTGAAAGTGTTATGTGAGGGGTATGCATGCATGCCTTTGATCATTTGAGACTCACCACTCTTCTTGTCCACCCATTCCATTTGCAAAGCCTCCTAATTAGTGGTGAATTTCCCCAATGTAATCAACCATTGAACATCCAAAATCACATTGGTGTCCGGTATGTCAACCACAAAGAAGTGATCAACCAAAGTGTAAGTACCCATGGTGACTGAAAGTGATGGAACATAACGCGTGCATTGCATTGCTCTATCTCCTGGGACCAAAACAGAGAATCCCTCAAAAGTATCAGTGGGTATTACCCTCTTTTGCACAAGATGGGCATCAATGAAGTTGTGGGTAGCCCCACTGTCAATCAATACAGAAACCCTCTGATTCATGATTGAACCTTGAACTCTTAAGGTCAAGTACTTAGGTACTCCTCTCAAAGATGCAAGAGTTCCTCCAACAGGAGCAAATGCTCCATGTCCATCTCCTGATGGTGTTGGATCTCCTTCAACATTGTCAGCGCTGTGACCTCCTCTTGGTTCATCATCTTCTTCTTCCTCCTCAAAATCTGAGAAGACCTCTATGTAATGTTCTTTTCCAACATCACATCTATGTCCAGGTGCCCATGATTCTTGGCAAGTGAAGCATAGCTTCTTCTTCCTTAGTTCTGTCCGGATATCAATATCAAGAGCCTTCTTGAATGAGCTCTCCTTTGAAGGAGCAACTTTTTCTTCCTTTCCTTTAGAAGGAAAAGAGGGCTTGTGCTGAAAACTTGCCTTTGCTTTTGGCAAGGCATCTTGAAGGTCTCTAGCCCTCTCAATAGCATCATGCAAGGTAGTGGGCTTGGTAGATTTTACCAACCCATGAAGAGGTTCATCTAGACCATCGATGAACATGTACACCCTTCTTGTAGTAGACAAATCAGGAACCATAACAGATAATCTCAAGAATTCAGAAATATAAGACTCTGTATTACCTGATTGTTTCAAATTTGCAAGGCTCATGAATGGTGCCTCTGAATCTCTTCTGTCAAATATCTCCACCACCCTTCTAGTGAACCCTGAATAAGCAGTCACATTGGCATGACCCAATGTAGACAAGCCATGGAACCACCAGTCATGTGCTTCACCTTCAAAGTGCATGTTGCAATCTTGATAGCTTCCATCTCTGGAACCTTGTTCAACTGAAAGTAGATGTCAAGTTTTTCTACCCATGCTTTGGAAAAACACTTGGATGACCCATCAAAATTGGGTAGAAAGAATATGCCCATAGAGTGATGTCAATCATGATTCTAGGTGAATCCACCATTTCTATGTTGATGCTTTGGTCTTCTTTTCTCCTTGAGGTGACAAAACTCTTGAAAACTCAGATGATCTTTGAATCTCTGATTTTGAGATTCATATTATTCAAAATAGTCTTCAAGGGATGCTTGCTCTTGAAACCCTTCATTTCCCACAACCAAAAAGGTAGGCATGGTAGAGCATTGGGAAACTTGTGGCTGATACACTAGTTGATCATTCCAGTGGTGAGATATGCCAGAGCTTTCTCCAAGATGAAGTCTCTTAGGAGATTCTTTGATTCTGTCCATCCTCATCTTTTTGATCTCTCTAGCAAGATCTTGCATGGCTCTCAAAAGGATCTTTGCAAATTCCTTTCCTTCTTCATCACTTCCACATTCAGGGGCTTTACCCTTGTCTTTATCATCATTTGTGTAATAAAATTTATTCTGTCTTCTTTTCAAATATCTATTCTCTCTTTTAGTAAGAGGTTATTCTTCTTCTGAAGACATATTGGCTCTTCAAGAAAGCACAGGTTGTGCCAAGATGATTGCTGTGATACCACTGTAATATCCCCAAAAGGGAATGCAGCAAAACTGAAATAGAATGTGCAGAGAAATAACACAGATCATCTAAGTAAGAGTAGGAGGCAAATATGGAGGCTCAAAAATGAAATTTACATCAGCAAATCAGATTTATATTGTGGCCCATAAGACGTAGAACAAAAATAGAAGACTTTTACATGAAGAAATCCTAAAAAATGAGGTGCTGCAACCATAGATTAAGACTGAATAAGCTTGACAGCGTTATTTTTATTAGCTGTAACAGCTGAAGATTACACTTCAGATCTAGAGAAGATCTGTGTACAAAAATTTAGGTCTATATCAGATCTGTACACTAGATAGACTCCTCTACAAATGCCCCTTGGGGTTTTCAACAAAAAGTGAAGTACATGGAGTAGATCTGAGATCTTATGTAGCAGATCTGCAAAAATATTCAGAAATTCTGAATTAGATACAATAGTATTCAGATCAAATCTGAAATGACATGGAATAGATTTGAAATCCATGGATCTCCAGAGTGAAGGGCAGATCCCCAACACCAGAAATCTCTCTTCCAAAAGTGTGCCAAAAGACCCTGGAACTGCACTCTTGCAAATAACGCAATACTGGAAGGGAAACTACATTGTAGGCTCTAGAACATGTTTGGCCCGATGCCAAGATCTGAAATAGCAGCTCCAATCATCCAATACTCTCTTGCCAATGGGATAGAAGCCTTCCCCATTGAAAAGAGGCACTAGAATAGCCTAGATCTGAGTAGATCTAGCCTCCGCTTGCTGCAGCTTACAAAGACAACCAAACCCTCAACAGGATCTGCGTTGTAGTTGGAATAAGAGCTTGGCCAAATGCCTGATAGTGGACAAGAAATGAAATACTCTTCCAAGAGGCCTCTCAAGGAAAGAGGTGGGATTCCCGCTCGGGAACACCCAGTGCTAAACAACACTATTCTCTGCTAAACAACAAGGAGAATAAGAAATGTCTAAACAGACAAAATCTTCAGAAATAATATAATCATCAACAACCCTCCTCATGCTGTCCTCCTCTTCCTTTTATAATTTTGTGAGCTTGCAAAACCCTAAACCATCTCAATGAAATAGCTCTTTTCACATGAGCCACCTCCAACTAAAACTGCGCTGTGCCTCCATGAAGATCACTCCTTATAGATAGCGTTGTTGATTTGGTCATATTTGACCCAGTCAAATGATTCAGTCCCTTTCACACACAAGGGGGTTTATTTAAGTAGCCCAGATTTAGCTTTGTTCACATGTGGCATTGATTTATTTGATGTTTTACGAGTTTTTATTGTCCTCCTTTACACATTTATTCATGCAACAAAAAATTAAAACAAAATTGAATATTCCCGTTAGCTTGGGCTAATTGGGAATATTATAGCCTCTAGCTCCTTTTTACTTAGCCCCCTTACTATTTTTCCTCCATAAGGTCAGGTGTCATGACCGACAGCTTAGCGTTTAGGTGCTAAAGCCTTTAAAATCCTGTAGGGGGCTTATCTCTTAGTGTATTTTCTCTCTGCCTTTGGTTTTTATGAGTTTCCACAACGAAGCGCTACCAACGCATCGGAGCTCTCAGAAGGCTGAGATAAAATACCTTGAGTCCTCTTCCAAGGCCTTGAAATATTCAGAAGAATGTTGCCATTTGTTCAGGTCATTTTCCTCAAGAGTCAAATCTGAAGAAGCTTCTGTTAGTACACCTCCTTTCACATTCCAGATCTTCCCCAAAGTTGAAGAAATCAAAGATATCCCCACAGTGAATTATTTTGCAACTTATAACTTACACTTGTTTTATTTTCATTCGCAGGGAAACAAAGGTGTTTTCCCTAGCCGGGTAATCCCTCCTTTGATAACCCCTCACATATTCTCACAGATCATGATTTAATCTGAAGATATTTCTAACTCGCCTTGAAATAGATCCCTTTTGCGACAATTATGACAGTCTGTGAACTTCAATCGTCGACGTTTATGAAGTAAGAGTTAAAAATTTTCCCTCCTTTAGTGTTTAACACATTTATTCTTAATATTTTGAAGAGACAATGACTTGAAGATTGTTTTTCATTGAATATCCTTGTTTCCTGGAATATAAATATATTGGTTTTAAACCCTCGAAGGTCATTCCCTTTAGATGTGGATGAAATTCTTTTGGGTTTGCTCGTCCTTCTAATGATTAGAACATTTTAATGTTTTTCATTATATATATATATATATACACACACACTTTTTACCAAGATAGGTTATATATATTTTCTATTTTCTTATGACGTTGTTCGAAGCATATCGACAAAACCATTAATGGATTCTCTCTTTTCTTGTTTGTGTTTTTAAATTATAGTTATGACATTTTCAGTCATAACCCTGTTGGGGTTTGTTCTTGCTTTCAAACTCTAAGGCTTTCGATTATTAAAAACTACTATCTTTATTAATTTTCTATTAGAATTTCTTAATCTTTGTAACTATTTTGTCATAAATCCTTATTTACTCTTTTTATAAGAGATTAAAAACAATGATGAAAATTTATAATAAAGTTGTTTCCATTCTTAATCTCCAACTGTAATCTTATTCTTCCTTCCATTCATGTGTGTTATACAATCTTTATTTCCTTCCCATTTTTATAGCCAATGTTTTCAACTTATTTTTTTATTAATTTAAATAGTACAATGACTTTCTCAACTTCATTGTACACGAAAAAGGATATATAGTGCTTCTAGTATATATATTTCTCAGGTAATTTACTTGTCTTTTCTCGTTAATACTCCATCGATTTCTATATATATATATATATATATATTTTTTTTTTTTTTACTAAGATTTCCTTAAACTTTCCTGGTCGTAATTTCTGCATCTATGCATATCACTTTTCGGTGGCATAGTTTTATGAATAACTTCGGTCAGATTGGCTTCATATTTACTATCTCATGTGTCCTTTATCTTGTTTGGACGGTCTTCCCCTCTGCTTGAAGACTGGGGTGCTAAGTGACTAGAGTTTTGGAATATTTATTTCATTCCTCTTATGGCATATATCATTTTTTAAAGTTCTTGTTTATTTAATATTATAAACAGGATATGCTCCTTTTTCTCTATTGAACTGTCGAATATTGGAGCATGGAATTTCTCCTAGACTGTGCAAACGTATTGTGTTTTATACTTAATTTGGTTATAGAAAATTTATCATCATATTTATTACAAATGTTACTGGAATGTTTCCTGAAATGGTTATAGTTTCCAGTATGATTTTACTTTTTGACTTATATTGTTATTTGCAAATCGAAAGTCTCTTATTCTAACAAGGTTACGCATAAATGTTTGAAAGTCTCGTCGGAAAACTTATAGTCTTTATACTATGAAAATTCTCTAGTGTGTATATATTTATGTATTGTGTAGTTCACATATTATTTTTGCATTAAAATATGTTTTGAGAACCTAAGTATATACGTGACAAGTTAATATAATTTACATTGGTAGAAAGTAGATATCAAATTATAAATCTACCTCAAATATGATATTTATGTTTCATATAATTCCTACTCATTGAGCTTATGTTTATAGCCAAAACAATAATCATCTAAATTTAAATAATAAAATAGAATTATATATAAATTTAAATAATAAAATAGAATTCTATCATATTTATTTTCATTTGTTTATATATTTAAAGTATAAATAAATTATAGTAGTATAAATTTCAAAAATAATTATATCAGTGGTTTTTTCTTTTTTATAAAAAAAAATAAAGAGAGAATAGAGATATTGACTTGATACAATTTTTTCTTGCTGGAAAATTAATAGTAGGATACTTGTCTCCTCTCAACCATGAAACTTCTACATAATCAATGTCTTCTTGAGTAATAAGGTCTGCAATTATTTTTTCTAGTTCTTGCTTCTTGCTTCTCTTCAGTCTCTTCAATTATGCTCTCATAATTTTGAGACAAAAGCAATTAAAAACAACAGATATTATCCACCACTCTTGGCAATTAATAACTGATTCCACCTCACCAATAGGTGGCAGATAGTTATATTCTTATTAATAAGCTCATGTTTCTCATTGTTGAGGACAACTCCCTGTCTTCTAGGAAACATTTAATTGGTCAATATCATAATTCCTTAATTAAATCTAATCACCTAGATTAGATGCCTAAGACTTATTGATGGAAAATAATAACTCTATAATTAAATTGCAACATTTTTCTCTTCTATCCATGTGTACCCAACTACTAATTTCCCATATTTTTTTTCTTTATTTACAAAATAAAAAGTACAAACTTTACAATCAGTTATTTTCAACATTAAAGATTGCTAATAATTTTAAAGTTTTTCCAATGTATTTCAGTTTAAGTCACATAACTAGAAATAAACTCATGCACATTTAAACACAAAAACATTTATGCCAAGGAATATCACATCACTGGTTGCAACAAGTAGAAGTGTATTTTAGTATCCATCAAATTGAGAAAGAATATGTAAGGTCCCACCCTAGTAACCATCAATAATATAGAGAAGTAGATGTCACATTAATCACTAATACTCAATTTTATTTTTTATTTTTTATTAACATTACTAACTTAGTTATCATGTATTGATGTTCTTTCATCAATTTCAATATAAGAATATCACATAAGAATTCAGGGATAATTTTCACTTAGAACAATTCCAAAACACATTTCCTTTCAAGTTTTAAAGATGATAGCATGTGATTTTTTCATACTTATACATGAGATGTAAGTAAGACTGGAAATAAATTCCACTATATTGCCAAGTGTGAGCATTAAGGTAGATAACCTATTTGATTTCCTAGATTATGCTAAATAAGCTCCACTTATTGAGTCTTGATATCATAACCACAAAACTATGCCACAAGAATCTAAAATACTATTCTTCTATCACAAAAATAACATATAAGGGCATGAGTATTACCTACTTATAACAAGGTAATGAGGGAATAATATGTCTCTCTTCATTAGTAAATCTAATAATTATGATATGTTTATGAAATGGAATCCCAAAATATATTTACCCAACAACAATTCCAAATTCATCAATTAAAAATTCTCAATCCCAATTATTAATTTAAAACAATTATTTGCAAAATGACAATGCTTCAATCATGAGAATTGTATAATGAATGTCGCAGCAAGAGCAACTATTGTTACCAATTCAAAAGCATATTTTTCTTCAAAAGTGCCAAGTAAAAAAATGGACTTGCATAAATTGGGTACAAATAGTTGTTTGCCACATTCATTGAAGCATAAGATTACACCCATGAATACATGCAACTCGACCAAAATTATTATGCTCACTTGCACAAGTAATTAAATCCTACAGAATTGGTCACTATAAAATTGTTTCCAATAGCAACCCCCCATTTTTTTCATGATCGCTTTAGATGATAAAAGAAACAACAATCCTACTGAAATTTTCTCTATTTACACTTCAACAACATAGATAAATTCATTTTCACATTCATACACAAATTTGTAGACATGGGAAGCTATATCTATTGAATATTCCATTCATAAATTTCTAGTACATAAAAGCTATAGTATTAAGACATCTAATCTAATGATTTATGTGCATAAAATCTACGTCCATTGAGGCCTTTTGACAACAAATTTGCAAATATGCAATCTACAGTCATTGAGGCCTTTTGTCAAACACATTGTAAGCATGTGAATTACATCCATTGAGGCACTTTTTCAAACACTTTGTAAGCATTTGATCTACAACCATTGAGGCATTTTGTCAGACACTTGGCAACAATGAATTTGAGATTCTTCTCCGACCTATTTAACTTATAAAATTCATAAATTAAAACTTCAATGTTGGCATCTTAAAATAGTGACTAAATAATCTTAATATTTCACCAAAAACTCGACAACAGGCAAACATAGCTGGCATCCGCAATCAGAAAAATCACCCGGATTCATGATTTAGGTTCTGAAAGTATATTTTTGGAATCAAATCGGGGGTTACAGGTCTTTAGGGTATGGATACCCCTTGATTTTGACTTGAATAACTACAAAACCACCCATGGATGCATTTTTTTTAAACTAGCAAATATCCTGGCTCCTGGAATCTCATTTACAGATATTGTCAAAGAGATGGCATGCAAGCTTGAATCTACAACCATGCATAACAAATAGCAACATAGAATTAATCTATAATTAGTTATGTATTGTATAAATGTTTTTCCAAACAATTTCATCTACTGTAAGTGAATTGAAGATTTTTTAGATTATTCAAGCATTATTTTTACTCAATCATTCCTACAAATACATGGTAAGCATCCTCAGCTATTGTAATACATATAAATAAACACTCCAAAATAAGAGTTTACCAGTGATGACTTACTTGTTATCTATATTTTCAAAGATTGCAAGCACATAATGACTGAAATTTACCTCAATTATTTTCTTTGAAACTCTTTGTTGCCATCATATGTTTACATTTTTATTTTAAGGGTTGATCTAGAGATTCCTCCGGGTATACTTTGGATATGTGTCTATTTCCGTACTTCTTTGCTAGGCTGCAAGTGAGCACTTATTCATGAAAAATATTTGCATATATAATAAAAATAATATTGTTTCCCATTCACAGATTTTTCTAAACACTTAGAAACATATCCTAAAACCATTTCTAAAACATGCCTCTATATACCTATTTCAATTAAAATGAAACAAAACCATAACTCACAAAACTCTTGCCAACTCCTTTGACAATTCTTTATTGTAATTACCTTTAGTAACATTTGGTTTTCCTTTCTCAAATGCTATAATACCAAGGTTAGTACAATAAACTACACCGATAATAATTTCAACTAGAGATCTAAACATCCATACATATAGACCACTCTTAGTCTTCATTTTTAACTAGCCAATTACATTCTAGATAACATAAGATTAAACCAAATTATATGTTTACAATAATTTAATTTTCTACTTATTTTTATGTTGATGCTATATTAAAATTTCAGGATAATTAAATTTATACCTGATAAGATATGCAACTCCAATCTTTGATAATATGATCAATCTCTGATTCCTTAACCAACTCATTTGAACCATCCAACTTTCCACCCAACCATATCCAAGGAGAGCTTTACCCCCTTCAACCCCAAAGCTATAAGAGCTCAAAAGTAGTACCAAAATATAGTAGTAGAGAGATATACAAGGCAAGCTAAAGAATATAATTTTCACTTCCTCTCATTACCACTCATGGTCAAAACCATTGGGTAGAGCTACCATTTAGATTAGAATTTGGCTACTCTTCAAGTCTCTCCCTCTCACAATATTCTTTTAATCTCTCCAACTCTTGGTATCACAATGCACCTCCTTCCCCCCAAGTGAGAATACATGAGACACATATATATGAGGAGCAACAAATTATTGTCATAAAGGAGGAGTAATATGCATGCCTTGAGAAAAAACAACATATTTTCTATGAAACCAACTCCAAAATTAGAAGATAAGAGAGATAAACGCCTTAGAAATCAGCCACTTTGAGGGGGCAACCTCCTTTACATTACATAAATGAACAATTCTTGGATGATACAAATGAAAAAACCTCCTTTCTATATATAAGAGTCCATGGAGTCACAATATAATCCTAGCCAACCTAAAAATAATAATGTAAGGGCACAACAATAATAATAGTGGCTTTTTATGGGGCACAATAATAACAATATGGGGGCTACAGGGGTAGAAAAATAACAATAAGGGGGCTACACTAACAAAAATAAAGGACTACACTAGTAATATCGGGATCTAACATGTCTCTCTCCTTCAAAAAAGTGTTGTCCTCAACGCTTGAGTAGCTATGGATGCTTCTGTATAAAATTCTCATCCTCCCATGTGGAATATTCAGTGGGTAAGTTCTTCCACTTAGTGAGATACTCTGAAATTGATCGATTTCGTAGTTGTCGAGTTCTAGTTTCCGTGACTGCTTCGCATTCCAATATGAATTTTACTTCCTAATAAAGTTCTGGCAATATTGTTTGAACTGGAATTTTGTCACCTATAACCTTCTTTAAGCATGAAACATGGAAAATTGGGTGCATTTGAGACAAAGCAGGAAGCTCCAATTTGTATGCCATATTACCAATCTTTTGCAATGCCTTGTAAGAACCATAGTACTTTGGCGCTATTTTATTATCTTTCTTAGCTTGCTTGAGGGACATTTGTTTGTATGGTTGTAGCTATAAAAATACCCAGTCTCCTACCTCAAAAATTCTCTCATTGTGATGTTGATCTTCTTGTTGTTTCATTCGATTTTGTGCCAAATTTAGGTTATCCTTTAAGAGTTGGAGAACTTGTTGTTGATGCTCGATGTGATCTTCCACTGCTTGAACCTTCGAATTTTATCTTAAAGATGATGTGATGGACAATGTATGATATCCATAAAGTTCCATAAATAGGGTCACTTTTGCTGCAATATGGAAGAAAGTGTTATACCACCATTCAGCCAGAGGTAACCACTTGACCCATTGTGTTTGTTTATTAGATACAAAACAACGAAGATATATTTCAAAACATTTGTTCACTATCTCAGTTTTCCCATTGGATTGAGGATGATAAGATGAGCTATGAGCTAGTTGAGTACCCAAACAAGAAAATACTTTCGTCCAAAAATTTCCAGTAAAAATGGGATCTCTGTCGCTTACAATAATCTTTGGGTTTCCATGTAGCTTTTGAATTGTTTCCATAAATGCAATAGCAATTGTACTTGCTTTAAATGGATGAGATAATGCACAAAAGTGTGCATACTTGGTAAGTCTATCAACTACCACCATGAGGACACTCTTTCCTTCGGACTTAAGTAAACCTGTGATAAATTCCATTGAAACCTCCTCCCAATGTTGACTTGGAATCGATAACGGTTGTAGAAGGCCCGAGGTCTTAATTATCTAAACTTTATTTTGTTGGAAAACCCAGAGTATTTCTTTAATAATGTTGTTAGAGGTACTGCTATTCTCCCATAATTCTTAACAAAATTCCGATAATACCCTATTAACCCGAGAAATCCTCGCAATTTCTTTATGGTTGTGGGGAATTTCCATTCCTTAATGGCTTTAATTTTGTTAGGGTCTACCTTAACACCCTCCTGAGATACAATATGACCCAGATATTCCACCTCTTGTACTTGAAAGAAAAATTTGGAGGTTTTTGCATATAATTGTTTCTCCTACAATAGTTTGAGCACCCTGTCAACATGTTGAACATGATCCTTCCAAAACCTGTTGTAGATTAGTATATCATCAAAAAATACTAACACAAATTTTCTAAGGAAGGGTTTGAAAATGGAATTCATCAACCCTTGAAATGTAGAAGGTGCATTGGTAAGGCCAAATGGCATGACCAAAAATTCATAATGACCCTCATGAGTTCGAAATGTTGTTTTTAGAATATCTTCAGTCTTCATTTTAATTTGATGATATCCTGAACGAAGATCCAACTTGGTAAAATAAATTTCTCTATGTAATTCATCCAATAATTCATCAATCACAGGAATGGGAAATTTATCTTTAATAGTGAGCTTAATGATCTCCCTATAATCCGGACACATGCACCATGATCCATCCTTCTTGTGCACCAATACTACTAGAGCAGAGAAATAACTTTGACTAGGTCGAATTATAGGAGCCTCTAAAATTTCTGCAATCATATGTTCAATTTTTCTATTTTGGACATAAGGATATCTGTAAGGCCTAATGTTTGGAGGAACACTTCCTAGAGTCAAATGAGTAGCATGATCATGATCAAGAATAGGTGGGAGTCCTTTGGGAGTTCTAAACACCTTAGAATGATTGTCCACGACTTTTTGGAGATCTAGAAAAATAGATGATTTTGATGTTGAAACTTATAGTGAGAATAATTGTGCAATTACGCCTCGTTGTTATTTCTTCAGAAGCTTTGTCATGACATTAGAGCTAATTATCTTTCTCGACTTCCCTGCGATACCCCGTAATTCAACTTCCTTTCCTTTTGAAATAAATTTCAAGAAAAGTTCTTGAAAATTAAAAACTACTGTCCCCAAAGTTTGTAACCATTGTACTCCTAGTACAACATCAATACCTTCCATTGGAATGGAAAGCATTGGACTATTCAATACATATTCCCCCATGGTTAGCTTGATATTATGGCATTTTCTAGAGCAATTTATAGTTCCTCCATTTGAAACCATCACTTCACACTTTGGTGCTGGGTATATGAAGCAATTCAATTCATTGGCTACCTTATAATGAATAAAATTATGGGTACTACCCGAATCGATCAACACTGTTACCTTTTTCTTCTTGATATGTCCTCCTATCTTGAGAGTTTGAAAAGTGGTAATTCCTACAAATGCATTACAAGATATGGTCAGACTCATTTATTCTTTCTTTAGGGTTGGTTCCTAGTGTATATCCTCTTCTTTTGAAGTTTCTTGTTCATTTTCTTCCTCCTCTTCACAATCTATGTAAAATAATTTATTTTCAGCACACTTATGACCTTTAGTGTATTTTCTATCACAACTATAGCAAAGCCATTTTGCTCGTTTTTCTTCTAATTATTGTGGTGTCAACTTTGTAGGTTGTGGAATTATAGGAGTAGCAACACTTCCATATTTATAGATGTGAGTGGTAGGCTTCCTTGTCGCCATATTTTTACATTCAATTTTTCTTGCCAACCTGAATGCCTTCTCCAAAGAATCAAGTTTCCAAAGGTGAACCTCATGTTGGATGTTATCCTTTAAAGCCCTATGAAGACATCAATCCTATGTTCCTATAGAATATCTGCTACCCTTATATTCATTTTTTGGAAGTCCTCAATGTGCTCCACCACTGAACCCTTTTGTTTGAGATTTATCAATTCGCTAAAGAAGGTGTTGTTCTTTGTATCCTGATAATGTGCTGTCATTTCCTCCGTAAAAATTAACCAAGCGACAATTTTTTTACGGGAGCAAAGCCATCGATGCCATACAAATGTATTTTGTTCTAAATATTAAGTTTCAATGCATACATTTTGTGTGTTTTGCACATTATTGAGATCAAAATATTGCTCCATCTGTAGTATCCATGTTATGGGATCCTTGCCATCAAACTTACTCATATCGATCTTTGGAATATGGTGGGTCTTCAATCCAACATTAGAGCTTATGAAATCATGATTAACATTTATTTTTCTCTCATCATGAGTGTCCTCTACTATCTTTTCGCCATTAGGAATCATTTCTTGTATCAACTTTGTCAAACCTTTCATGTCTTCTTTTAGATCATTCTTCATGTCTTCCATTTTTTCTTCCATGTCTTCCATGCCATTCTTCAAACATCCATATTAGCTTCCATGCCTTTCTTCAAACCATCCATCTTAGCTTTTACGTCTTTCTTTAAAACTTCCACTTCATTTTTTGTTTCTCTTTGCGAGAGTGAAAGTTATTGCACTTGCTCTTGTAATTTTGATATACCATGTTGTACTTCTTCCTCTTCATGAGTGATAGTAGAACCTTCTGAGGGATTTATGGGTGTTGAATTATTTTTAGGGGGCATTTTAGAACCCAATACTGATATTTATGCTTCAATATGCCCCTTGGAACCACTTCAAACTAATTTTCCAAAAAAGACTTATGCAATTTGAAAAAAAATACACACTTTTTTCTTCCTTTTGAGGAGCTCGATATTGAAACTGATGTATCTATGTAATTTCAAATACCCAAGATTCAAACTTCGGTCCTATAATATCCCTCTGAGTCTTATTTCCAATGTCACAGGTTTGACCTGATTTGGATTTTTCAAGGCAAAGTTATGCCCAATCTTCCACAATGGCCTAATTATGGATTGGTTCAGTAGAGTGAACTTGTATGACGTGCCACATGTCGTTGTTTCCTTCTTTGGCTATGAAATTGATACACATAAAACTAAATTCCATGCAATTTTGGAAAATTTTTACAGATTTCAAATCTGATGCGCAGAGAGAGAGTTATGATGATTTTCCCAAGGTCACCTCTTTGAGATGAAATTCAGAAGCCTGCAAAAACCCTAACTTCCACAGATCATATCTCCGAAAATATTGTGAACCAAGATCTAAAATGTTTACGGGAACTTCCCTAGGATTGCTTTGCAAATGGGTTTTTTTTTAGCATCTGAAATTTCGTAGAAAAAAAGAAGTTATAGCGAAAATGCCACGATGACCTATTTGAAGCAGCTAAACAGTAGAATCCAAAGCTCTGATACCAAATGTTATGAAACCAACTCCCAAAATAGAAGAAAAGAGAGATAAACACCTTAGATATCAGCCACTTTGAGGGGGCAACATCATTTACATTACATAAATGAAGAATTCTTGGATGATACAAATGAAAAAACCTCCTTTCTATATATAGGATTCCATGGGGTCACAATATAATCCTAGTCGACCGAAAAATAATAATGTAAGGGCACAAAAATATCAATAGTGGTTTTTTATGGGGCACAATAATAACAATATGGGGCCTATAGGGGTACAACAATAACAATAAGGGGGCTACACTAACAACAATAAGAGACTACACTAGTAATATAGGGATCTAACAATATTGCATTTAGATGAGTATAACTCATGCCATTAAGGAGAGGTATGCATCCTTTAGTTAAGTAGATTGTAACATATACATTAAAGAGAGTGTAATAGGAGTCTTTTATGACATGATTTTAATGAGTGTAAGAGGAATATTCCATGTTTGTAATCTATCATTAAGAGAGAGAGAGTTATGTAGAGCCATGAGAGTCATTAAGGGGAGAGGTGTGAAGTAATTGAGGTGATGAAGGTGACTTATAATTCCTTTAAATAATAATATCATAGTCTCATAAAATATAATATTAATATTAATAATATTGATGATTAAGTCAAGATTGAACTAAGGATTGATTAGTGATAAGTTAAGTTATTTTCCTTCAACTATACTTGATTACCAATTGATTCAAGGTGATTTACCATTTTTGGAAAGTCATACTTGAGATGCTGGACATGACTTTCTATTTTTATAGATTCACTCTAGAATTGTCAGAAATGAGATTTTACTGAGGAAATTCACCTCTGAGCTTCCCATGAGTGGTATTTTTCTTCCAAAGTATAATTATTTTTCACCCCTATTGCATGCATATTCCTTAGTAGATTGAGGAATTTGCGCCCTGATCTACTACAAATATCTAAGATTCCACACCTTGATATTTTTAAATATTCAAGACGCCATGCCCTAAATTTTTTATTAAAGATCCAAGACTTCATGTCTTTATCTTTCATGGATTTAGGACTCGATCCCCTAATTTCCATGGCTTCTCATCTACTCTGCTTTGAAACTTTGTGCTTCACCTTAAGGTACTAATTGTGAGCTCATACCCATATGATGGTTTGTTGGTAAGGTCTAGTTCCATGACCAAGAATTGTGCATGACTTTCGCAGTCTTTTGGTTTTGAAAAAAATGACTTCCACAATCATTTATAGTTTCAACATCCTTGTTTGAAAATAACCACATCCCGTGCCACATGTTTCTTAGTACAATATTAAGCATGTATAATCATGAAAAGCATGTAACATGACTTCCACAGTCATTTATAGTTTGACCATCCTTGTTTTCAAATAACCAGGTCCCCTGCCACATCTTGCTTAGTACAATATTAAGCATATATAATCATAAAAACCATTTATCATCCATTAACCACAATTAACCATATGTTCCACATAACCATGATCATCCATGGATCTATGTGTCTTAACCCTAGATCACCATCCATGTCATACACCTATATCTAAACTAGGATACCAAAAGAGAAAACAACGATAATATGAACTTAACCAAAATCAATCTTTATCATAAGCATGTAGAAACCGTGTGGCCCTAACCAGGTCTATAACATACAAACATATACATAAGTTTTACATGAAAAATATTTATATAACGGCATCAAAATCACCCTCTCCAAGTGTCATCAAAGCTATTTCACCATGAAGACAAGACATATCATTTTTAATCAAGTACTATGTATAGCCATGCCATACTAGATGGGTTTTGACATACACCACAAAACATACTATATCAAAAAAATCATATAATCAAGCATTTTATATCTGAGTATTATTATTTGTAAATGATATGACAATGATCTCACATTACAAATGATTGTCTTTTCCCTATCTAATGCTTTAATAATTCAATAATCTTTAGTATGTGATTCTCTTAGGTTTCTATATAAAAATTGATCTTGTCAACTCACAAACAACTCCCAAATTAGTTTTATGAACAATGATGGTCCCTCCCATCTCACAATCAAATTTTCATACAAGAAGCATCAAATCATCCACATACAATTTCGATTACAACTATGCAACAAAACATGTCATATATATAACTCACTCTTAGATCCCAATTGATCTATGTCTTCTCAATCCAAGTTTTCCCCTTTTCATTCCATGAGACACCCTTGCAATCAAAATCTTTAGGATCTACCCACAATTTTTACTAAATGCTTACTCTTTAAGAAAAATCACATTTTTAGGTTCAAGACAAATAATTTTTTTTTCTAAACTAACAAGCTAAGGTTCCATACCGTCCTCATTGACCATTTTAGTACTATATACCATTCCTTGAATTCCCATAATCTTCATTATTATTCACTTCTCTTACTTGAGAATCAATTATGAATGAATCAATTAGAAGATATTCATTCCAAAAACAGTTAAAGCCATATTTTTGCAAGCTTGTAAACAAGAACAACTCTCATAATTATGCAAATATGATATCTATATTATTGAATCTATCTTGATAAATGCAAGTCAACTTGTTTTCCAACTATAAAATTTCTCATTATTTTTATTCAATAATTAATCAATTCATTTGGTTTAATTAACGCACACACAAAAACAAGGGATGGAAACTATGAAGAATAAGATTTAGACTATCACAAGGGCATTTCTAGCCTAAAGCTAAGTTGTTTTTATTTTAAGGAGAATTACCACCTTCTCAAAATATTACAACCTTTTGTAAGACTAATAACTACTCATACAATTATACATCCAAGCACAAATTACTAAATCCAATAATCTCTTCCATCCCACATGTTGTGGCTCATTTGCATTTTCATTTCCAATTCTTAAAAAAAAAAGAAAAAAAAAAAGAAAGAAAGAAAGAAAGAAAGAAAGAAAGAAAGAAAGAAAGAAAGAAAGAAATAAATAAATAAATAAATAAATAAATAAATAAATATATATATATATATATATAATGTTGTAAAAAATAAAAATGAAATAAGCTTTCATATGCTAAAATATATTGAAATTTATATGTGAAACATTAACGTTTGGTTTCGGAGCATGTGCAAGGTGGGTCCGACCATAGTTTTAAAGAATATGCAAGTTGTCGGGCGGAGATGAAACGAAAATTGAAGAAGGTCGATTGGGAGGAACCCGTGGGCACAAATAGCCCAATAGCTAATTTGTGGGCTGCCTCCGCAGTTGACTGTGACATAGGCTTGTTGACTCAAATCAACGGCCCGCGATCACTGTGGTAACACGACGTTGATGAGCCTGTCATACCTAAGGTGCCCCCGCGGTGATGCAAGCAACTAGAGGACGATGTTAGGAAGTGAGCCAGCTCACTGTCCGCGTCAGTCCTGTACATGTCTTGTTAAGTAGTTAATGAGTGTTTTTCCTGAATTTTCCCATTGCGCCTATAAATACCAAGTCAAAACCATTATTTTCACCTGTTCGCTTCTGTTCAAATTGTCTTAGTCATCCTAATTTCCCTGCTCCTCCATTTAGAGTAAATCTAGTCATCATCATGAGCGCTAACATGGCCAATTCATCCCTATCCGGTTCATCAAGTCACATTCCCCTCATGGACACAAAGCAAGATATCATTAACACCAGGTGCACGGTTGAACACTTATATTTGTATCAGTAGGTTATCCTTAACCAGCATAATTCCCCTGTCTTTACATCCATGGTCAAGTTTGGAGTATTGTTTGCATGTGTCCCAAGAACCCATATTTTCCTTGAATTCATTCACTGGTTAGCATCAGCTTTATACCCTGGCAAATGTTTTGTCATGAACCATTTGGTATAAAGTGTCTTCCAGGTGTCATCCTTGTTAATTCGCCGAGCCTTTTGCTACCCCGAGTCAGAGTCCTATTTTAGTTTCAATGAAGAGTATTTAATAGCTCATTATAACAATCTTGTAGGGCGAGAATACACACAGATGATTTTCTTCCTGAAGCCACAAGCAAGGAAGTTTTCTCCAGATGAAAAATTATTCTCTTTGGAAAATTTTGATGCAGAAATTAAACCTGTATTGCAATTTTTATAAAAAATTCTTGGGAAGGAAGATGCTTCTCAGATTGATAGATCAGTACTGGAATTGTTTGATTTGATGATGAAGCCTGAAGTAGTGTTATATATCTCATCATTTTGGCAAGAGAAAATCAATCCTTAATTCATGAGCTTAACCTTACTAGGTTCTTTCAAATTTCCTTCAGTTGTTACATATATGTTCATGCATCAAAATGCAGAGGAATTTTAGAATTTGGGGTTGAATATTATGGATTCAAGTAAGAGAAGGCAATCAGTAGTGTTTTGGAATGACCTGATAAGGAATGAACCTAATGATGGGGGATTATTTGATTTTGCTTCTTACTATTTAGCAATTGCTTATAAAATTTTGAATGGGACTGCTCCCCCATGTTTTCTGCCTAAAGCCCAGGAATTCCTTCAGCTCAGTAGTAATTGAAAATATGGGGTCTGTTTTATTTTTGAAGACTATTCAGAGATTAGGTTCTATGGGGCTGGGGTTGAACCTTATAGGTTGCCTACCTTTGTTCCCATGAGGATGTTTTCCTTAGAATTTATTATGCAAAGTTTAAATGTTGATCAGATTCACTTTGTGCCAATGAAGAAAGGACATCTGTTTAAGTTGCCCATGATTGTTGGACCTTTCATTGTGAATATGAGGCAAGTTGCAAAAGAAGCAAGTCAAAGGCTAGAAGGCATGCATTTATTGTTGGGTGAAAAGTGGGCTTATGACCCACATCAGGTGATTTCTAAAAGAAGGGTTGAAAATGGTTATTCTGCTTATAATCATGAGAGAAAGCTAGAAATTGAAAAATTGGCTAATAAGGGTTTTGTAGGGAATGATAGCACTAGCATTGAAGCTCATGCTATATCTGAAAAGGGAAAATAAGAGATAGATAAAATAATGATGATGCAGAGGAGCAAGGAGCTGAGAAGCGGGCTAAGCTGAGTGAAGAAGTACCATATGCACAACCATGATTGTAAATTCAATTGGGAGAAATACATAATACACCAACTTCACCATCCAGACATGAAGCTGTTCATGAACAGGTTCCATTAATTAAACCAGTTTTTGCCTAAATTGCTAAGAAGAATCAGAAAATAAGGGAAAGCATGGAGGCTCAAGCTGAGTCTCAAATCACCCCTAATCAGACTAGGTTGTTAACTGTTATGGATTTATAAAAGGAGCAGCTGAAGATTGTTTTTTCACACCCATCTGAAATGACACTAGGGTCGTCAAGCAATTTTGAGACTGTCAATTTGACTGTTGATGCCAGGAAGATTCCCTTACCTGAAAAAATCAATTTACATATGCAAATTGGTTTATTGATTTCTAATGATTTGACTAAAACTAGTGCAGCTGCAAGTAAAGCGAAAAGCATGCTGGGAAAGGTGATCAAGCAGATGAAGCTGGAGAAAGCTAATTCCAGAGCTATTTCCACTTAAAATGAAGAATTAAAGAATATCATTATCAAAATTGGAGTAGATCCCACTGACATATCAGCTAGGCAGAAGTTATTATAGAGTGCAGAATCAGAAGTAAATGTACTTAGGAAGAAGCTAAAACTTCCTATTGGAGAACACCCAATTGTAGTTGAGGTAGCATAAGTGGAATCTAAAAAGGAGAAGCTTTTACAACAAGTTTTGCAGGAAGATGAAGAGGTTTCCCAATTGAAATAAGCGGTAACTAGGTTACAGGGGCAGGTTGACTCTCATGTCTACACAATAGTTTTATCAGTTGAAACTAATGACCCAACAACTAACTATGAAGGTTAAAAGTGCAAAAGATAATGAAATTTTAATATCAAAATACACAAAAAAAATATATATAACAGATTATCAGTCAGTTTGTGAAGAAGTCAAGTATCTCAAGGAGAAGTTGAAGGGGAACATGTCCCTGATTGAAGCTAAACATATACTTTGGAATGAGATTATAGAGTGATGAAAACAATCTAGGAGTCTCTAGAACTTATTTCAGAAGAGAAGAGTATAATCAGAGATCTTGAAGAGCGTGTACTAGCTGAAAAACAGAAAATGCATGACAGAGCCATCTGGGCTAAGAAATTAATAGATTTTATCAACTCCAAGTCAGATCAAGAACTGAATGAACATGAGATAAAATATAGAACATTATGTGTTCTAGAAATTAACAAGGTGATAATAAAGAATGCACACATGAAGTCAGCAGAAAAGAGGTTAACCGAGATCAAGCAAGCAATAGAGAATTTTAACACTTTATTTGATAAAAGAAACAGGGTTGGATTTCCATCTTGGTGGGACCTCCAGGGTAACTTATTATCCTGGGAAACCTATGAAACTCTGTTGGTGGATGCAAAAATCAAAGTTGACAATACTCATGAGAAAACTACAGTTTTAAAGGGGACAACAGTTATAAATTTCCTGCATAAATATTTTCAATTTTTATGGATGGTCAAGACATTATTTATGGATAAGCCTACTTAAACCAGAATCACTGATTTCATATTGGAACATCATAAGCTAATTAATTCCCCAAGGAAAAAGGTTGAACTCTGGAATAAATGCAGAAGATGGATGACCAGTCTTCCTGTAGATGCATCAATTGCAGATGATATTTAGAACTGTTGAAGACCACGTCAGCAGTGAAAGGAACAACATCAACAACAAAGGGAAGCACATCAACAACGAAAGACATTCACAAGACATCATGATATTTCTTTCAATTATTGTATTTTCTTTTTGTTTTTAGAACGAGGTTGTAATGTTACCCTCGAATGTAATGAAAGTGGTTGATAGAGGAAAGAAGTAGTTTAGGTAGTTTCAAGAAGTTTTTGATAGTTACAAACTATTTTTCAATGTATTTAAGAAAGAGAAAAATGAAGACGAAGGTTCTGAGTTTTGGACCTCTGGAAGACTACAATTTTGTACTTATTTTTTTGATGAATTAATGAAAGAAGCATCAAGTTTCCTGCAACTGTTGATGGTGATTCGCGTTTCCCGTGTCATATTGTGTTCTTTCTTCTTTGAATGAAGTGAAGTAAAGTAGTTGTCGGTCTCTTAATTACATTTGTAAGTAAGAGTTAAATAACCTTAATATGCGCTCCTTCACTCCAACTTTTCTCTCTTCACAAATTCATTCTGAGACTTAGAGTAATAGATTCTATGTTACAACATATTATTTTAAGTAACCCAATTGTTCTTCTTTTCATTCAGATATCAGAAGTTAAAGGCATCATGGAATCTTTTATTACTTCATATCATTAAGGGTTTTAAAGAATTAATTTCCAAAGGGATAAAACAAAGACCTCATAATATAATTATTTATGTGACACACTTTTAAAATGTCTTAAGCACTCATTCCTTTCCACAACCAAGGAATTGTCTCTTAAGAACCAACACCACATACAATACAATCATCTTAGGTTTCTAAATCATGCAAAAATTCCAATGCATCAAAATGTGATCTCACTCTCCTTCAATTTCTCCCTCAAAAAGTATCACAAGCACATATTCTTATAAAGCAAGAACTAAAATAAGTTTTTTCATTAATCACATACATTTTCCTTTAAGTTCAAATAAAACAAAGTTTTCACCACAGTTTTCGTCAAGTTCATAAATAATATGAATTTTGACTTGATTGCCTATGTAACAATAGTTTAGAACAATTCACGAGTTCAATCCTCATAATTTAGTTAAACAGAATCGACCAATATGAAAATGATAAAATCATGAAGGAGAATATGGATTTCCTAGACCTAAGTTTCTTAAGCCAATATAGAATATATTTAATAAAATGATCATAATAATATTTGTATACATTTCAAGAATTTGAATACTTAAATCCAACACATAAAATATAATTACAATACTAGAGGATAGATACCTAGTTCACACTTGACTCCATATATCAAAATTAGTTATTCCAAACATTCTAAATCACCTAATGGTGTTCACTGTACCAATCTTAGTATCTTCATTGTAGTAAAAAGAAAATAATGGATTAAGAAAATTCATTTTATGAATATCTATCCATTTAACTTTAATTACACATAATCAATCCTCCTTAATCATGTCTATGAGTGTCCATCAAAATAATTTGTTCATTCTCAGCAGAAGAATTACTTAGCTCATAGATATATGTTATTATGGATTCTGCACCCATACCTTAGCTCATAGATATATGCTAGTAATGATTCCACACCCATGTATAACTTAAGGAAAACATAACCTTCAAGTGTTCCTTAAAATGGCTTCCACAACCATTCATGCACAAGTTATTTATGCATCTTGTTTATTAGGAAGGTCATACCACAACCTAATATTTGAGTAATTTCAAGTTATTTGATGCATAATGTCAACCCAAACTACACAAAATCATGTCAAAGAAATAATAGGAATTTCACTCTGATTAAGAATGTATTCCCAAATCATATTTTAACACATCAAATTAATTTACATACATTACTTGATAATATACATTCACAGTTAAAAGTGACATGCTTCAAGGTAATTTTTATTAATTTTCCATTAGTGTAGATGATAAAAGAGCCAAAATTAACATGATGAACTCAATCATCACATTTATTGAATCTCATCCTTAAAATTGTTACAAATTCCCAAAGCATACACACCAAATTCATCATACTATAATCTATATTAAGCCAATATTTTTCTTGGTAGATATGATTTCAGCTAGTAAAGATGACTATTAAGCCCATATCACATTGATAATTATGCATTAAAAATGTATGAAACCATGCATGCACTCCACCTATATCACTCAATGATTGAAAATCAAGCCATTCACATCTTGGGTTTAAAGCTAACTTTTTGAACCACATCCTTTCCCAACATATCTTTAAGTATTTTAACATATTTCTAATGATTTCTCTTAAGAAAAATATAAAGGAATATAAGAAAAAAATATTTTTCTTTCACGAGTTTCTAAATAACATAATAATAATAATAATAATAATATCCCCTATGCAACCAATATGCTTCCAAGTCAACATACACAACAGTTCAACATGCATGCAAAATCACAGTTATACATCATCAACCTACAAGAAAGCATGTTGGCCCATAAATCCCTAGTGTTATAGCTCGCTCGGATACCACATGTAAGGTCTCACCTTACCAACCATCAATAATATAGAGAAGATGTGACATTAATCACTAATACTAATTTTTTTTTGGTAACATTACTAACTTATTTATCATGTAATCATGTTCCTTCATCTATTTCAATATAATAATATCACATAAGAAGCTAGGGACAAATTTCACTTAAAACCAATTCCAAAATAGATTTCCTCTCAAGTTTAAAAGATGATAGCCTGCGCCCTTCTCATACTTATACATGAGCTCTAAGTAAGACTAGAAATAAATTCCACCATAATGCCATGTTCGAGCATTAAGGTAGATCAACCTATTTGATTTCCTAGATTATGCTAAATAAGCTCCACTTATTGAATCTTGATATCATCACCAAAAAAGTATGACACAAGAACCTAAAATATCATGCTTCTATCACAAAAATAACATATAAGGGTATCAGTATTACCTACCTATAGCAAGGTAACTGAGGGAAGAATATGCCTCTCTTCATCAATAAATCTAATAAATGTAACATGTTTATGAAATGGAATCCTAAAATATATGGAACCAACAACATTTCTAAATTCATCAACTAAAAATTCCCAATCCCAATTATTAAGTCAAAACAATTATTTGGAGAATGGAAATGCTCTAGTCATGAGAATTGTATAATGAATGTTGCAACAAAAGCAACCACTGTTACCAATTCAGAAGCATAATTTCTTCAAAAATTTCAAAGTAAAACAATGGACTTGCATAAATTGGGCACACAAAGTTGTTTTCTACAGTGATTGAAGCATAAGATTACACCCATATATACATGCAACTCGTCCAAAATTATTATGCTCACTTGCACAAGTAAATAAATCTTACATAACTAGTCGTTGTAAAATTGTTTCCAACAACAACCCCCCTTTTTTTCATGATAGATTTAGATGATAAAAGCAATGTAACGATCCATTCCCAAGTAATAAGCAAAATAATATTAACATGTATACGATATACGCATTTGATAGCTACACATGCATATATCGCACACATCGCATGTTGAGATTCAACAAGATGATGAGCTTAGTGAAAAGAGTCGCCTTCACTAAGTGGGCCCGCAGGCTATTTTTGGCGCAAAGTCTATTTTTAGACATGTCGATCATATTATATGAGTTGCAGGATGCTATCTGTGGATGGTTGGTAAAATTGGGAAAATAGATGGACTTCTATTTTTAGACATATTGGGCATAATCTATTTTTAGATTTCCAGTCTAAAAATAGATATGTCGAATATTATTAGCTCTTAATAATATTTGGACTCTAAACATTATCTTATTCTCTTGGATCACTTCAGTTAAGTGCACAAATGTGGCACAGTAGCTGACAGAAGGATTTACGCTATTCCTAAGGGTTTACTGGAGCTAATGCATGGAGGACTTCAGTTAGAACTCATGTGATAGAGTTTGGTGGAGTTGGGGAAGTAGTTGGTGGAGTTGTATTTAGTTTAACTCAGTTAGACTCAGTTGAGCTAGTTGTATCTAGTCTAACTGATTGATACACTAGTTAGAGTGGTGTGAATTAATTAGTTAATTAATTCACTAAATAATAACTCATTAATCAATTGAAGAATACATTATTTAACTACAGTGCATGGCATTTTCAGTGGAGACCAGTGGAGAGATAGGTGAAAGAGAAAGTGTGACTATCAGTTGTGACTATAGTGATGCATTGATTGCATCCAACACTGGGTGGAGATGCCAATGAGGATTGCGTGAGCAAGGCTGGAGAAATTCGAGTTCATTTAGAGCCATTCTTCAGCAGGGATTGTGCAGTAGAGGCAGGCTAGCAGGTGGCAAAGATCGGTGCATGGATTTGCAAGATCGGGCCTGATTAGTGTGTAGCGATTGTATTGTACTGAGAGCTTGATATGATCACTTTTGTATGAGGATTGTTAGATGATCTCTATGACATATATTATATACAAATAGTTGGGGTTTTCAACTTCAGGATTTCCCGTTAAACAACTGTGTTAATGTGTGTGAATTTTTATTGTTTCATGTGTGCATTGCAATCTTGATTTAATTTCCATAAATGATCAATGGTGGAATAGATTATGTATTTTGCATGAAGTTAAAATAGTGTGAGATCAGGAGAATCTTGGACATATAACACATAAGTTATATAATTTCTATATGTTATCAAAGCACTTGATCATTAGAGAAGATTGCAATTATTGAAGCGGTTGAGTTTGTGCTGGTGGAATTCGAATTTGCTGCAGTGTTTTCTTGCTGTCGAAGTTGAGCATTCATTGAAATGTCTTTGAATGGATTGCGATTGGAGTATGCCCTTGATGGAAACTCGAATTATATTGCATGGAAGGACAGGATGGAGGTGGTGTTGGATGATAATGGGTTGAAGGAGTTCATAGATGCTGATATTTCGAAGCCTGGTTCTAGCGATTCAGCCACACTTGACGCATGGAAAAAGAAGGTAGCAAAGTGTCGAAGAATTCTGTTGGAAGATGTGAAGGACCACATATTTTCTATCCTTCACGGTAAAGCCACTCCATTATTAATATGGAAGGCTTTGACAAAATTGTTCGAAAGTAGAAGCGACCAGAGGAAGTTGGCGCTTAAAGACAAGCTCAGAAAAATAAAAATGGAGAAAGGCAAAAATATTCCAAAATACCTCACGAAGTTTTTCCACTGCAAGGATGAGCTGGGAAGTGTGGGGGTTATTGTTGATGAAGAAGACTTGGTGAGCTTGGCTCTCCTTGGGCTTCCGAAGAGTTGGTATAGCTATGAAGACTCTGTCAATGGACGGGAGAAACTACCAGGATGGGAGCGACTTTGGTCAGATCTTGTGCAAGAGGAGATAAGGCGAGGTACCAAGGATGGATCTTCATCGAAGAATGAAGATGAAGAAAATTTCACTTTGGCTGCCAAATATCGGAAAGGAAAAGGGAATAAATCTTCCAAATCTGAAGCTAAAGGCAAGAAGCAGGATTTTTCCAAAGTGAAGTGTTTTCACTGTCACCAGCATGGACATTTCGCCACTAATTGTCCACAGAAGAAGAATAATAAGCCGACTGCTTGATCTGTAGCTAGAGAGGCCTTAACCTCACAGTTTGAGCTGTATTTTTCTTTGATCACATGCTTGGTTTCAAGTGTGATGGGATCGGTGTGGTTTCTTGACAGTGGTGTGTCTTTCCATATGACCGGAGACAAAGATTTGTTTAGTGATCTGGATGAAAAGGATCTTGGAGTGCACATCGAGATGGGCGATGATGGTAGATACAGTGCGACTGGTATCGGGACCATTTCCTTTGAGAGGGAGTCTAGTAAACCTTTCATCTTGAAGGATTTCATGCATGTTCCAGGATTGAAGAAGAATCTGATCTTCGTGGCGATGTTGGAAGACAAGGGTTATGATGTTGTTTTTAGCGAGGGAAAAAGCCTTCCTGCGCAGTAAGACAACTGGTCAAACTAGGAGGATAGGGATTCGAGTTAAGAATCTTTATCAATTGCAGGTAGTTGGCTGTGCAGCAATGGTAGGCAAAGCAGAAGGAGTGGTGAGCCAGGATGAGGGCGAATTGTGGCACAAGAGATTGGGCCATCTTCACCATGGCGCTTTGAAAATTTTGCAGCAGATTTCTACCGAGTTTCCCAAGGATACACTTGCGTAGTTAAATCAGTGCAAGGGATGTACTTTGGGAAAATTCGTGAAGACCACTTTTCATGAGAAGGATAGTCGCGCCACGACGATGCTTGAGAGAATTCACACAGACGTATGTGGACCTTTCTCAGTTGCTTCAACAGCAAAGCACATGTATTATGTGATATTTGTTGATGACTTTTCTCGTAAGTGCTGGATCTTCTTCATGCAGAAGAAGAGCGAGACATACTCAAAGTTCTGTGAGTTCAAGGTGCTGGTTGAGAAAGAGTCGGGGAAGCAGGTGAAAGCTCTAAGGAGCGATAATGGTGGTGAATACATCTCTGGAAAATTCAAAGACTTCTGCAGCAAAGAAGGAATTCGAAGAGAACTCATAACGCCTCATAACCCACAGCAGAATGGGGTTGCAGAGAGAAAGAACAGAACGATTGTGGGTATTTCAAGGGCGATTTTGCATGATCAGGGCCTTCCCATACACTTGTGGGCTAAAGCATGCAACACTACGGTTTATGTGCAAAACTGTTGTCCTCATAGAGTACTTGGCATGAGTACACCCGAAGAGGCGTTTTCTGGTAAGAAGCCTGATATTTCTCATTTGAAGTTTTTTGGCTCACCTGTTTACATTCATGTGACGAAGGATGCCAGGAAGAAGCTGGAGCTGACCGCAGAGGTTGGGATATTTGTGGGGTACATAGAAACACCCCACAACTATCGTGTCTATTTTCCAGACAGTTGGATGACTGTTGTGCGACGGGATATCAAATTTCATGAGGAGAAATCCATGAAGTTGTCGCTTGACAGGGAGCTACACTTGCATGCAGATGAGGAGCTACTTGTTCCTAAAGATGAGCCTCAAGATGTGGATCAACCACAAGAGGAGGTTCATGGAGTGGAAGAAACCACTCATGCAGCGCTAAACATCAAAGGGCAGAAGCGCACTACAAAAGCTGAGCGACTGAATCTTGATGCAGCGCAGAATGTAGGAGCTCCTACATCACAGCGCAGACAGAGATAGTCACCTGACCAATTTACTGGATACATGGCTCTGATGAGAAAGTGTATCGTGACAGAGCCATCCTCTTTTGAGGAAGCTATGGAGGATCCCGCATGGGTAGATTCCATGGTGGAAGAGTATGATTCGATTGTTAGAAACAGTGCATGGCAGATTGTCCCAAGGCCGGAAGGGAAATCAGTGGTAGGTTCGAGATGGATCTACAAAGTGAAGCAAGCTACTGACGGGAGCGTTGAGAAGTATAAGGCAAGATTTGTTGCCCTGGGCTTCTCACAGATCGAGGGAATCAACTATGAAGAAACCTTTGCACCTGTCGCAAGGTATTCTTTCATACGGACCATCCTTGCTCTCTCAGTGCAGATGGGTTGGCACATTCATCAGATGGATGTGAAGACTGCGTTCCTCAACGGAATCATTAAGGAGGAGGTGTACTTTGAGCAGCCTAAAGGATTCAAAATCTTCAGCAGCGAGTCGCATGTGTGCAGGCTCAAAAGAGCGATGTATGGGCTGAAACAAGCACCTGGTGCTTGGTACACATGGATAGATAGTTATTTCACTGGACTTGGTTTCGCCAAGAGTGAGGCGGATCCTAACCTATACCAGATTGTGGTGGAGGGTAAGCTTTTGATCATTGTGCTTTATGCAGATGATTTAATACTAATGGGTGATGAACTATTGATACACTCATGCAAGGAAAATCTTGCAAAGGAGTTTGAGATGAAGGACTTGGGCCTCCTTCATTATTTCTTGGGATTGGAAATTTGGCAGCGGAAGGGTGGACTGTTTGTGTCTCAAGGCAAGTATTCCTAGGAGATACTGGATAAGTTTCACATGCAAGGCTACAAGCCTATCGACACTCCTCTTCCTGGTGGTTGGAGGAAAGAGGATGCTACATCGACAAAGGTAGTGGGTGCCACTGTTTATCGACAGTTGGTTGGTTCGTTCATGTATTTAGTTAATACACGACCGAACATATGCTATGCTGTGAACCAGCTTTCACAAGCGATGGTGAAGCCTACCAAGCTCTTTTAGAAGGCACGAAAGCATGTCCTGAGATATCTCAGGGGCACATTTGGGTATGGATTGTGGTACAGACAGTCGGATGAGGTGAAGCTGCATGGCTTCACGGATGCAGATTGGGCAGGAAGCCCAACGGAAAGAAAGAGCACATCTGGAGGGATTTTCAGTATCGTATCTACAACATTTTCTTGGTACAATAGGAAACAAATATCCGTGGCACTTAGTTTAGCGGAGGCCGAATACATGGCAGCAAGTTTGGCTGCATGCGAGGCTATATGGATGAGGAAGATCCTGGCCGGGTTGTTCGGTTTTCACTTAGATCCTACTGTGATATATTGTGATAATCAGAGTTGGATTAAACTCTCGGTTAATCCAGTATTTCATGATAGATCTAAACATATTGACATCCGGTACCATCATATCAGAGATTGTGTGCAGTGGAAGATCATGTTTCTTTCTTACATTCCTACGAAGGATCAGGATGTAGATATTCTAACGAAGGCGCTCACCAAGAGAAAATTAGAATACCATAGAGACAGGATTAGGGTGGCAGATAATCCCTATCTTGTTGAGAGGGAGTGTTGAGATTCAACAATATGATGAGCTTAGTGAAAAGAGTCGCCTTCACTAAGTGGGCCCGCGGGCTATTTTTGGCGCAAAGTCTATTTTTAGACATGTTGATCATATTCTATGAGTTGCAGGATGCTATTTGTGGATGGTTTGTCAAGTTGGAAAAATAGATGGACTTATATTTTTAGACATATTGGGTGGAATCTATTTTTAGATTGCTAGTCTAAAAATAGATATGTCGAATATTATTAGCTCTTAATAATATTTGGACTATAAACATTATCTTATTCTCTTGGAGCACTTCAGTTAAGTGCACAGATGTGGCACAGGAGCTGACAGAAGGAATTACGCTATTCCTGAGGGTTAAGTGGAGCTATTGCATGGATACTTCAGTTAGAACTCATGTGACATAGTTTGGTGGAGTTGTATTTAGTTTAACTCGGTTAGACTTGGTTGAGCTAGTTGTATCTAGTCCTAGTAGTTGATACACTAGTGAGAGTGGTGTGGATAATTAGTTAATTAATTCACTAAATAATAACTCATTAATCAACTGAAGAATACATCAGTTAACTACAGTGCATGGCAGTTTCAGTGGAGACTAGTGGAGAGATAGGTGAAAGAGAAAGTGTGACTGTTAGTTGTGACTATAGTGATGCATTGATTGCATCCAACACTCAGTGGAGATGCCAATGAGGACTGCGTGAGAAAGGCTGGAGCAATTCGAGTTTATTCAAAGCCATTCTTCAGCAGGGATTGCGCAATAGAGGCAGGCTAGCAGGTGGAAAAGATCAGTGCATGGATTTGCAAGATCGGGCCTGATTAGTGTGTAGCGATTGTATTGTACTGAGAGCTTGATATGATCATTTTTGTATGAGGATTGTTACATGATCTCTATGAAATATATTATATACAGATAGTTTGGGTTTTTAGCTTCAGTCTTTCTCGTTAAACAACTGTGTTAATGTGTATGAATTTTTATTGTTTCATGTGTGCATTGCAATCTTGATTTAATTTCCGCAAATGATCAATGGTGGAATAGATTTTGTATTTTGCATGAAGTTAAAATAGTGTGAGATCAGGAGAATCTTGGACATATAATACATAAGTTATATAATTTCTACATCGCACTAGTATACGTACCTGCTAATATTAAGATTACCTAAGTTAGGAAACAAATTGAAAATCACCTTACATTTTCTCTCGCCGAGATATGATAAAAACATCATTCAATATATATATATATATATATATATACATAAATAAGTATAAATTATATGTAAGTGGACTAATAAAAGAAAATAATGTAATTTAATTAAAAATATAAAGTTAATTTATTAAGTTAAAAATGAATATTGAAATTTAAAAATTAATCTTAAAGAGTACTTAAATTAAAATCAAATGCTCCATAAATAGGACAACCATAAATCACATCTCCATAAATACATTCACATCTACATTAATGCGAATCATATCTCCATAAATACATTCATATCTACATTAATACAGATAAGATCTCGATGGAGAAAAGGCGGTGGAGGAATGCTATGGCGGTGGAGAAAGTTATATAAGCAGTGGAATATGGAGGAGAGGGGGGCGGTTATTTTGGAAAAATTCTGCATTATTATCGAAGGGAAACATTGAAAGAGATAAATTGTCCTGGAAGGGAGTGTTACACAGTAATTTGTCACTGTCCTTACCATTCCCCATCCCGCACAATGGAGGACCCATTCTGTGACCTGTGGACATTGTCATGCCTTGAAATCATCATCAATGTATCCCTCTGAATATGAGCTTCATTTAGACATCTCCTTGCAGAAGTCATGAAAAACAACCCTTTTGGCATTGGCGCGGGAAAGAAGTTCAGTCCTCGCGCCAATGGAGAAATTAATGCAAAGGGGTCGCGCCACTTGGCGCTCTGTCATAGAGCCGTAGTCGCGCCACCCAATTTGGGAGTTGTTTTTTAAATATGGATGGCGGAAGTTGAGTTCTAACAAATCCACAAACCATCACCTATCTTGAGTTGGGAGGTTGGCTGCGGGAGTTCTATGGAGGGAAGTGGTTTTGCCACCTCCCATAGAACCTTCCTTGTTGATAGGGCCAATCCCATAATATTAGGGATCCCAAATCCTCCTTCCCCATCTATAAAAGCTTGCTCAAATCAATGGCAAGCTAGTCTTGAAGTGCCTAAGCTCTGAATCTCCATATTCCCAAGAGCCTTTGTGTTGTAAAGCACCCTCTCTTTCCCTTAAGGCTGACTCAAGTAAGGAGACCATTGTCACGAGACTCTGGAGAGGTTTTCCCTTTCCTTGGTGAGCTTTGCGAGACATGGACTACTGGAGACCCGTCCGAAGGAGATCGCGACGTCAGAACTTGGTTGTAATCTTTCTTCGCTGGTTATTTAATAGATGATTATGATTATGGTTCCACTCCGTTTTCCATCATGTTAATGCGAGTAATGTCCTTTCTGACTGATGTTTAGTTACGTATGCTGGTTCCTATGCTTGTATCTGTTCGTTTCTTCTGTGTGCAGGTGTTCATCCGCGGAGATCGTGGAAGGATTGTGATCTGCCAGGGCTGAAGGACGGGGACGCTTCTTCTTCAGATCATAGCGTTGGAATCCAGGTAGGCTTCTATTCCTAGTCTTTCCATTCGTAACTAGGAGCTTGCGTCATAGCATTGTTTGTTTGTTGCTAGACCCCTGCTGGGCTAGTAGGGATCGCCTCTGTCCGCAGAGGGGATTTACCTCGTCAACAAATTGGCGACTCCGCTGGGGATCCAGCTTGTTGTTTGATTTGTAAACTTTAGACGGAGCCTGAAGTACAGCCAGATAGCCTTCGAAATGCTTCTGCTTTGCATTAGCGGAGTAGATCAACGCTACTTCAGTCGATCTCCGGTTTGGTTTACAAAATGAACGACTTGGAGTCTTTGTCTTGCCTTGCCGTTTGTATCTTGTTTTTCCTTGCTTGATGAACCTTCTGGGTTGGATTTTTTGTGTGTTTTTGCTTCTTGGATTGCTTGGCTTGCATTGGTCTGTTTCTGGAGTAGCTTATTTTTAATTTTTATTGAGAAACTCGACTGGCGCGGTTTTTAACCCGACAGTCGCGCCACTTGGCGCTTGTTGCCTTTGTACAACTCGCGCCACTAGCCTTCTGGCGCCAGTTTCACGCTTACAGTCGCGCCACCCCTGTAAGCTTTTTGAGATTTCTCATTTTTGAGCTCTCTGAAGTTGACTAGTGTTTTTCTTCTTGACTTTCCGACTGCCTGAGTGTGTTGGAGTCTTGTTTGGCTGGGAATTCACCTCTGTCCTTTGGTTGTTTACTTCTATCTACCGATTTCACGTTTCAAGCCCTAGGTCATCTAGTGGCTTGGCGTATCGAGCCCTCCTTGGGAGTTTTGGTGTTTGGATTGTCCCGTCAACTATTTGATTGATTCTCCACGTTCTCTGAGTAGTTGTTCATTGTTTCATTGCGATTTTTGGGTGATTTTTCATTGCTTCATTCGAAACTCGTTTGGTCTTGCTTTGGGCTTGGATCACACGGTCCATTGGAAGCTTTTGAGTCTTTTTCTTGCTTTGAGAGACTTCGGTCGATTTGGGGATCTGATTGCTTGTGTTGTTGAGTGAAGTGCGTTTGTTTCGCTCTCTTGGATATCATTTCTCAAGTTGCTCCATTCATTTTCAAGTTTGATTAGTGCATATTAGCCATTAAACATTGAAAATTAAAAAAAAAAATCTCTTTTGCTTTTGTTAATTAGTGCAAATTGTAACTTTTTCCACATCGCTAGTGATTAGTGTTTTGAACGAAAAGTTGTCAATTGCATTAGTTGCATTATAGAGCTCGTTGTTTGATTTCCGTTCATTTCGTTTGTATAAAAGCTCTCAACTCTTCTCTAATTAGTTTTCATCGAACGAAATGTTGCATTGTGGCATATAGCTTTGCATTTAGGAGACACTACATACGATAGGGCCTAGAAATTGAAACTTAATTGAAGATCAACTGTAAAATTTATTCAATTAACCTAAGGCAGCATTGGAACTTAACGAAACATATTTAGAAGGTCTAGGCTAGAGACGTGTTCCGGCGTCGTTAAACCTAGCAGCTGTCGTTCGCCTGTTGGCTTTAGACAGCGCTAGTACGGACTTGTGCTCCCCATACCGTCGCGTATATAAAGGGAGACCCCTCTAGGTTTTCAATCCTTTATCCACAGGAAGCCGAGTCTGCCGCCCTGTACCCGTGATACACCGAACACAGCATTCGGGGAGACTACCTGCACGTACGGAAAGTCCTTGGTCGATTTCTGTTTCATTTTTTGAAACCAAGGTGTATATTGCAGTTCACGGATATTTGGTACACCCTTTGTGCCTAGTTTTTCTTGAGCAGTCATTTGGTCTTTTCTGACTCCCTAAACTTGAAAAGACCGTCAAGCGCTTGTCCTTTCACGCTTGTATCAACTCTGAAAGAGATAGAGTCATCTTTTTATCGTTTCTCGACTCTTGAAACATGAAACGGTAGAATTTATTACTTTCCAATGTGGTAAAATTAACCGCCCACGATTACACATCCTGTTTAGACATTGCTTGTTGACCGTTTGATCGTGTGTCTTAACTCGTTTTCAGCCCGTGTGTGGTTTTGAGTTTGATGGCAACTTTTTCAGAGTTCACCAACCAAGGAATCCCCTCAGAAGGGAATCCTGGTCACTTTCCTCCTTTTGGAAATGTTGGTGCTCCTTACATGGCGACGTTGTCCCTCCCTGGTATAACTGTTGGGTTGCCTGTTTGGTTATTCTCAGCCTCTGTTGTCCCGAATGTCTCCACTACTGTTCAATCAGTTCCTCCACCTGAACAACATCATGTTGACTCCAAGGTGGACCTCTCCCCTTCTTCGCCTGTTTCTGCGTCCTCCTCTTCTACTTCGCCTGGTGAAAGTCTGGATTCAAGTAACCAGGTGGCTAAGAAGAAGAAGAAGAAGACGAAGAAGAAGAAGTCCGATAAGCGAGAGGCTAAATGTACGGCTACTGCCTCCGAGATATCTCCTCTTGATAAACCTTCCAACCCTCCACGGAAAGTCAAATTCCCTTGCCTGTTGTGCACGGGAGACCATCTTCTTCGAGACTGCCCTGGCATTCCCAAGGTGCTCGAAGTATGGTCCAACGGCCGCCCACCGTTGCCTTTGGCTTCCGGGAGTCAAGTTGGGGGCACGTCTTCAACTGCTGTTGATAAGAACTCTAAGAAGCAGGGTAAGATCACCAATCCCTGTAAGTTGTGTGAAGGGCACCATGCCATTCACCTTTGTCCTTATATGGATGAAGCCAAACGAGTTTTGGACGACCCGACCGGTTCTACACCACGCCTTCCACCTGGTTATAATCGGCTTTCTTCGAGTCCTCCGCCAGCTGATCCAATGATTGGTCAAGAGTCATCCTTGGTCGATCCCACTCCCCCAGAAATTCAAATTCACGAATCCGTCCCTAACCAACCATTGGTCGTAGGATCGGTTGAACTGGCCCCGTCCACGGTGCACCAGGTCTTTTCTGTCGAGAGTGGACCTCACACCCCCCATGTCCTTCTGATCTCTTCAGATTCTTCAGACTTGGAGAAAGATTCTCCTGTCCCTGTACTTCAAGAAGCCCCTCCCCTGCCTCCCATGATGGAGGCTCCAGAGGATATCCCTCCCGCCTTCGAGATGGAGGTCATGGAGGATGCTTCTTCTACCGTAACATCAGGGGAAGACCTTCGCTTGTTAATGGTAGCCCCTCCGAGTAGTTTGGTCGCTTCCTTTGACTGGAATCGATTTGCAGGATTTCGCCTTTCGTCCTATGTGCCTTTCGAGATCACAGTTCAAACTCTTGGTCTGGTTGTACCCAGCACCATTTTAGACGAAGGTGCCTCTGTTAGTATTCTGTCATCAACTACCTGGCAAGCTTTCGGTTCGCCGCCGCTTGCGCCCGTTACCCAGAATCTGTTGACATTCAATAGAAGAACGAGTCAACCATTGGGGATCCTTCCAAGGTTACCTGTTACTTTGGGAGGTAAAACCGTCCATATGGACGTGATGGTCGTTCCAGGCCCCTTGGATTTCAATCTGCTCCTGGGGCGCGATTACACCTATGCCATGGGAGCGCTCGTCTCCTCCCTCTTTCGCGTGATGTGCTTTCCACATGAAGGACGGATCGTGACCATTGATCAGCTTTCGTTATTTGGTCCTAATGTGGCAACTGGTCCACCATCACCCCCCCCCGGGTTTTTATCCACCCGTTGTATCTGCTCCACCGCAGGTCAACTATGTGTCTACATACCCCGTGCCTGTGCTCAGTGATGATGCCGTCGTGCATCAAGTGCTGGGGGCATTGGGTCCTGACTTCCAGGATGTTTTCCTTCCATCAGGAGTGGAACTCTTGGAAGCACCGCCTTCTTGTTCATTTTGATGTAAGTCGGTTAGAGCATGGTTTCCTCCTTGGGTCAAGCTCTTTAAAAAATGAAACCAGGCTCTCGGAGCACAGTTCTTAGTCTTGTGTCATGCTCCTTAAACCATGAAACAAGTTGTTTGAGGATAGTTCTTTTAGGTGTGTCAACCTCGTTAAAATAATGAAACACGAGCATGTTCAATTCGACTTTTGTTTTGAACCTTCAGTCCATTTTCAATAGACTGAAGCTTGGGAGGCATGCACCTCGAATTGAGACATCATGCTGGGGGGCATGCCCGTCTTCCTCATTTCAAGCATAGTTTGCATATGTGTGTGTTCATGTGTGCTTTTAAGCTTGCGTAAAAATGAAACGTGTGATTAGATACATTGTGTGAATACATTTCGCATTGGGTCGTTTGTTATGTAACTGATACATTAGATTACATCTGTATTAGACATTTGCATGACATATAGAAAACATCATCACATGTAAAGAAAGATCCATCCAAAATAGTCATATGTATATATATATGTGTGTGTCGAAATGTTTGCACAGTGTGCATCACAAAACTCAAAAAATATACATAATCGTCTTAGTACATCCTGAGACACTGTGTCTCTCAAAAAATAGGTGTGGCATAAACCCTAGAGACTAATCCGCATGGTGCTCATGATAGCACGTCACTGCACGCACTAGGCGCCTCAGGATTCGGTGGATCCGGTTCGGAACTCCCACCGTGTGGCGCTGGTATGCCATCGGTACGTCTGATAGTCGGGCATAGTCTGGGATCCCATGGGCAATCCCCTCGAGGTTATGGATCAGTTCCTCTCCTCCGGTACCTTCCCCCTGGATCTCAGGGGCGAGTTGTGTCCTCCGAGAGATAGGAGACATCCCGGCTGGTCTCTCAGGTCCTACATCTGCATGCATATATAATTGTGTTAAGACGAATGTGTATTAACAAAAAAAAACATATAAACATAAAATCAAAAAATATGAGGTCTTACCCAGCTCCTCGTCCCAGTCATCTCCTTCTGGTAATGGGAGATCCAGGTCCCCAGTAAAGTCAGTTCCCGAATAGGGCCAGTCTTCCACGACGATCAACTGGTGCCGTAACCACCTAAAAAACTTTGGCCTCCAGGACATCTGTTGGCCACCTCCAGATCTGGGCATCAATGCTGCCCAGCGAACCATTCGTGGCTCTCGTGGTATCGGACTCGCCACTGCGGCCCCTTGGCCTTGGAAGATTGGTATGCGTTCCAGAATGAACGATACCAAGATGGAACCATAACCGAACTGTTTCAGTTTCCCCTGTTTGCACCTTGTGAGCTGCCTTTTCATGTTGATGGTTACTGCTTCTGCCCAGTTGAACAGTAGGGGACCCATGCATTCTGAGGCTAACAGGAGTTGAGTCTTCGTGGCCTCGTGCGGAGCCTGCGACCCCGCAGCCCGCGTAATGGTGTGGAGAACTACTCTCAGTGCTAGATCAGGGATGGTGGAGATGTATACCTTCTTGCTTCCTGATCCTGTTTGTGCCCCTCGGCACACCCGTGCCATTACCTGTTCCATCTTTTCCCCTGATGGTCTACTCCAAGTCAGTACAGGAATTGGACCTCTACGGGACAATCCAGTAATGAAATAAATGTCAGTGACCTCCAATTCTAACACCTGGTCTCGTAGCCTGAACACTTGTTCATTTTCATCCCAGATGCTGATTAGATATTGGAGGAGCTCGGGCTGAGCTCGTAAACATGGCGTGAGGAAGAACTTTTTTTTAATCCACAGTCTCTTAGAGCGTTCATGCAAGCTTGGCTTTGCATGGCCTCTTCATCCTCGTCTCCGTGCTCTCGTTCCTTCCATTCGATTGCCATTTTAAGTGATTATCTGCATTCACATGGTCAAAAACCCCTGATTAGATCTTTGGTGAGCTTCAAATTGCTAGTAATTTGGTGTAAATACCGAAATTTTAGGCGAAAATTAAGTTCGGCCGCTGGCGCGGCTGTTTCGCTAACAGTCGCGCCAGGTGGCGCGGCTGTTTCGCTAACAGTCGCGCCAGGTGGCGCGGGCCCTTTAGTAAAAAGGGCCCAGTGGCGCGGGTCCGTGCCCTATACCCGCGCCAATGGGCCCGGCCCTAAAATTTTAAATGTGGCCACACAAAGTCAATTTCTAAGGGGAAATCATTTAAAAATGTATGGAAATGAAGAGCAAAGGAGCGCCTCTTACCTGTGACAGACGAGAAGCTGAATGGTTGCCTGGATTGGTCGCAATCACCGTCAGAAGATTCTGCTCCAAAAGGACCACTGTTGCTTTCCACAAGGTAAATAGTAAAAAGTAATTTCATTTTTTACCAATTAGACATATTTATAACTTTTCGACGTTAAAAGAGCTTTAAAAGTTATTTTTGACGAATATTTGCATATGTTATGTCGAAAATGGATTTTACGCTTGCTTGGTATGTGCAGCAGCAGGTTTTTGCGACTTAAAAAGATGGACGCGAGTTGTATTTTATACTTTTTCGGACTCGGTAAATACACGAAAAAGTCACTCTGGAGTCATCTTTCAGCACTTTTCTGACTCTCTAAACATAAAAAGATCGCCGAGGCCCTTGTCGTTTCGATCTCGTTAAAATGGACACGAATCGACATTCACCCGGTATAAGTTTAACCCTTTTTCGGGCCGGGATGGATTGATTACGAAAAAGGAATACCCTAGCCTATTGTGACTAGGAGGTTTTCCCGGATATTGTTTTCTACCTTTTCGGATCTGGGGAACTATTGACGAAAAGGGACCTGTGGAGTTTTCTTTTCTGCTGTCTTTTCAAACTCTCTAAACATGAAAAGACGCCAAGTTCTTCCTTTGTCAGACTCGTTAAACCCTGATGACATTGGATTCCGTCGAAATGACGTTCTCCGAGTTTCTCCTTCCTAGGACTCGTTAAATGCACTAGGATGGATTCGCCCGAAGGGCGGACTTATATCACAAGCATATGCTATCCCCTTCAAGCTTGTTATTAAAAATAATTGGGGTACTCGCCAGAAATGGTGGGGGAAAAATGGAACCATCGTCGTTGTCGTCGGCAGTATGTCGCTCTTGAACATGGCACTTGTCTGCATCTGTGTCGGGTTGGGGACATCTCATCTCGTTGCTGCACTTTGCCTCCATGGGTTTGGATAATCTCTTTTGACCTCTCATCTGTTCACTGCCTCGTCACCATGACCTCTGATCCGTTGATGTCAAATACTGCCAAGTCCACTGTCGTGCCGTTCATATGTTCAAGAGAAGTTGGCCTCTGCAAGTATCAACCTTCCTCTGATTCTCCTATGATCCTGATTCACAACAAAACATTATGTTACTCTGTCTCGTGTCGATGATGTGGGAATCATTATGGCCCACCGTCGATCAAGGTCACTTCCTGTCGACATCAACTCATTATCCAGGAAGTTGGTCTAGAGACTCCTTATGGTACCTTGGAGCCTGCATGCCTCAATGGCAGGTTCGTCGCATTCGACGAGAGGTTTACATCATTGGCCTCCGATCGAGTGATTCTGCGGGTGTTCGACGTCAGCTCATTTATTCGCACGCCGTAGATTGTACCTGTCGTACCTTGAGAACCATTGTCATTATTGGTGGTTTCTCTCGCGTCGGTTAACAACTTTCATCATTGGCTGGTAATCCGACGATGTTCTTGCATGTTCGACTTCAGCTCACATATTCACATGCCTGAACTTGTACTCTGTTGGGTCGAGATGGAGCGCAAGACCCTGGATTGTGTCTGTGGTAATCCAGGCTGCGATTGTGGATTATTATCGTTATGTACATGACTCATTTATTGGATGGCTGCGACCATACCTGAGTCTATTCGTTTGATCTTAGTTGGATGGCTGCGCCCATACCCTGGATCCGGATTATAGCATACTCTGTTTCGGATGGCTGCGTCCATACCACTTATACATCATGTACTTGAGATATCAGTTGTATCTTTCTGTGCAGGTTTTCCGACGGCGGGCTTTCAGTTGGACATGTTCTCGTAAAGCATTTCACCCCTCTCCCTCTCGGGCCTCATACTTTAGGGGGCATCTGTTACACAGTAATTTGTCACTGTCCTTACCATTCCCCATCCCGCACAATGGAGGACCCATTCTGTGACCTGTGGACATTGTCATGCCTTGAAATCATCATCAATGTATCCCTCTGAATATTTGCTTCATTTAGACATCTCCTTGCAGAAGTCATGAAAAACAACCCTTTTGGCATTGGCGCGGGAAAGAAGTTCAGTCCTCGCGCCAATGGAGAAATTAATGCAAAGGGGTCGCGCCACTTGGTGCTCTGTCATAGAGCCGTAGTCGCGCCACCCAATTTGGGAGTTGTTTTTTAAATATGGATGGCGGAAGTTGAGTTCTAACAAATCCACAAACCATCACCTATCTTGAGTTGGGAGGTTGGCTGCGGGAGTTCTATGGAGGGAAGTGGTTTTTCCACCTCCCATAGAACCTTCCTTGTTGATAGGGCCAATCCCATAATAATAGGGATCCCAACTCCTCCTTCCCCATCTATAAAAGCTTGCTCAAATCAATGGCAAGCTAGTCTTGAAGTGCCTAAGCTCTCAATCTCCATATTCCCAAGAGCCTTTGTGTTGTAAAGCACCCTCTCTTTCCCTTAAGGCTGACTCAAGTAAGGAGACCATTGTCACGAGACTCTGGAGAGGTTTCCCCTTTCCTTGGCAAGCTTTGCGAGACGTGGACGACTGGAAACCCGTCCGAAGGAGATCGCGACGTCAGAACTTGGTTGTAATCTTTCTTCGCTGGTTATTTAATAGATGATTATGATTATGGTTCCACTCCGTTTTCCATCATGTTAATGCGAGTAATGTCCTTTCTGACTGATGTTTAGTTACGTATGCTGGTTTCTATGCTTGTATCTGTTCGTTTCTTCCATGTGCAGGTGTTCATCCGCGGAGATCGTGGAGGGATTGTGATCTGCCTAGCTTGAGGAACGGGGACGCTTCTTCTTCAGATCCTAGCGTTGGAATCCAGGTAGGCTCTTATCTCCAGCCTTTTCATTCGTAATTAGGAACCTGTGTCATGACATTGTTTGTTTGTTGCTAGACCCCTGCTGGGCTAGTAGGGATCGCCTCTGTCCGCAGAGGGGATTTACCTCGTCAACAGGGAGACTCGGTGTTCTCGGAATTCTGGGCACGGGGGCAGAGGAGGCATCCTCTGGGTTTAGGATTGTTTCCTAAATTGGCTGGGAGGAACTGCTATTTCTGTAATTTGTTTGCTATGTTCACGGGAGATCCACAGCTCAAGAAATCATCAGTTCATTTCAGGTTTTGTTTCAAGTATTCACATATTCCTCTTTGTAAGATAGTTACTTATGCAAGCTTAAATTATGTTTCAGGTTTCAGGTACTTCTATTTTTGTAAGACAGTTACTTATGTAAAATAAATTTTACTGCTAGCCTCATGTAGTTTCAATTTATGTTTACATCTGACAATGAGATAAGTTCATGTATAAATTAACTGTCATACTAAAATTTTATCTATTTACACTTCAACAACATTATTAAATTCATTTTCACATTCATACAAAAATTTGCAGATGTAGGAAGCTATATCTATTGAATAATATATTCATAAATTTCTAGTACATAAAAGATACAATCATTAATACATTTAATCTAATGACATAGGTACATAAAAGCTACAATCATTGAGGCATTTTGACAAACACTTTGACAAAATGCAATCTACAACCATTGAGGCTTTTTGACAAAACTTTGCAAGCATGTAATTTGAAACCATTGAAGCATTTTGTCAAACACTTTGCAAGCATGTAATCTACAACCATTGAGGCATTTTGTCAAATGCTTAGTAATAATTAATTTGAGATTATTCTCCAACCTATTTAGCTCATAAAATTCATAAATTTAAACTTCAATGTTGGCATCTTAAAACAGGGACTAAATGATCTAAATATTTCACCAAAAACTTGACAACAAGCAAACATAGTTGGCATCAACAATCAGAAAAATCACCCAGGTTCATGATTTAGGTTCTGAAAAGTATTTGTTTGGAATCAAATCGGGGGTTACAGATCCTTAATGTATGGGTACCCCCTAATGTTGACTTGAATAACTACGAAACCACCCATGGATGCATTTTTTTAAAATCTAGAAAATATTATGACTCCTGGAATCTCATTTATAGATTTTGTCAAATAGATGACATGCAAGCTTGAATATACAACCATGCATAACAAATAGCAACATAGAATTAATCTATAATTACTTATGTATTGTCTAAATGTTTTTCCTAACCATTTCATCTACTATAAGTGAATTGAAGGGTATTGCGATTCTTGAACTATTATTTTCACTCAACCATTCCTACAAACACATGGCAAGCATCTTAAGCTATTGTAATATATATAAAGAAACACTCCAAAATAAGAGTTAACTAGTGATGATTATTTTAATGCATTATGTATGTTTACTTGTTATCTACATTTGCAAGGATTGCAAGCACGTAATGACTGAAAATTGCCTCAATTATTTTCTCTAAAACTCTTTTTTTCCATCAATTTTTTACATTTTTATTTTAAGGGATGATCTAATGATTCCTCTAGGTATACTGTGTATATGTGTCTATTTCCTTACTTCTTCGGCAGGCTGCAAAATTATTTGCATATATAATAAAAATAATAGCATTTCCCATTCACAGATTTTGCTAAACACTTGGAAACATATCATCAAACCCTTTCTAAAACATGCTTATAATTACCTATTTCAATTAAAATGAAACAAACCATAACTCACGAAACTCTTGCCCAACTCCTTTGACAATTATTTATTGTAATTACCTTTAGCAACATTTGGCTTTCCTTTCTCAAATGCTACAATACTAAGGTTAGTACAATAAACTACACTAGTAATAACTTCAACTTTAGGTCTAAACATCCATACATATAGACCACTCTTGGTCTTCATTTTTAACTAGCCAATAATATTCTAGATAACATAAGCTTAGACCAAATTAGATGTTTACAATAATTTAATTTTCTACATTTTTTTAAGTTGAAGTTATACTGAAATTTCAGGAAAATTAAATTTATACATGATCAGAGATGCAACTCGAGTCGCTGAGAATATGATCCATATTTGATTCCTTAACCAACTCATTTGAACCATCCAGTTTTCCACCCAACCATATTCAAGGAGAACTTCTCACCCTTGAACCCCCGAGTTGTAAGAGCCCATTGTTGGAAATATTGAGAGGGGCGGTGAATTAGTATTTATTTTCAATTGTTAATTATTTCCAGTTAGATTCTTCACAATTAAATACAGAGAGATAAATATAATAATGATATTAAGAATTAAAGAGAACTTAAATCCCTTTTTAATAATAGTATACAATAGATGAGAGAAGGGCACCAACCCTTTGAATGAAATAGGCACCAACCTGTTTGCCAAGCACCAACTTGGACTTTGATGAGGCTCCTACCTCTAGGGCTTCGACCCTATCTTCTCAAGGCACCAACCTTGTGTTTAGGGGAACCTACCCCAAGGACACCAATCCCTTAGTCTTCTTTTTAATATAAATTGTGTGATGTGCTTGCTTGACTGTCATCAACAAGATTCTTCATTGTTATTTCCTTAGGTATAAGTAACAACCTTCTGTATATACCGTTCGAGCTGCAATCTAAGGTGAGGTGACTGTTCACTATTCAATTAACAGTCCAAGCCACCATTGGTATAATTTCCCACAGGTCTGAGCAGTGTTGTAGGTCTGATCCTATCCTCCCACCGAACAGGTCCGAGCACTGATCAATGATGGCTGTCTGAAATCTGAGCTGAGGTGAGGTCTAGTTTACCACTGGAAAAATCCGAGCTTCTATTCATCCATAGATACACAATCACAGGTGGCTGCCACAGTTCAGTATCATTGTTTTCTTAAGCTACAGGTCCAAGCCTGAGCTTAAGCCTCTTCCACAACTCTGTCCGCAATAACAGGTTGAGCTGCTTGTGTAAGGTTCCAGGTCTTTACTTCAAGTCTGAGATATCAAAGATAACCCAAACACAGATTTAACTCGAACACTTCCTCCTCGACCTCCTTAGTTCACGAGTTGTGAACTCTTCTTAATGTTCTGAATTCCTGTGATGATCTTCACCAGAAATTTCTGACTCTGAAATGGATGAACGCAGATTTATATATATAGTAGTTTGTCCCTATGAAGAGACACATCCATTGGAAGAAGGGACGACATTATATGACTGCATAGGTCGACTTGACTGTAAATATATTTTTTTATCTTAAAAATTCAGTTTCTCACAAACTGATGTGAGTTTTGGGGCAAGTAAGAGCTTGTTGGAAAGAGGGAAAAATCCTCTTTAATATGGTCTAGGATTCATTGTGAAAGGATGCCTCCAAGGTGTCTAAATTTATTTTTCTTTGTGACTGTTCATAAAATATTAGTGCAGAAGGTGATTGGGACAGTAAGATATCATTCGAGCTTCTTCATCATGGTGTGTCTTCCATGTCATCATATGTCATAGTGCAACATTTATCAATCTTCCATTAAGAGAGCTCATCAAGAGAGCTTTTATTCCATCAATGAAAATTATTGACCAACAATCTCCCCCTTTGTCATTGATGGAAATATTATAGAATTCTCTCCCCTTCTGACATCAATGGAAAATGGAGTGCCCAAGTCCTCCCCCTGTTATGTTGCTCCCCCTAACATACTGTACCCCTGACATGCTGCTTGATTTAATGTGATGCAAGAGAAATGACCCCCATATTTTGGCGAAGATACTCAAATGCTTCTCGTGGAAGGGGTTTTCTAAAGATATCCGCAATTTTCTCTTTTGTATTGACGTATTCCAACCTGATATTGTGTTCAGCAACTTGTTCACGGAGAAAGTGGTATTTGATTGGAATATGTTTGGTTCTCGAGTGCATCACCAGATTCTTTGAAAGACTAATGGCGCTAATATTGTCACAAAAAATAGTAATTGGTTGGTTAGTTTCTATGTTGACATCCTTCAAGGCTTCCTTCATCCATAGAATTTGTGTACAACAATCAACAACAGCTATATACTCGGCTTCAACTGTAGAAAGGGATATAGATGATTGCTTTTTGCTGAGCCAAGATACAAGACAATATCCCATAAAGAATGCATTTCCACTGGTACTTTTTCGATCATCCACACTTCCGGCCCAATCAACATCAGAATAAGTTGTCACAATAAGATTTGAACTCTTAGGATACCAAAGACCGAAATCAGTTGTTCCTTTCAGATATCTGAGAATTCTTTTCACAGCTGCTAGATGGGATTGTTTAGGGGCAATGAAAATCTCGCTACCATTCCTACGCTTGCATAATATCTGGTCTTATGGCAGGTTAAGTATGGGAAACTCCAATTATTGACACAGCAAGAGTTGCATCTATTTGGGGGTATCATTGTCTTTGCTTAATTTACAATATGTGGTCATTGGTGTGCTCATAGGTCTATGATCTTCCATCCCATATCTTTTAAGCATGTCTTTAAGATATTTTGTGAGATAAAAACATGTACGAGAGGTTTGAGATATTTGTAGCCCAAGAAATTAAGACAACTCACCAATCATGGACATATCGAATTTTTTGGACATATTTAGAGCAAATTCATGGCTCATTTCTTCATCATTGCTAGAAAAGATTATATCATCGATGTAAACAAGAGTGATTAGAGTTTTCCTTGTTCGTCTTCATGTTGAGATTGCTACCAACCACTCCCTTTTTGAAACCTTATTGTTGCGGATAGTGATCCAACTTTGCATACCATGCTCTAGGGGCTTGTTTTAATCCATCTGATGCCTTTTTTAGTTTGCATACAAAGGTCTTTTCCTTGACGAGATCAAATCCTTCTAGTTGCTCCATGTAAACTTCCTCCTTGAGATCTCCATTCGGGAATGATGATTTTACATCCATTTGATAAACCTTGAATCCTTTTGACAGTGAATGCTAGAAACATTCTTATGGCTTCCATTCGGTACTAGTGCGAAGGTTTCTTCAAAGTCAATTCCTTCGATTTGCGAGTATCCTTTGCATACAAGTCACGGCTTTATTTCTAATGATTTGTCCATCTTCATTCATCTTGTTTTTGAATAACCATTTTGTTCCAATTATATTTTTTATCTTTGGGCGAGGTACCGAGTTCCCAAGTCTCATTTTTTTAATTTGAGACATTTCTTCTTCCATGGCCTTTATCAAATGAGCATCTTTGCTTGCTTGAGAAAAATTTCCGGGGTTCTATTAAAGATAATAGAGCCACATCATCTTTTCTAGGGGTGCTTATCATCCTTCTTTGAGTTTGGATTCCTTCATCTATATTCCAGGTAACTTGTTCTTATGGATGATATATTTGAACAAACTTGATATTGGAGGGAGTTTGTGAAGATTCATTTTGAGGTTCTCTTTGAGGTTCTTCATTATCCTCTTCTTTTTTGAGGTTCTTCTTATTCACTTTGTTCAAAGAGAGCAACTTCATGATCTTCAATTCCTTTTCTAAGAAAGGCCTTCATCGATCTTTAGATCGTGCTTTCCACTATTCTTGGTAGACTATAGTTGTAACATTTGTAAGCTTTGCTCCTAGTGGAGTATCCGAGAAATATTCCTTCGTCAACTCTTGAATAAAATTTAACAGGGTGAGTCATCATTTATTTTTTATGAAACATTTGCTTCAAAAAACCTTGAAATATTTCTTTTGAATCGGGTCTTCCTTTCCATAATTCATAAGTCTTTTATTTGAGAAAATTCTTAGTTGAGTTCGATTTAAGGTGTAGCTAACGGTTCATGCTTCTCTCAAAATTTTGGTTTCAAATCGGCTTGCTATTAGCATTGTCCTTGACATTTCTTGAATGGTTTGGTTCCTTCTTTCAACTACTCCATTTTCTTGTGGTGTCCTAGCGGTAGAGAGTTCTCTTTCAATTCCATGCTCTTTACGGAATTTATCGAACTCTTTTGAGGTGAATTCTCCTCCTCTATGCATTCTAAGACATTTAATCTTAGAATCTTTCTCATTCTCAATGAGATCCTTAAGATTTTTAAAAAATTCAAATGCTTCGGATTTATATTTTACAAAGTATATCCACATCACATTCTAGTACGATCCTTCAAAAAAATAGAGCAAAGACCTTTCACCACAAAGTTTGGACTTCTAGTTGGCCCACACAAATGTTTGCATGAATAATTTCCAAAGGTTTCTTTATTTGAGAACTCCTTAGTTTTGTGGCTAGTTTGGTTTTGATTTCCATGTTGGCATGGGCCACATAAAACTTGATTTGGTTTGCACATTTTTGGAATATCCCTTCTGCATTAACTTTCTTGATGTTGACTAGGTTATCAAAACTTGTATGCCTTGTCCTTGTGCCATAACCAAATTTCATTTGTTTGACTTAAGTAACATTTATCTTCTTGGATTCTGCGAGAATGTAAAAATTATCTGGTGTTCTTACTCCTTTTTTGCCACAAGCTCTCTGAGGACGAGTCTCTTATTTCACAATTTTTTGTACTAAAGACAACATTATGTCCTTGGTCACAAATACGCTTACACTTAAGAGATTGTGTTTGAGCCCTTCTACCCGGCAAAGATATTTGAGCTTTTCCTAGTCCATTGACAAAGTTAGCAGTCCCTTTTCCATTGATTTAAGCGAGATCCACTTCCAAAGGATACATTTCCATTTTTCTTGTTGATGAGATAAACTTCTTTTCATCTTTGTCATATGTCTTGATCATCCACTATCCATGAACCAATGATTTTATTCACTATGAGCACGAGCTAGGCCACATTTATCGGTTTGAGATTTACGTTTTTTTTAGCTTTTTCCCTTTTGAGAGGAAATTTTGTTCATTATGATCATAATCATCACATAATGAGCAAGACGGATCAAACTTAGCCAAAGTTGAAAGGAATTGTAAGTTTTGATTTTTCTTTCTCTTTAGGCCACATAGTTGGTTGGTTGATTATTCAATCTTGGTGCTTCATTATTATGAGCCTTGAAATGCTTAGATTGATGCCCAAAGTTTTTACAATTGTAACAATTCCCAAGAAAAATAGTTTGATACACATTTTGTAGTATACATAGCTTGAATCAACATCCTTCCTTGAAGTTTCTCTTCGAATCTTGGTTTTGAGATGTGACCTTTCCCGAGATGATTTTTCTTCTTTTGGATGGAAAGAGAGTACATCATCATAACTTAAACATTATTCTTATTGCTCAATGATTCTCCTTTGAAACCAATTCCGGACTTGTCATGTTGAGGTCTTTGAGTGTTAAGAATTTTGGCCGAGAGCTAGAGATTTTCCAACTCCTTTTGATTTTCTCCAATTCCTTTCTTACGGACACTATTTCGACTTCACGTTTTTTCTGAGATATCATCCTTCTCTTTTAACTGATGTTCGAAGTATTCCCCTTCTTTTTTCTTCCTCTCTTACTATTTTGAGAGAAATTATCTTCTTTTTGTAGGTTCTCATTTTCTTCAATAGCACTCATTATGAAGCTATCCATGTTTCTTTCATTTTCCATTTACGAGTCATCATCATTTGTAAATAGCGTGAATAGTGTTTCTTTGCTTCCAACATAATTACTTTCCTCATACGATTCATTATCGCTTTCTTTGTCTTGATGCACATTTCTAGTTGATTTCCTCTTTATGACTACAAATTCATCTTCATCGGACTCATCTTCTTTAGAGAAAAGTTCTTCTTATTAAACTTCATTTCTTCTTGTACATCATTCTTTTATAGTCCTTTTCATCATCACTATCATGTTTATGAGGACATTTTGCGGCGTAATGACCTATTCTTCCACAATTGAAACAAATAAGAGGATACTTACCTTTTAGCTTAGATCCCACTTTTTAGTCTTCGTATAAATTGAGCTAACTCGTTTTCGATATCTCGATTCATCAGCATTTGTAATTCCATCCTTTTCCTTCTTTTGTAGATTTTGAGGCTTTGAGAAAATTTCTTCTTTGAAATTTGGGATCCCTTTCCTCCTCTCACGAGGCAATAAGAATTCCATGATTCATCCATCTTGAGAGTATCTAGGTCCTTCATTTCTTCTAATGGCACTTACTTTGGAGTCGAATGCAGTAGGAAGTGATCTCGGGATTTTTGAACTATGGTACTTTCTTGATATTTTCCCACTGATCCTTTAAAGTTAACCACTTCGGCTACTGCGAGGAAGTATGATGCAATATCTTCTTCATCATCCATTTCATACTCTCGAATTGTCATACATGGGTTTGAAGCTTTGCCTTCTTAACTTTGGATTCCCCATCATATAGCGAAACCCGATTTATCCCATACTTCTTTGGGTAGTCCTGATTCATGACTTTCGTAAATTCAGAATCGGTGATTCCATTGGTGATGGAATTTAAAGCTTTGGCATTAGAAATGTAGGCTTTTCTTTCATTAGGATCAGTTGGAAGACCGGTGGGAGCTTTGATTCCATCGAAAATAGAGTGCCATACTTCAGGGCCAAGAGACATTAGATAGTTGGACATCCTATTTTTCCAGAAACTAAAATTTGTTCCATCAAAGATAAGGAGTTTCCCTATTTCTTCCATGTTCTTCATTGTGATTAAGAATCCTTCTTCCAGCTGTTAGGTTGATAATAAAGGCGCTCGATACTAATTGTTGGAAATGCGGCGCGGGGGGGGGGGGGGGGGGGGGGGGGGGGTGAATCAATATTTATTTTCAATTGTTAATTATTTCGAGTTAGATTCTTCACAATTAAAGACGAGAGAGATATATATAATAATGATATTAAGAATTAAGAGAACTTCAATCCCTTTTTAATAATAGTATACGATAGATGAGAGAAGGGCACTGACCCTTTTAATGAAACATGCACCAACTTTGTTTTCTGACACCGACTTGGACTTTGATGAGGCTCTAACTCTAGGGCTTGACCCTATCTTCTCAAGGCACCTTGTGTTTAGGGGCACCTACCTAGGGACACCAATTCCTCGAGTCTTCTTTTAATAGAAAATGTGTGATGTGCTTGCTTGATTGTCATCAACAATATTCTTCCTTGTTATTTCTTTAGGTATAAGTAACAACTTCTATAGATACCATTAGAGGCACCGATACGAGGTAGGGCAAGCATTCCTTGTTCAATTAACGGTCCAAGCCATCATTGGGATAATTTCCCACGGGTACGGCGGTGTTGTAGGTCGATCCTAGCCTCCCGCCGAACGGAGTCCGAGGCTTGATCGATGATGGGCACATGCGAAGCTCCGGGCGAGGTGAGGTCTGATTTACCACTCGAAAAATCCAAGCACGATTCCTCACGGATACGAAATCACGGTGGGTACCGCACGGTTGGTATCCTTGTTTATTAAGCTACGGAGTCCGACACCGAGCTTCGACCTCTTCCACAACTCGTACAATAACGAGGTTGAGATGCTTGTGTGGAGTTCTAGGTCTTTACTTCGGAGTACGAGATATTAAAGATAACCCAAACAGGGTTAACCCAAACACTTCCTCCTCGACCTCCTTAGTTCACGAGTTGTGAACTCTTCTTACTGATACCGAATTCTTTGTGATGATCTTCACCAAGAATTTCGAATGCGAAATGGATGAATGCGAGATTTATATATATAGTAGCTTTTCCCTATGAAGAGACACATCCATTGGAAGAAGGGCGGAACGATATATATTTGCATAGGTCGGCTTGAGCGTAAATATATATATTTTTATCTTAAAAATTCGGTTTCTCACAAACTAATGGGAGTTTCGGGGCAAGTAAGAGCTTGTTGAAAAGAGGGAAAAATCCTCTTTAATATGATGCAGGATTCATTGTGAAAGGATGCCTCTAAGGTGTCTAAATTTATTTTCTTTGTGACTTTTCATAAAATTTTAGTGCGAGAAGGTGATTGGGACGGTAAGAGATCATTAGAGCTTCTTCATCATGGTGTGTCTTTCCTTTCCTTTCTCAAATGCTACGATACTAAGGTTAGTACAATAAACTACACCGGTAATAACTTCAACTTTAGGTCTAAACATCAGTACATATAGACCACTCTTGGTCTTCATTTTTAACTTGTGATAAGATTCTAGATAACATAAGCTTAAGCCGAACTAGATGTTTACAATAATTTAATTTTCTACTTTTTTTAAGTTGAAGTTATGCGAAATTTCAGGAAAATTAAATTTATACATGATCGAAGATACAACTCGAGTCGCTCGGGAATATGATCCATATTTGATTCCTTAACAAACTCATTTTGAACCATCCATTTTCCCACCCAACCATATCAGAGGAGAACTTCTCATCCTTGAACCCAGAGGTTGTGGAAGCTCACGAGAAGTACTAAAATATATCGGTAGAGAGATATACGAGGCAAGCTAAGGAAGATAAGTTTCACTTCCTCTCAATACCACTCATGGTAAACTCCATTGGGTAGAGCTACTTAGTAATTTATATTAGCATTTTGATACTCGACCCGAGTCTCCCCCTCTCTGATATTCTTTTAATCTCTCGACTCTTGGTATCACAATGCACCTCCTTCCACAAGTGAGAATTCATGAGACATATATATAGGAGGAGGAAAAATCCTTGTCATAAAGGAGGAGTAATATGCATGCCTTGAGAAAAATAGCATATTCCATTTAGAGGAGTGTAACTCGTGCCATTAAGGAGAGGTATGCATGCTTTAGTTAAGGAGAGTGTAACATATGCATTAAGAGAGAATATTAGGAATCGTTTATGACATGATTTTAATGAGAGTAAGAGGAATATTCCATGTTTGTAATGTATCATTAAGAGAGGGAGTTATGTAGAGCCATGATATTCATCAAGGAGAGGTGTAGAGGTGACTTGTAATTCCTTTTAATAATAATATCATAGTCTATAAAAGATAGTAACAATATTATTAATATTGATGATTAAGTCAATATTGAACTATTAGTATTGATTAGCGATAAGTTAAGTGATTTTCCTTCAACTATACTTGATTACCAATGGATGCAAGGTGATTTCTTGTTTAGAAATTCATATTTGAAAGCTGAGACCTAACTTTCTATTTTTAGAAAGTCACTCGAGTATCGGGAAATGAGATTTTATTAGGGAAACTCATCTACGAGTTGCCCATGAGTGGTATTTTTCTTCCATATATTAGGGATTCCACACCCTATTTTATGCATTTCGTGCCTTAGTAGATTGGCGGGACTTTGCACACGATCTGCTCAAAGATCAGATTCCCACCTTGATATTTTTAAATATTCGATCTTGTGTGCCTAAAATTTTTATTAAAGTTCCAGACTTAATGTATTTATCTTTCATGGATTTAGAATCGCACGCCCCAATTTCCATGGCTACTGTATACTTTCTGCTTTGAAACTTAGCACTTCACCTTAAGGTACTAATTGTGAGCTCATACCCATATGATGGTTCATTGGTAAGGTCTAGTTCGAGGACCAAGAATTGCATGACTTAGTAGTCATTTTGGTTTGAGAAAATGACTTCCACAATTATGTATAGTTTGAACATCCTTGTTTTTGAAATAACCACACCCCTGCCATATCTACTTTCTGTACAATATTAAGCATATACAATTATACAAATGTGTATCATGACTTCCATAGTCATTTATAATTTGAGCATCCTTGTTTACAAAATACCATGTCCTTGCCACATCATAACTAGTACAATATTAAGCATATATAATCATAAAAATCATGTATCATCCATAAATAAAATTAACCTTATGTTCCATATAACCATTATCATCCATGGATTTATGTGTCTCAATCTTGGATCACCATACATGTTATACATCCTATGTCCAAACTAGGATACCAAAAGAGAAAACAACGATAATATGCGATTAACCAAAATCGGTCTTTATCATAAGCATGTATCAATAGTGTCCATATTAAAATGTATAACATATAAGCATATACATAAGTATGAAATGAAAAATATTTATATCATTGCATCAAAATCACCCTCTCCAAGCATCATTAGATATCTCACCAAGAAGGGATACTACAAAATAGAAGATTTCATTTTCATAAGTTTGAAATTAGAGGGCTATGTCACAACTTGGTAGAAAGGCACATGGATACCTTGAGGTTGGAGGGAGAGCCTCTAGTGAATGAGAGGAGCACTTTAAAAACCATCATAAAGATACAATTTTACTTTGTTGGGTATGTAGACCGTTGGATATGGCAGCAATACTTTACGCAAAGCGGGGAGTAAAGTGTTCGAGTACACCACGGAAGTTCGGAAAAATAGCCATCACGTTGGGTATCTCCCCAAAGAACCCATATGTACTCCTCAAGTATTTGGGGGTTTATAAAACCATATTTGGAAACAAGTGATGTGTTCAATCCCATTTCGGTGGATGAGGCTTTTGTATAAGCACAATGCCTAGAGAACATGAGCCTGGAAAGAAAGGGAAATCAAGTGGATCGAAGTCGAAGGAGAAACATGACACTTTTAGGGAGGAAGAAGAAACATAAAATGGGAAATATTAAAATCTTGCAGCCACAACACATTAGTGCAAAATCCCGACAACCTCTACAACATTGATGACCATACAGAGGAAAAGAGGTATTTGGAAGTTGCATCCATAAACAACCCAAAAGAGCAAAAAAATTAAAAAATAGGAAGAAGAATCACATGGCCAGCGATTCGAGCAACCAAGTTGAAAGCAACTCGGATGTGGTTGAGAATATCACATGTACATTAGTGCGAAGGAGGTGAATCTAAAAAGCCTTTAATGACAAGAAGAAAGAAATAGTAAACTATTCCATATAAAGATACATGTTAAGAAGACGAAAGATTGATGTATTTAACTCAAGATCGCGAGTGAATATCATTGCAACGAGTTGGTCAAGTTGGGGATGAAATTTCATGATCATCAAAGCCCGTCCATTGGGATGCGTAAATAAGGATGCGAAGTTGAAGGTATAAAAGCAATGCAAAATTATATTTGTTATTAGTGGTGATTTTATTAATGAAGTAGAACTAGATGTGGTTCTCCTTGGTGTATGTGGAGTCATGTTTGGGAGTCCCTACATATACATGTGAGATGCAACATTCATACGAAAAGAACCAACTAGTATCAACTCGTCAAGGATGGAAAATCATTCACCATTATGCCTTGCAAAGGCAAGTCAAAAATTTCACTACTAAGTGCCAACCAAGCCAATAAATTGATCGATTCTAGCGAAGTATGATTTATTGTTTTTAAGATAAAATTAGTTTGTATAAGAGCCAGTAAGAGGAAAGGCACACCTGGAGAGGTGTACTAAATAGAAACAACGACATGAAGAGTTTCTACAAGTACGCAAGGATGTATTGCGGGAGCCCTAAGGGTTACTAACTAAGAGAGAATTGGAGCATGAGATCAATCGTATTTCTAGACTCCCCATTGCCAGACATTGGGGTATAAAGATAGTTTTTTATAGAAGAAAGTGAGGTGAAAATAGTTGCAACAACTATTTGGAATAGGGTGTCATTCAACCGAGTACATCACCATGTAGGTCACCCATAATCATTGTGCCAAATAAGGGTGGGAGTTGGAACATGTGTATAGATTAAAATGCATTTAACAAGATCGCGCTGAAAAAGGTACCCCATACCCAAGATAAATGATCTAATGGATCAGTTACAACAAGACAAATACTTCACTAAGGCATTTGGACTTAAAGTATGGATATCACCGGGTTCGAGTCGGAGAAGAAGATACGAAAATCTTTGCCTTTTTAAAACCAATAAAGGTTTGTATGAGTGGGTGTAATCATGCCATTTTTTCTATGTAATGCACTAGCTATGTTTATGGGGTAATGAATGATTTATTGTTCCCTTTTATAGATTCATTTATTATCATCTATTTGGATGGGAAATATATTCATATATAGTGCTACATGGGAGGATTACATGTCACATTTGACGCGGGTGCGGGAGACATTAAAGAAGCACTAACTACTAGTAAATACCAAGAAGTGTGAGTTTGCCTGATATCCTTTGGTGTATTTTGGCTATGAAATAGGTGGAGGAGAGCTGAAGATAGATCCTTTTGAAGATGGATGTCATCATGAAATGGGTGGTGTATGTGCACGTTTCTAAGGTTATTAGTTTCATTGGGGTGGCACGGTACACGAGGAAACTCGTAGCCTCATTTTCGAAGTAGCAGATACCACTTCCAAAGCCATATGATAAGTGGCAAGAATTTATAGTGGGAAAGTTGGAGAATTTTTGAGGACACAAAGAAGATCGATCAACCACGAGTTCTTGCATTACCGAACTTACAACAACCCTTTGAAGTGGAGGCAAATGCGAGGTGGGTATTCTATGGGTGTTGAAAATTGATAAACTCGGGGATGAATTTCTAAAAATAGAAAGTCCAAAAATAGAATTTATAAAAATAGAAATTCTAAAAATAAAAGTCTCAAGTCTCAAGTATGACTTTACAAAAATAGTAAATCACCTTGCATCAATTGGTAATCAAATATTGTTGATATAAATCCCTTTTGATCATCAATTATTCTTAATAGTTACGATTTTGACTTTGTTGTACTAATCGACCCCTCTTATTTGAATCAGCCATAGTCTCTTTTTCTCTCTCCATGTTGCCCTCCGCCGCATCGGAAATACATTGAAAAAGGGCTAAAGTTCACTTTAAAGGGTTATATAAGGTTTAGCCCCCTTTTCCTCCTAGCTCCGCACCTCCTTTGCTGCATATAATCAAGCGCTGCCCCTTTGAGCGTTTATCGCAGATCGCATAATCGCGCCACCGCATGTCCCCCTCATCGCAAAAGCGCAGTTTCTCATGCGCGCTATCCCCTGCCATCGCATTTTTCATTTTTGCGATCCGCGCTCGACTGACCACGCCCATCGCATATCGCAAAGCGCGGAATTTTGGCTAATTTATTCTTCTTCCATCGCATTCTCTCCTCTTGCGATTTTGCGAAATGCGCTCCGGGTCCCACCTCTTAAGCCTTTGCTTTGTTGTTGTGTTATGTCTTCCCTTTGTAACTCCCCCAAAAGTTAATCTTCTAAGTTTTCGTACCATCAGCGCTCTTCCACCATTTTTCGTTGTGTGCCTACACGTCATCCACTATTTCTCCATTGTTCACATATTCCGGTTATGTGTCACACCTCAGTGTTTTCATTTGAAGTCTCCTCCCCGCGTCATTCCATCATCGTCTCGTATCTATACCACCACTTCTATTAGTCCTGTTTTGTCCACTATCTCTGTCATCAGTTTTATTCAACAGGCTTTGGTTTTTGCAGGAACTTGTGGTGGGAGCAAAATTGGCGGAAAGGATCCTGGAGTCACTATGATGTGACCGCCATTAAAGAAGGGTACTTCGATCTACAGAACTCTCTAGAGAAAATCAAGAAGGCACATTTGAGGCAGATGGAAACATTAACGCAGCTACAGATCATTTATGAAGAAAAAATAAATTCAGTGTCCAGCTTGATAAAGGTTTCAAGTTTAAATTCAAAATCCAAAGATCGAGAGTACCATGCTCATCAGCAGGCGCCTCTAGATTTTATTGCCGCAGATCTTCTCCCTCCGGAGAAGAGCCGACTATTTGCATATTTTCTTATTTATATCTTGTATATAAGTGGATTTCCATTTTCAGCTTTCATTTCCAGAAATAAATTGTGAAGTACAATCATTTATGTTCAGTCATTCATAAGTATGGGCGCGAATGTTTTCCGCCATTTGTTTCAAAATAAGTCATTAAATGTTCTCCATCTACCTCCTCCTCTAGAATTTTCTATCTCTTCTATAAAAGCTAAGAGAAAAGACATGATAAGGGTTCCAGATTTCTATCAGCAAAATGTGCAGCGAGAAGGCTTCTGTATACATTTTGTAACATTTCTGTATGAAGTTTCAGAGCCCGTAGGGTCTCAGTGAGGAGGGGTTATAACTGTATTGAGGATTCTGGTCTTTGGTATCTCACAGTATGTAATTTCTCTTATGTGTTAATACATTATCTCATTTCATGCAACTTATCTTCTTGTATCATGTTCTAGAATGCGAGTGGCTCACTAGTTTGCAGTAAGGATTCATCTTAAGTGATGCCCTTTCTGGAATTAGTCAAGCACTTTAAATAGGCCTAGTCATGGTATACTGTTCCATGTTCACTCTTTCCACATTTTCTGCTATATTAGTTGCTTGAGGAGGGTGCTTTTAAAACGCCATTGTCATATAAGGATTCGTAAATTGGTGCGCCCTTATATGGTTCTGTTGTGTATCTGGGTATCAGTCTCATGCCGGCTAATATCTTCTTATGTTTCCTCACTGCACTCACTCCCTGATATTTGATTTTTGTGATATATTATTTGAATTGGCCCTCTTTACAGTAAGCGGTCTCTTAACTGTCTGACGTCTTTGTACTGGAGTTTTACATGATGTTCCTACGTCATTATTATCTTTGTGTCAGCTTCTGAGAGAGATCGGTCCCATTCAAAACTAATTTCCTTGTTCAAACAAGAGATAGTAAGCGAGCTCTTTGGACTGACAACCCAAGCTATATAACGAACTCCTTACTATATTAAGATGTCCTAGGCACTGGTCTATGGCAACTCTAGGTTGTCTCTAGGGGGGTGACAAAATCATCCATAACATCTTTCTGGCGACGTTGCCGGGGAACGAATTCAAGAATATTAGTTTCCCTGGGTTTTCGACAAATTGTTTTCACTCTCTAATCAGGTGAGCATAGAGAGTTGAAGAGTTGCATATCTCTCACCTTGGCGGCTCCACTGGTCTTTATTTGATAAATTTTATTGGTAGTCCTGGCTCCTCGTAAGCCGCATTTAAGGTCAGATACAACTCAACTGAATACACCCTACGTGTCTAACCCAAAAAATATTATTCATAAAAGAACTTGGAAGGAGAGGAAGTCAGCCCGTCCTGAAAATCCTGAATATTCCGTTGAAGATTATCCGCCCTCTTCTTCTCAAGAAGTTAGAACAGAAAATCCCGAGTTTTGCTTGGAAACTCCACGTAGAGGAAGCGCCTCAATTGAAGAAGAATCTCATCCCGTTCTCGAGGCTGAAGAAATTAAATAAGTCACAGAAGTAGTTGCTGTTAACCGTGAGTTATTCCCATCCACACCTCAGGCTTCTGTGCAATATATTCCCATTGTTATTCACACTCCGCTTCCTCCTACTCCTCTCCCTACTTTTGTATCTCAGACTGTTGTGCAACCCCCACCTCCTCCAATGGCCAATGTCCCTGCATTTCTTCTAAACAAATACGCCCCACTAGCCTTACCCCAAGTGTTGAACGATATGCCACAAGATTATCTAAAGATCCTGCCAAGGTTTAATGGTGAAAATGGAGCTGATGCTTAGAAACATCTCGAGACCTTCTGCTCTTTTGCAGAGAATTTAAATGTTGAACATCTGGACGTGGTCTTGAGATTATTTGTGCAGTCTTTGGAAGGGGAAGCCCGAAAATGGTTTAAGACATTGGGGAATAATTTTGTGACCACCTGGGACCAAATGGAAAATGTTTTTCTCAGGAAGTGGGGAGAAAAGAAAGACCACGGTCAATGTCTCACCGAGTTTAATACCATGAAGAAGAAACAGAATGAAGTAGTTTCAGACTTTATTAAAAGATTCAATAAGCTATACCTGAGCCTGCCCCCTGAGATGAAGCCCCATGAAGCTGCGGCCAAGATAATTTTCATAGCAGCCTTTGAATCTGATTTTGGATTCTCCTTAAGGGAAAGGAAACTTGCCACTCTAGATGACGCACAATCAGATGCTCTGGAGTTAGAAGCGAACTTTTCCTCCACCGGGAAACTAAAGGGAAAAACTGAACAAGATACTAGGAGGAGAGGCAAAGAAGAGGTTTCCGCCTCGAGTCAAGAAAAAGATCCAGAGAAATTGGATGAAATAAGTAAGATGATAAAGAAGATGGTCAAGCTGTAACTGGAAGCTAAAAAGGCAACTCCCAAGGATTTCTATAATGCTCCAAACGGAGGATATAATCCCCAGTACAGAAGGCCGCCTCTCCAGATATTGTTGAGAGAGACGAAATAACAACAAGACCAGGTACCTCATCCCTTGTACTTGGAAGGACCAGCAGATGACTCCACTGGAGATGCAGCTTATGGAATAGAAGATTCAAATATGGCTCTTTCAAATAATGATGATATGGAGTGCCCACTGCAAGATGAAGACGAAGAAGCGGAGATTGACCATTACTGTAAGCAATTTGTTGATTTTATGGAGGCGCAATTCAACGTAAAATATGATCTCAGATCCTCAAGGAAGAGGACCAGGACTCAGGAGCAAGAAGAAGAACCACCTCAAGAAGAAGCATCTGCTCAGGAAGGATCAGCAACAAAGAAGAATGCGGAAAAAGGTAAGAATCTTCTAAATACCCCCTTGCAGTCTAATGATCAGACTCCTTCTTATAAAGTAGTTAGCCCTCCTAATGCTGAGCCGGTGTCAAAAGAAGTTAAGTATTTAGTTGAGAATAAGGAGTCAAAAGAAATCGTGATAGAAAAGCCCTCATCTGCTTTTAATTTGCAAAAGGAACTCGAGAAAATCAAGATTCCTGTCCCATTGACTGAATTATTGAAGCAGCCCGTATATCAGTCTCAAGTTACTTTCTTTATGCTTCCTCCTGGAATACCAATTGTACCTGATAGTTTAAATCTTCAAGAAGAAAGACCCATGGTAGTCTTTGGCCCACATGTCGAGGAGATAGACCCTTCTACTCCTCCCTTTTATGTGTCTCTAGTCATTCATGACCTACTGTTACATAATTGTATGTTAGATTCTGGGGCCTCCCATAATCTTATGCCTTTGTCTGTCATGGAGCAAATAGGGCTGCAAATAACAAGGCCATACAAAGATTTATATTCATTTGATTCTAAAAGAGTAAAATGCTTGGGAATGATTAAAGATCTAGTGGTCAATTTAGCTCAAATCCCAGCAAAGAGTGTGGTCATGGACATTGTGGTGGCTGATATCCCAGCTCGCTTTGGCATGCTCTTGTCAAGGTCATGGGGTACCAAGATTGGGGGATCAATCAAATTGGATTTAACATATGCTACTATCCCAGTCTTTGGAGGTCAAGAGAGGAGGTTATATAGGGAGACTAGATTTGTTAAGATGGTGACTAAGGCTGACTGCTCAGAGAACTCTCCAGTTTATAAAAAAGAGGGAGAATTTTCATGTTTGATGTTAGAAGAAGATCAAAACTATGCACATGAGCCCCTTTTTGGTCAAATCCAAGCTGAGCAGCCTAAGGATGATAAGGAATCAGAAATCTGGACTTTGCATTTTGATGGGGCAAACTCAAGGGAAGGTAATGGAGCTGGGGTATTATTAATTTCCCCTATAGGAAAATGGGTGCCCTTGTCTTTTAAATTGGATTACGAGGCTACAAAAAACGTAGCCGAATACGAGGCACTATTATTGGGACTACAAACAGCTAGAAACATGGGCATCAAATGTTTAAAAGTGCTTGGAGATTCTGAGCTAGTAGTGAGGATCAAAAATGAATGTCAAACTAAGCATCCACGGCTCAGAGCATATAGAAATGAAGTATGGGACATGATAGAAAACTTCTTCTTAGCGTTTAATATACAGTTTATGCCCCGAGAGCAAAACAGAATAGCAGATTCTCTTGCTGTAGCTGCCAGTACATTCCTTCCTCCTTAGAACCCTCTTTTAAGATATGAAGTGGAGGTACGTTACAGACCATCCATTCCAGATAATATAAAGCATTGGCAGGTATTCGAAGATGATGAACAAATGAAAATATTTATGGAGACTGTGGGAGAATTCTCCAATATAGAGATTGATGATAATGAGGAGGAAGAAGCTGCAAATATTGCTGAAAACAAATGGGAAGAAAGAATAGCAGGCAATAAAGTGCCGCAGTTGAAAGGAAATGTTATACCTAGAGGTATGGTACCTTTAGAAAGGTTGTTCAATAAAGATGATGTTCCAATGCAGCCAAACAAAGCAGTAGAAGAAGATCAAGTGAGAGATTTGAATCTGGGTACTTCCACAGATCCTAAAGTTATCAAATTATCCAAAAGAGTCCCAGAAGAATATAAAGAAAAATATTTGAAGTTATTTCAATCTTATAAAGATGTTTTTGCTTGGTCCTATGAGGACCTAAAAACTTTTGATGTAAATATTATACAACATAAGATTCCATTGAGGGAAGATGCAAAGCCATACAAGCAGAAGCTCAGACAGATAAACCCCTTGCTTCTTCCCTCAATTGAAAAAGAAATTAAGAAACTACTCAAGGCCAAGATAATTGTGCCATTAAGGTATTAAGACTGGATGAACCTTGTTCCTGTTAGAAAGAAGAACGGAGAAATAAGGCTATGTGTGGACTTCAGGAATTTGAATAGAGCATCCCTCAAAGATAACTATCCACTGCCTAAAATGGAACACATCCTGCAGAAAGTGGTGGGAGCATCCAGAATGTCAATGATGGATGGATTTTCTGGTTATAATCAGGTAGCTGTTTTCCCAAAAGACCAGAAGAAAACTGCATTTACTACACCATGGGGAAGTTTCATGTATGCTAGGATGCCATTTGGATTAATCAATGCAGGAGATACTTTTCAGAGGGAAATGGACATAGCCTTTGTGGGAGAGCAGGACAAGTTTTTGGTAGTTTACCTTGATGATATCACAGTGTTCTCAAAGAATGATGATGAGCATATTGAACATCTAAGAAGAACTTTTGAAAAATGCAGAAAGTATGGCCTTTCTCTTAACCCTCAAAAATATTTGTTTGCATTAGATGAGGGAAAACTCTTAAGGCACATTGTAACAAAAGATGGTGTGAAAATTGATCCTAAGAGAGTTGAAGTAATAAACAACATTCCTTTGCCAAGGAATAAAAGGGAAGTATAGGTATTTTTGGGTTGAATTAATTTCCTAAGAAGATTTATTCCTAACTATGCCGAAATAGTTAGGCATATAACTAATATGCTGAAAAAGGAGAATGAATTCAAATGGTCCCAGGAGTCTAAAGATGCATTCACAAGAATAAAACAGGCATTCGCTGAAGCTCCTGTGCTAGCAGGACCAGATTACAAAAAGCCATTTATGATATTCTCATTTGCTTCACCTCATACAATTGCTAGAGTATTATTGCAGAAGAATGAAGAGGGATATGAACAGCCTATAGATTTCTTCAGTCAAGTGCTTTATGATGATGAATTAAAATAAAATATATTGGAGAAGCAGGCATATGCCCTGGTAAAGTCCCTTAAAGCTTTTAGAGTTTATATTTTGCAATCTCATATTACAGCTTATGTCCCTACAGCAGCAGTCAAAGACATTCTGGTTCAGGGAGACAACGAAGGCAAAAGAGGAAGATGGATTGCAAAAATTCAGGAGTATGATCTGGATATAAGACCTACTAAGTTAATCAAAGGACAGGGACTTGCCAAGATGTTATCTGAATCTAATAATCAAGCTCTGGGCATTAATCTATCCATGTTAGCAAATGAAGAATCGGGAAAAGAAGAGAAGCAGCAAGGACTAAAGACGGCTAAGCAAAAGGTACATGTGAAATATCTAACTAGTTCCTGGTATAAGGAAATAGTTGAATATCTTTTAACACTTAGCTGTCCTACAGGTTGTGACAAGGTGAAGTATAGAGCTATAAGGATGAAATCTCAGAAATATGCAATTGCTAATGGACAGCTCTATTGGAGAGACCCTCTAGGTGTATTGCTGTTATGCCTCACAGAAAATGAAGTGCAAAATGTAATGACAGAATTTCATGAGGGGATATGTGGAGGACATTACAGCTGGAGGGAAACAACTCATAAAATCTTGAGGGCTGGTTTTTACTGGCCAAAATTGTATTCAAATACTTTTTCTTGGGTCAGAGCATGTGATAAGTGCCAAAGATTTGCAGAAAGACAGAAGTTAGCAGCATTTCCCCTGATTCCCATCCATGTAAATGAACCTTTTCAGAAATGGGGATTGGATTTTATAAGAGAAATACATCCCCCATCAAGTGGCCAGCATAGATGGATACTAACAGCCACGGACTACTTCACAAAATGGGTGGAGGCAATACCCACCAGAAATGCTACAGATGCTGTAATAATGAATTTTATAGAAGATAATATCATATCTAGGTTTGACTGCCCTGCAATGATTGTAACTGATAATGCACAGGCATTTAAATCTGCCAGATTTGTAAAATTTTGTCACAGGTATAACATTACATTGACTCATTCCACAGCATACTATCCATAGGGAAATGGTTTAGCAGAGTCATCTAATAAGACCTTGGTGAGAGCCCTGAAGAAAACAATTAGTGAAAATTAGAAGAATTGGGACTCTCAATTGAAGTTTGCTTTATGGGCAAATAGGATAACCAACAAAAGAGCAACAGGCAAATCACCCTATGAGCTGGTATATGGGCGAGCTACTGTGTTTCCTCTGCAATTGGCATTGCCAGTAGCGCGTTTTATGCAGGAGAACCAGGAAGAACCAGATAACATGATCAGAAGGATTAATCAACTGGTAGAATTGGAACAAATGCGCAACCAGGTAAATGAGAGACTGATAGAATACCAGGAAAAAATGAAGGATAGTTTTGATCGCCATGCAAAAGATAGGAGTTTCCAAGTTGGAGACCTGGTTCTCAGGTGGGATGTCCGCAGAGCAGAAAAGGGCAAGCATGCCAAATTTGACCCGCTGTGGTTCGGTCCATTCAAGATAGTGAACCTAGGGAGAAATAATAATTTCATGTTAGAAAATTTACAGGGTGATCTGTTGGACACTCCCATGAATGGACAATTCCTAAAACACTACTTTCAGTATTGACTCAGGCAGATCAGGCCTGGTATATTCATGTATATAATATAAGCAAGTGTGATTTCAATTTTGAAATGCAAATAATGTAAATAAGCTAATAAGTTTTGAAGAAAATGCAAAGGGGCCTGAGGTCTGCGAGTTCTCGGCATGCCCGAGGATGAACATACCATCCCCAGTTGGAGCCGATGTTGTACAAATCAGCCCCTCTATTTGAATCTTGTCCATAGTCTCTTTTCCTCTTTCACCGCTTCCCCTCCCCGCATCGGAAATACATTGAAAAAGGGCTAAAGTCCACTTTGAAGGATTACATGAGGTTTGGCCCCTTTTTCTCTGCGCCTCCTTTTGCATATAACAAGGCGCTGCCCCTTTGAGCGTTTACCGCAGATCTCACAATCGCACCATTACATGTCCGCCTCATCGCAAATACGCAGTTTCTCGCGCGCGCTATCCCCCGCCATCGCATTTTTCATTTTTGCGATCTGCGCTCGACTGACCACGCCCATCGCACAGCGCAGAGCGCGAAATTTGGGCTATCTCCTTCTTCTTCCATCGCATTTTCTCCTCTTGCGATTTTGCGATATGCACTCCGGGTCCCACCTCTAAAGCTTTTATTCCGTTGTTTTGTCGCGTCTTTCCTTTGTAACTCCTCCGAAAGCTAATCTTCTGAGTTTTCGTACCATCAGCACCCGTCCGCCATGTTTCGTTGTGTGCCTACATGTCATCCACTGTTTCTCCATTGTCCACATATTCTGGTGATGTGTCACACCTCTGCATTTTCGTTTGAAGTCTCCTCCCCGCATCATTCCATCATTCTCTCATATCTATGCCACCACTTCTGTTAGACTCGCTTTGTCCTTTATCTCTGTCATCAGTTTTGTTCAAAAAGTTTTGGTTTTTGCAGGAACTTGTGGTGGGAAAAAAATTAGAGGAATTGATCCGGAAGTCACTATGATGTGACCGCCATTAAAGAAGGGTACTTCGATCTGCAGATCTTTCCAGAGAAAATCAAGAAGGCACATTTGGGGCGGATGTAAACATTAACGCAGATGCAGATTATAAATGAAGAAACAATAAATTCAGTGTCCCGCTTGATAAAGGTTTCAGGTTTAAATTCAAAATCCAAAGATCGAGAGTACCATGTCCAGGAGCAACCGCCTCAAGGTTTTATTGCCGCAGATCTTCTCCCTCTAGAGAAGAGCCGACTATCTGCATATTTTATTATTTATATCTTGTATATAAGTGGATTTCCATTTCCAGCTTTCTTTTCTAGAAATAAATTGTGAAGTACAATCATTTATGTTCAGTCATTCATAAGTATGGGCGCGAATGTTTTCCGCCATTTGATTCAAAATAAGTCATTAAATGTTCTCCATCTACCTCCTCCTCTAGATTTCTCTATCTGGTCTATAAAAGCTAAAAGAAAAGACATTGTAAGGGTTCCGGATTTCTATCAGCAAACTGTGCAGCGAGAAGACTTCTGTATACATTTTGTAACATTTCTGTATGAAGTTTCAGAGCCCGTAGGGTCTCAGTGAGGAGGGGTTATAACTGTATTGAGGATTCTGGTCTTTGATATTTCACAGTAGGTAATTTCTCTTATGTGTTAATACATTATCTCATTTCATGCAATTTATCTTCTTGTATCATGCTCTAGAATGCGAGTGGCTCACTAGTTTGCAGTAAGGATTCATCTTAAGTGGTGCCCTTTCTGGAATTAATCAAGCGCTTTAAATAGGCCTAGTCATGATATACTGTTCCATGTTCACTCCTTCCATATTTTCTGCTATATTAGTTGCTTGAGGAGGGTGCTTTTAAAATGCCATTGTTATATAAGGATTCGTAAATTGGTGCGCCCTTATATGGTTCTGTTGTGTATCTGGGTATCAGTCTCATGCCTGCTAATATCTTCTTATGTTTCCTCACTGCACTCACTCCCTGATATTTGATTTCTGTGATATATTATTTGAATTGGCCCTCTTTACAGTAAGCGGTCTCTTAACTGTCTGATGTCTTTGTACTATAGTTTTACATGATGTTCCTACGTCATTCTTATCTTTGTGTCAGCTTCTGAGAGAGATCGGTCCCATTCAAAACTAATTTCCTTGTTCAAACAAGAGATAGTAAGCGAGCTCTTTGGACTGACAACCCAAGCTATATAAAAAACTCCTTACTATATTAAGATGTCCTAGGCACTGGTCTATGGCAACTCTAGGCTGTCTCTAGGGGGGTGACAAAATCATCCACAACACTTCAAACAAGACTTATGCAATTTGGAAAAAAAAATACACACCTTTTACTTGCTTTTGATGTGCTCGATATTGAAGTTGGATTATCTCTGTGACTGAAGACCTTCAATATTTTAATTTCAGCATCAACGTAGCCCTCTGAATTATCTTTTGAATGCCACAGGTCTGACCTGATTTGGATTCTCCAAGACCAAGTTGTGTCCAATCTCCCACAATGACCTAATTATGGACTAGTTCAGTAGAGCGAACTTGTACGACTTTCCACGTGTCACTGTTTCGTCCTTCATCTCTAAAATTGATAGCCAAGAAACTAAAATCCGTGTAATTGTAACCAATTTTTACGGCACTCCAATCCGATACCTAGAGAGAGAGTTATTGAAATTTTCCCATGATCACCTCTTTGAGATGAAATTTAGCTGCCTGAAAAAGCACTACATTCCACAGATAATATCTCCAAAAATACTGCAAACCAAGCTCCGAAAGTTTTTGACGAATTTCCTCAGGATTTCAGCTTCACACCATATGAATTTCAGATTCTGAACCTTCGTAGAAAAATATTTATAGCGCCAATGCCATGATGACCTGTTTAAGAGCCTGAAAAAAGACCTAACTTCCATAGATCATATCTTCGAAAATATTGTGAACCAAGCTCTGAAAGTTTTAGAATATCTTCCTCCAGATTTCAGCTTCGCACCATAAAAATTTCAGCTTCTGAAACTTCGCATAAAAAAAGTTATAGCGAAAATTCCACGATGACCTGTTTGGAGCAGTGAAACCCTAGAATCCAAACCTCTGATACCAAATTTTGTGTAACCAGCTCCAAAAAGAGAAGAAAAGAGATATCAATGCCTTAGAAATGAGCCACTTCGAGGGGGAAACCTCCAATACATTACATAAATGAACAATTCTTCGATGATACAATTGAACAAAACCTCCTTCTATATATAGGAATCCATGTGGCCACAATATAATCCTAGTGAGGCCACAATGTAATCCTAGCCGACCTAACAATAATAATGTAAGGGCACAATAATAACAATATGGGGGTTACAGGGGTACAATAATAACAATAAGGGGGGCTACACTAACATAATAAGGGGCTACACTATTAATATAGGGACTTAACATGCCCCTCTCCTTAAAAAAAGTGTTGTCCTCAACGCTTGAGTAGCTCTGGGTGCTTCTGTATAAAATTCTCATCCTCCCATGTAGAATCTTCAGTGGGTAAGTTCTTCCAAACCACTTGGAATACTCTGAAATTGATCGTACTTTTCGATTTCTTGTTTCTATGACTGCTTCATAACTTCTTTCGATGTGATTTTGATCTTCTCGTTGTTTCATTAGATTCTGTACCAAAGTTGGGTTATCCTTTGAGAGTTGGAGAACTTGTTGTTGATGCTCGCTATGATCTTCCACTAATTTATCATCCATATTAGCTTCCATGCCAGCTTCCATGTCATCCATCTTAGATTCCATGCCAGCTTCCATGCCATCTATCTTAGATTCCACGCCTTTCTTCAAACCATCCATATTATTCTTCACACCATCCATCTTCACTTCCACACCTTTCTTCAAAACTTCCATTTCATTTTTTTTTTCTCTTTGCGAGAGCGAAATTTGGTGCACTTGCTCTTGTAATTTTGATAGATCATGTTGCAGTTCTTCATCTTCATGAGTCATAGTAGAGCCTTCCGAAGGCTTAATGGGTGTCGAATTATTTTTAAGAGGCATATTTTAGAACCCAATACTGATATCTATTCTACAATATGCCCTTGGAATCAATTCAAATTGATTCTTCAAACAAGACTTATGCAATTCGGAAAAAATACACACCTTTTTCTTGCTTTTGAGGAGCTCGATATTGAAATTGGATTATATTTGTGATTGCAGCACTTCAATATTTTATTTTTAGTACCAACGTAGCCCTCTGAATTATCTTTCGAATGCCATAGGTCTGACCTAATTTGGACTCTTCAAGACAAAGTTATTTCCAATCTCCCACCATGACCCAATTTTGGACTGGTTCAGTAGAGCAAACTTGTATGACTTGACACGTGTCACTGTTTCGTCCTTCATCTCTAAAATTGATAGCTAAGAAACTGTAGTCCGTGTACTTGCAACCACTTTTTACGGCACTCCAATCCGATGCCCAGAGAGAGAGTTATTGAACTTTTCCCACGATCACCTCTTTGAGATGAAATTCAGGAGCCTGAAAAAGCACTACCTTCCACAGATCATATCTCCAAAATATTGCGAACCAAGCTCTGAAATTTTTTGACGAATTTCCTCGAGTTTCAGCTTTGCAACATATGAAAGTAGGGATTCCAGATTACGAATTTTCATAGAAAAATATTTATGCGCGCGATACCACGATGACTGTTAGAGCACGAAAAAAGACCTAACTTCCATAGATCATATCTTCGAAATATTGTAGACAAGCTCTGAAATTTTAGAATATCTTCCTCCGGTTACGTACCATAAATTTCAGCTACACAGAACTTCGTATAAAAAAAGGTTATAAGCGAAAATTCCCGACTCATTTGTTTGGAGGCGGGTGAAACCTAGAATCAAACCTACGATACAAATGTTATGACTCAAAAAGAAGAAAAGAGATATCAACGCCTTATAAATAAGCCACTTCGAGGGGGAAACCTCCAATACATTACATTAATGAACAATTCTTGGATGATACAAATGACAAAAACCTCCTTCTATATATAGGAGTCCATGGGGCCATGATATAATCCTATTGGGGCCACAATGTAATCCTAGCCGACCTAACAATAATAATGTAAGTGCACAATAATAAAAATATGGGGGTTACAGGGGTACAATAATAACAATAAGGGGGGCTACACTAACATAATAAGGGGCTACACTATTAATATAGGGACTTAACATTTTGTCAGAATAAGGGAAAAATAAGTGAGCCCATTAGAAGGTTGTAATAGTACGTAGTTTGAAAGGAACACACAAGCATAAAAAGAATCATAAGTTATCCTATAAAATAGTTCAAAAGATAACCATGTTTGGCATACATAACAACACATATTCAAAAATATTCATATTATCTGAAATGAAAATTATGAGAATCTTTAACGTAAGTAAATGACGTATGACACATCTTTGCAAACATAACAAGAATAGTCCTACTATATTCACAACATATGCATGAAAAAGTGCTCGCTTTGAGCTTCTATTAAAGTGAAAGTCCCAAGCATATATATGCAATTGACAAACCACTAGTCCCAGTAGTGGGACATGAACAAAACACATGCTCCTCCAAAGAAAGATATTCCCTCTATGCTACGGAGAAGCCAATGATCTCAACAAAACTCCCAACTTCTGATCTTAAACCAAAAGCCTGACCCAAAATCCTTTTACTTGACCAATGAGGGTATATTTATAACATATGAGATGACTATTAATCTCCCTTTGTGACTCTTTGACTTCCCTCATGACCTTTTGACTTCTTTACATAATGATTCTTCATATTTCGAAACTGACACTTGGACTTCCACTTACCAAAATATTTTAAATAAAACATTACATGTACCCATATAAGACAAAAATGGGTAGAGTAAAATAGACATACTAATAAGACAAATATAATGTAATTCTAATTTTTGGGAAAATCTAGCTCACGCACCTCGACCTGTAGTTTTTCAGTTACATACTGATACCAAGCTTTGTATTGTTTGATGAATTCCCCGAACTTTGAAATTGGGCCAGGCTAGATGCGAAATCTAGCCTCCATTGCATTCGGGTACACTGTCTTAGAGCCAGTCTAAGTCTCCTTCTTTAGTGGGAGCAACATGGTATTTATTTGGATAGGGCCACCAATGAAATTTTTCATATTATGCTAGTTCTCCTCCAAATATTCCTTGGTAATGATCTACCTAAGCCCGTCCAAGTATTCTTCGACCTCCTGCCTCCCCTTGTTCTTACCTTTGGCTTCACTGAGTAAGCCAACTGAAGGGATCTTGTGTGACTTCACCATGAAATCCACATTTTTATTCAACTGTGCATTGTTAGGACCTCACAATGTACCATTTTTACCATACATTTTGACACCACCTTACTCTTTATAGCTATATTTAAAAAGGTTACATTATCATTTTCATCCATTTTATCCAAAGGTATATGAAATCCTTCTCTTTAGTATATATTTAATATGTTTTACATATAATTCCACATTACTCTTATATTTCATCATTAATCGAAGGCAGATCGTTGCTAACACAAGTCTAAAGATCGCGAGATAATTTATGATAAGGAGCGATGTTATTCTTGAAAGCAATTAATTTATTCTTTGAAGCAGTCGACTCCGTTCTTTAGCTTGATCAAATCATTCTTTGAAATGATCAATGAACGCATTAAATTCCATCACTATAAATGATTTTGTGATCTTGAAAAGGACTGCAATGATAGCAACAGATGAAGAGAAGAAAGGAAAGTTGTTACGGATTGTTCTGAAGCCAGTACTTTTTTGTATCTGTTGTAACAATATTTTTCTATGGAAGAATAGAAAGACCCTGTTTTAAGATAGAAGAACAGATTTGGATAAATATACCGTTTCTCTGATGTAACTGTAATAGATGTCTCCTCTTTAAAAAGAGGAGACATCATCATTAGAAAGGGGAGTTAGAGACTGCAGGAGAGACATTATTTTCGAGCGGAAAGGAGCAAGACTCCATTGTAATGTATCATTCCTTTTTGACAGATGAATAAGGTTTCTTTTGAGCGCTCCAATTTAACTCTTTCCTATGGGGAATCTTGTGAGAAGGAAAGGGCCCGCCTTCATCACAAGATTCACCCGATTGCTCCTATAGTTTGTTAAACTTCTTTATGTTATTTGCACCTTAATTTAACTCTGTTTGTTGAAGAATCGTTTACATAGTTCTGTAGTTCTTTAGGCACTCTGTTTTCTTTAACACTGCATTAGTTCTGTATCATTCATTCTTAAAGAAGCCAGAAGATATTTTTCCGTTATTTGTTTGAATATGTGATTGATACCAGGAAACAGGTGCTGAAGATTCCTGTTTGGAGGAATAGGGTCCTGTTCTCCATAGGTTGATTCTCTTTTTCTGCAGTGTGATTAATATTAGGAAACAGGTGCTGAAGGTTCCTGTTCATGGGAATAGGGTCCTGTTTCCCTTGGATTGATATTTTTCTACAGTGTGATTAGTGTCAGGCAACAGGTGCTGAAGATTCATGTTTGGAGGAATAGGGTCCTGTTCCCTGTTATGGTTGATTGATTTCCTTTCCTGCAGGGTGATTTCCTTTCATTATCTTTTTCTAGAATTCTCTTCATGAAAGACTGCAATAGAGGAATTGCTTCTGCTGTAACACAAGTAGGCTTCAGCTTTGTTAAAACGGGGTGTGAATAGTTAGATTTGTATGATTGATAATTGTGTGACTTCTACTACAGCATTACTTTGCTTTTGGAATTGAGCATATCCAGTGCGTGATTGTCTTTGGAATAAATGGACCTTCCCGAGTTGACAATTTATGTGGTGCTTGAATTTTTAAGACAATTAAAGCGACCAACATTTTGGCGTCGTTGCCGGGGAAGGCAATTATAGATTTCAAAAGCACTGATATTTTCTTTCTAGATGTGCAGATTGTTTGAGAGGACATGGAACCCAGAAGAAAACTAATCCTACAGGTGGCAAGGGCAAAGGAAGGGGAGGAAGAAAGACTTTTATTGATGAAATTGTATCAAAGGCTGAATCATCATAGAGATTAAGTTCTCGAAGACCAAAACCTCAGCGCTCCCCTCAATCAGACTACAAAACAGAAGAAGTTGTGAGCCCTGAAAACATAGAGGAACCAGTAACAGATATTAAAGAACCAGCAGCCAGTGTTGGAGAATCAGAAGAAAGTGTTAGCAAATCAGCAGAGCACGTTGAGGAACGACTAGTGGAAAACATTGAGGAGCCAGTAGAAGATTTTGAGGATCGAGCAAGTGCAGTAGGAGAACAACCAATGGAAGGAAACAACGAAGAATTCTTTGGTGGAGGACGTGTAGATCCTGAAGGAGAAGGAAGGGATGAAAATTCTCTCTCTACCTTGGGATTTCCTATCAGTGATCTCCCTAGAGGAACAACTCCTATGAAGAATATTCCATTGTCAGCTTTACCCAACTTCCATGGTTTATCCTCTGAAGATCCAGTTGAATTTCTTTTTGAATTTGATATATTATGGAGAAGTTATGATTAGGTTACTAATGCTCAGAAGTTGAAATTGTTTCCAGCAACATTAAAAGGAAATGCTTTAAGATGGTTCATGAACCTTGGAATTCAGGTAATCACAACATGGGAACAGATGAAACATAAATTTTTTCTTAAATATAAGACTATTGTCAGACAAGAGAAAAGAGGGAGGAACTATTCAACATGGCACAAAAGCCGGAAGAGAATCTGGAGGACTATGTGGAAAGACTGCAGTACAATCTGCAGAGATCTGATCATCCGAATGTGAGTAAAGAAATTCATAAAACAATATTACTTAGAGGATTAAGGGATGATTTTTTAGACATGTTAAACATGCTTGGCAAGGGAGATATATCTTAAGAATGATATGATGAGATTTTTGAACTCTGTAAAATATTTTCAAGAGGAGCTGCAAGGAACAAAGTAAGTAACAGAGATTCCACCTATTCAAGAGTTCAGAAATCAGCCAGTGGAGGAGCAACAAGAGCTGAAATAGGTAATTTACTTGAAGAATTTGAAACTGAGATGTTAAGTTCTTTTGCTTCACAAATTGACACCTTGCAGGTTAAAAAGAAGCAGGCTGAAGTAGAAGCAGCTCTGGCTGTCTTTTTCCCTAAATGCAGAGAAAAACATCCACAAAGGGAATGCCCATTGGACAAAATACCAATCTGCACCCTTTGTGAGAAAGATCATGAAACACAACAATGTCCCTCTCTACCAGGAATAAAGGCATCATTGCAGCCAACAGAAGAAGAAGCTGAATAAGTTTACCTGCTAACACAAAGAAGACAATGGCAACCAAAAGGACAAGGTATGAATTCCAGTATACCATTTAATCGTTGGAATAATTATTCTGCTTTCAGTCTGACAAATTACCCTCCCTTTAATCAAATGCAATACCCACCCTTTAATCAGATGAACTACCCACCCATGCAACAAACAAACCCTCCCTTTGTTGATCCTGCAATGTGGACTCCTTGGCCCCCACAACAGCCATTTTCTTTTAATCCATGGAATTCAAATTGGAGAAGCCAACAACTCCCATATCCAAATAAATTTCCTCAATTTCAACAACCACTTCCTCTACCATCAAATGCTCCACCAAATAATCAAATGAGACCCCAGCTACCTGTGCAACCAAATCCTAACCCCAATAATAAAGTTGTGCAAGTCATTAATATTCAGAATCAGCCTACATTTTCTACTATGCAATGTAATGATATCCATTTGAGATCAGGGAAAATAGTAGAGCCTATCATCGATGATACAACCTCTTTTGATTCTGATAAAGAGGAAACTGAGAAACATAAAAAAGCACAACCACCCTCTAACAAGGATATTGGAATAACAGAGCCACCATTCCCCAAGCGTTTAGTTTTAACTAAAACGCCTGAAACACCTGCTTTTAATCTTTTAGGGGAATTGCAAAACTTGTATGTTAAAATTCCACTTTTACAGGCACTAAGAGATGTACCAATTTATGCCAGAACCATAAGGGACATTTGTGTTAAGAAACCTGGTAGGAAGACTAAAGACCCCCTTACAGTTCATGTTATGGGTGATTTATCTGCATTAATGTCTGGAAAAACCCCTCCTATGAAATATGGTGACCCCGGCCATCCTACTGTGACAGTTCAAATTGGTAAAACAATAATTCCTCAAGTTCTGGTAGATCTAGGTGTTGCAATAAACATTATGACTCTTGAAACTTCACATTTGTTACAAATGAATAACACAATTAGAGATACACCAACCATCCTGGAGTTAGCTGACCGTTCTAAAATTAAACCAGAAGGAGTTGTTGAAGATCTAGTTATCTCAGTTGAATCCTGGAATTACCCAGCTGATTTTGTGGTATTACAAACTAAAACAAAGCTGGGGGGACACCCTTTAATTCCAGGGAGGCCATGGCTAGCCACAGCCGATGCCTTTATCAGCTGCAGATCTGGTTCAATGACAATTTCTAATGGTTATGAAACTAAACATCTTACTCTTTATCCTGATGCTACACCCATAATTAATAATGAAGATTCTATGTGGATGGATTATGATGATAATGCTATTCAACCCATTTTAACTATCGGACAAGCCTTAACTCTTAAAGACAATACAGAGGATGAAATAATTAATAATTTTATTTGCGAACCTTCCTCTGTAATTGCTGAAACACACAATCAATTAACTGCACTTTTTGAAACGGATACCCAGGAAAATATTGAATCTAAAGATTTATCTCAGACATTAACCACTATCTCATCTAAAAGCATAACAGTCGAAATTGAACCTAGCAAGACATTAAATATAAATCCTGATCTAACAGTTGCTGAAACACAACAGTTAATGAAGTTATTACTTGAAAATAAGGAAGCATTTGCATGGGATTACATGGATATGAAGGGAATTTCTTCTGAATTATGTACTCACCGAATTTACATTAAAGAAGGATGCCGACCAGTCTGTCAACCCCAAAGACGAATGAACCCTAATTTAAGAGAAATTGTTAAAGAAGAACTTCAGAAATTGCTTAATGCAGGATTTATATACCCCATATTTGATAGTGAATGGGTTTCCCCATTGGTAATAGTCCCTAAGAAAAACAGGAAATGGAGAGTGTGTGTTGATTACAGAGCCTTAAACAAAGCTACTCAAAAGGATCACTTTCCTTTACCTTTCATTGATCAGGTGTTGGATAGTCTGTCAGGAAAGAAATTCTTTTCTTTTCTAGATGGATTCAGCGAGTATAACCAAATTAGAATTGCACCCCAAGACCAAGACAAGACCACTTTTACTAGTCCTTGGGGAGCTTTTGCTTATAGAGTTCTTCCATTTGGACTATGTAATGCACCAGCAACTTTTCAGAGAGCTGTTATAGGAATCTTTTCTGATATGCTGAATGACTCTATGGAAATATTTATGGATGATTTTACTCCTTATGGTGTGTCTTTTGAGGATGCATTAAAAAATCTTGAGAAGGTACTTAAACATTGTATACAAGCTCACCTCTCCTTAAGTACTGAAAAATGTCATATGATGATGAGTGAAGGAGTAGTTCTTGGACATTTTATTTCATCTCAAGGCATTCAGGTAGACCCATCCAAAATACAGGTAATTCAGAATCTTCCTGTTCCTAAAACACAAACTGATGTGAGAAGTTTTCTAGGACATGTTGGATACTACAGAAGATTTATTAAAGATTTTTCTAAGATAGCTTCTCCATTATTTGTGTTGCTTATGAAAAATGTTGAATTTAAGTGGACTAATCTTTGTCAGAAAGCCTTTGTAGAACTCAAGCATCAATTATCTATTGCTCCTATTTTGAGAGGACCTGATTGGGCCCTCCCCTTTCATATATCTTCTGATGCTTCAGACACTGCAATTGGAGCTATCCTGGGACAAGAGGAAAATCATATTCCTTATGCTATCTATTTTATCAGTAAGAACATGATCCCTGCTGAGCTTAATTATACGGTTACCGAAAAGGAGTTTCTTGCAGTAATTTATGCCATTAATAAATTTCGACATTACATCACTGGTTATTCTACTTTTGTCCACACTGATCACTCGACTATTAAGTATTTAATGAACAAATCTATCACAAATGCTCGAGTTACCAGATGGTTATTGTTACTGCAGGAGTTTGATATTACAATTGTAGATTGGCCTGGTAAAGAAAATGTTGTGGCTGATTTCCTTTCACGGTTAAAAACTGATAATAATATTCCAGTAGATGATTCCTTTTCTGATGAGTATTTATTTGCAGTCTCTGCTCACTCTTCGTGGTATGCAGACATTGCCAATTATTTGGTTGCAGGAAAATTACCATCACACCTGTCATATAGGGAAAAGAGAAGAATTGTTCCACAAAGTGCCAGGTATAGCTGGATAATTGGGTGTCTTTTCTACACAGGTCTTGATCAGGAAATCCGAAGATGCATTAGGGAGGATGAAGTGTATGATATACTAAAAGCTTGTTATGATGGCCCCTGTAGAGGGAATTTTGCTAATAAAAGAACAACACACAAAATTTTGAGGATGGGTTACTATTGGCCCTCATTGTTTAAGGATGCAAAGAAATATGTGCGGGCTTGTGACAGCTGTCAGCGAATGGGTCAACCCAATCATAGAGATCAAATGCCATTAAACCCCCAGGTAGTACCCGAACCATTTGAAAGATGGGCCTTAGATTTCATAGGACCCATTAATCCTCCATCCAATCAAAGAACTTATATATTAGTCTCTACAGACTATATGACTAAATGGGTGGAGACCAAAGCACTTATTAGAGCCAATGAAGAAGCTGTCCTAGCTTTCTTATTTGAAGAGATCTTCACTAGATTTGGAATTCCTAGAGAGCTGGTTACAGATGGAGGACCTCCATTCAATTCTCATGGTTTTAAATCTACCCTTCAGAAATATCATATTCATCATAGAATGACTACACCATACCACCCCCAGGCCAATGGGCAGGTGGAAAGCACAAATAAAGTATTAGAAGCCATTCTAACTAAAACAGTGAAGGATAACAGGAAGGATTGGTCTCAAAGGCTCCCTAAAGCACTATGGGCTTACAGAACTACCTGGAGAAATACTACAGGTTTTTCTCCCTATGAATTGGTTTATGGTAAAAATGTTGTTTTTCCTGTGGAATTTGAAATTAAAACTTTAAGAACTTCTTTAGTTGTTAACCTTGATTTGACTAATGTGCAGACAGCTAGGTTGCAGCAGCTTCTTGAATTGGATGAAAAGAGATTAGAGGCCATTCACCAAACAACCATGATTCAACAACAAAGAATGAAGTGGCATGATAAAATCATCAAACACAAGCAGTTCCAAAAAGGTAATTGGGCCTTATTGTATGACTCTCGGTTTGAAAACTTTCAGGGTAAGCTATGTACACGATGGCTTGGACCATATGAAGTAGATGTTGTTTTTCCTAATGGAACAGTAAGACTTTTAACAATTGATGATTCTAAAACACCTCTACTAGTAAATGGTCATAGGCTTCGTTTCTATCAGCGCCCCGTTTCTAAAGAAGATTTCAAGGCTACTTGCATGACTGATACAAATTATCTTTTTCTAGGGGAGTTCTCTGCTCCTCACAGCATTTAATTTTCTGCACTATTTTTCTAGCATTAGATTAGATTTAAAACTAATAATCCCTGTCAAGGGTTGGCATGTTACAATTGAATTTTGCAGATTAAGGAAGAACTCATTAAGAAGGACAGTTTCATCACAAGAAGGTCTAAAGCTTCAATCACAGAAGCTTTGTTCCCCTCATTTCAACTCATTTCCCAGCAATATCCCTTTTATCACTTATCCCATTACTCCATATTTCCATTTTTCCATTTTTCCTATTTCTACCTATTCCTGAAACACCATCTTTCAGCCAGTATTTCCCGTTCCTTACTGCTGAAATTATCCCTCAGAAAGTACTTCTCCCAGTTTTATTAAATCCAAATCATTACATTCCATTTTCCTTATTTTTCCATAGCTGAAACACCACTTTCAGCAACATGTCATTTAGTTTTCTATTGCTGAAACACCACTTTCAGCAACCTGTCATTTATCTTTCCATTGCTAAAACACCATTCCTTTCTTCTGCTACACAAGTTTTCCAGTACCCCACTTTTATTCTTCAGATCCCTTGGGTGAATATTATCCAGTATTGAGTAGATCCTGATATGCTCCTATTTCTACATTTCAGAGAAATTTAAAGATTCTTCCATTAGTATCAAGCCATTATGAAGCACTCTATACTTCGAATTATAAAAACAAAGGTAAAAATATAAGGTATGTGGATTTTTTATGTAATACAGTTAAATAATATTTTAAAGAGAGGATATTGTCCATTATGATTACAATCCCCGCACACTTAAACATCATTTCATCACACGTAAGGGGGGAATTCCGAAAATTGAATCATCATTCCACACCATCCAATCCACCGTTACTCTTCATATCCATTACTTCCACCGTCATTGATACTCCATATCCTCAGTCGCCACGATTAGCTTGATCAAGCCTATGTTTCTGTTCTCTGTGCCTCTGCATTTGACTCAAGTTAGTAGCTATGGGAGGCTCGGCTATCAGACATGAGCCTGGCTCGATAAATCTTCTCGAATTATTTCCGGAGGCTTACCAAATCTTTCAGCAGGCAGGTTGGATTACATATTTCCAAAGGCTAGGAGAATTTGATCCTCAGCAAGTTCTAGAGTTTGCGCAGAATTTTCAGGAAGATTACTTCGTAGTCCAAGGGGTCCGAATTTCAGTCACAGAGGAAGATATAGCACAAGTTTCAGGGTTTCTGGTCACAGGTGCTCACTGGTTTAGCAAGAAACAAGTCATTTTAAATGCACAACAAGACTTCCTTCTTCCAGAGAAACATGTTGAGATTAAAGGCCGTGGCATAAGTCTGCATTCATTACCTCGCCCATGGCCAATAGTAGCTGAATTCATCAAGCACTATTTGACTTGCGAGGGGCGTTACCAGGCAGTTTATCAACACGACTTTGTTTTAATGAGTCATTTGTGGCATGGTCGATTAGTCAACATTCCTTATTATCTTCTTGGATGTATTAAAAACATGTCATATTATTGTATATGGGTAAAATTCCCATCGCTATCCCTTACCCATCATCGCTTATGTCAATTATTAATTCATAGGGGTTTTGCTCAGCAAAACCCCCCTCTAAATAATCCACCCCTACTTCTCCAACAAGCCCCTGAAATTCCCCAAGAAGCCGAAATTCCCCAAGAAACCCCCGAAAGCTCTTATGAACAGCAACTGGAAGATATCCCTGATCCCCCATTGATTCCATCTTTAGAACCAGTTGATCCGCCCCCAAGTTCATCCCATTTAGCAGAGTCACCCCATCCCACTGTCCACATCTCTAGCGATGACTCTCAAGCTGAAACACCCCCATCACCCCCTACTCATAAAAGAAAGAGACGAATTGCAACAGTCTCTGTCTCAAAAAGGAAAACAAGGGCGACATCCCAAGTTGCCACCTCTTCCGATAGCCCTTCCCCTAGAAAAGAACCTTCTCATAAAAATAAAAGGGAAGCCACTGAATTTTCTGCTTTCCTACCTAAGAGAAAAATGAAAACGACTGTTGAATCTGAAGTCACTCCCATTTCCCCTAACCCCGCAGCTATCTTGTTAAAACTTCAATCCTCATCACCATTCCAAATTCCTGAATCATTACCCATCTCGTCCTGTGGCACTGATCCACAAGAACCAGATGCCCAGGGTAATATGACATCGTTTACTACTCAAACAGTAACTTCTTCACAAGAACCAGTTACTCACTCAACAGCTAAAACACAAGAACCAGCTGCTGAAGTGCAAAAATTAAACACCAAGCATGATAATATAAGGAAACCAGCTGTAGCTAAAACACAAGAACCGGCTACAGCTGTGGATCAGCAATCAACTCCAGCAAAAGCAACCAACACACAGGGTTCACTCACCATGGCATCTTTATTGGAGAAAAATGAATTTTTGAAGTCAGAATTAGAGGCCTATAAAAAAGAGTTGGTAATGGCAAGGGAAGCCTTTGATAAAGAATTAAATCTCTACATGTTGGCACATACAGAATCAGTACAAAAGAATGACCCATGTACAGAATACATGTGCCATGAATGTGGAAACATTTACCAACAGGCCAGATACAAAATAGTTAAAGTCCCAGTGCCTGAGGCATCCATATCAGTTGCAGCCAAAGAAGAATGCCCCACTGCCACACAAGAACCAGTAGGGCCCTTAAAAATTCTGGAAAAACAAGCCAAGACACAGATATCTGGCCCTGTGTTAGTCATCTCAGCTACTCAGACTATGCCCCAACCCAGTACTTATAATGCCGAGACACAGACTCCACCATGGAAAGAATTGGAAATAATCAATAAGTGGAAGAAGTAGCATGCTGTTGATCAAGATAAAATGTTACAACATCATAAGTTGGCCCGGCAGAATCAGATGTATGTCAACTGGGATAACTGGGAGCAGACACTTCAGCAGTTTAAGGATTCCAAGAAAGAAATCAAGGAGTTAAAAGACAAACTGGTCCTGATGTTTTCATTAGTACAAAAATTGTTAGCCACTAGGAAACCTTCCTTGAATTATTCTATGTTCCTTTCTGAACGCCTTGTTTATTTTCAGTTGAAAGCAATTAAGGATGGGAGACCTCATGAGTTTCTCACAGCCAAAAAATTTGTCAAAACATTTGTTGAGGCCCCCGCGAGTGATCAAAATTTGTTATGTGAACTTTATCTTCATAATGAGGCTATGCCTGACAATAGAGAGGTCAACCTAAATCCAATTGTTGGTGATATACAAATTAGGACATTTGCTTCATTTCTTGCCAATCAAATCACATGGAAAACTGTTTTTATTGCAATTAGGCATAATGAGGATAATCGCCTCCTTTGGATAAGACTGGAACCTTCAAATCCGGCCATTTTTGTAGTGGAATATCATCGATTTTTGCAGAAGCTAGGAATGCGCAGCTACATATAGCAATTGCAAGCCTCAATACTCCTAAAGTGTTATCAGTTAATCAGAGTCAAAGAGACTGCTACCTTGAAGGCCAACACCATGTTCTGGCAATAGTATTGTAAGGAAAGACAAGAGTATAATCCTTTTAGCCCTAATAATCTTCAAACTGCACTATCCAGGGTACCAAACTATATCAGATGCATTCAGCAATGTGCCGAGAATTGGATTGGTTATCATTTTCACTTCCCTGTCTTATGGATGCCGACAGAACAATATCAGCCTCACTATAAATTGGCTAACAGGGACGAGGCAGTAGCATGGAAGAAACTGCATAGTAACCAGGGATTCAGATCTTCAACAGAAGCCACCTTCCATAGTTATTGCTTGAGTAACTTGCATGCAAAGAGTCAGTACTCAGACTCTGACTCAGACTAAAAGTTGCCTGAGGACATGCAACCCTTTCAGCTGGGGGGCATGTTAGGACCTCACAATGTACCATTTTTACCATACATTTTGACACCACCTTACTCTTTATAGCTATATTTAAAAAGGTTACATTATCATTTTCATCCATTTTATCCAAAGGTATATGAAATCCTTCTCTTTACTATATATTTAATCTGTTTACATATAATTCCACATTACTCTTATATTTCATCATTAATCGAAGGTAGATTGTTGCTAACACAAGTCTAAAAGATCACAGATAATTTATGATAAGGAACATCTTTGTTCTTGAAGCTTCGGTCGGTCGTTCTTTGAGAAACGATTCGACTCGTTCTTTAAACGTTGATCAAATCTTTATTCTTTGAAATAATAGTCAGCGGCCACATAAATTCCGTCACTACTCGTGATTTGCGATCTTGAAAGAGTATTTCAGGAACAATGGCAACAAGACGAAGACAAGCAAGGAAAGTTGTTACATGGATTGTTCTGAAGCCAGTACTTTTTTGTATCTGTTGTAACAGTATTTTTCTATGGAAGAATAGAAAGACCTTGTTTTAAGATAGAAGAACAGATTTGGATAAATATAGGATTTCTCTGATGTAACTGTAATAGATGTCTCCTCTTTAAAAAAAGGAGACATCATCATTAGAAGGGGAGTTAGAGACTGCAGGAGAGACATTATTTTCGAGCGGAAAGGAGCAAGACTCCATTGTAATGTATCATTCCTTTTTGACAGATGAATAAAGGTTTCTTTTGAGTGCTCCAATTTAACTCTTTCCTCTGGGGAATCTTGTGAGAAGGAAAGGGCTCGCCTTCATCACAAGATTCACCCGATTTCTCCTATAGTTTGTTAAACTTCTTTATGTTATTTGCACCTTAATTTAACTCTGTTTGCTGAAGAATCGTTTACACAATTCTGTAGTTCTTTAAGCACTCTGTTTTCTTTAACACTGCATTAGTTCTGTATCATTCATTCTTAAAGAATCCATAATATCTTTTTCCCTTATTTGTTTGAATGTGTGATTGATACCAGGAAACAGGTGCTGAAGATTCATGTTTGGAGGAATAGGGTCTTGTTCTCCAAAGGTTGATTCTCTTTTTCTGCAGTGTGATTAATATTAGGAAACAGGTGCTGAAGGTTCCTGTTCATGGGAATAGGGTCCTGTTTCCCTTGGATTGATCTTTTTCTACAGTGTGATTAGTGTCAGGCAACAGGTGCTGAAGATTCTTGTTTGGAGGAATAGGGTCCTGTTCCCTGTTATGGTTGATTGATTTCCTTTCCTGCAGGGTGATTTCATTTCATTATATTTTTCTAGAATTCTCTTCATGAAAGACTACAATAGAGGAATTGCTTCCGCTGTAACACAAGTAGGCTTCAGCTTTGTTAAAACGGGGTGTGAATAGCTAGATTTGTATAATTGATAATTGTGTGACTTCTACTACAACATTACTTTGCTTTTGGAATTGAGCATATCCAGTGCGTGATTGTCTTTGGAATAAACATACCTTCCCGAGTTGACAATTTATGTGGTGCTTGAATTTTTAAGACAATTAAAGCGACCAACATGCATAAGAGGCTTGAACATTGGCGATGAATGGGCTAAGTTGTTTGTTTCTCTCAATGATCATTTGAACCTCTTCTTTCTCTAACTTAGCCTACTACCTTGTCCTCTTCACCAAGTTGGGGGGTGCACCCTTGTATATGCATTTCCCACTCATATACCGCAGTGATGGCTATATGAATAGCCTTGAGAGAATTAACATTTTATTTGCACTTCATCTACATGCCATGTAAGCAAACAAATACTTTATGCATGGTGGAAAGCTTGTCATAGAGGTTTTTCATTGTTTCTCCCAATGTTGATACATCACCAAGTATGGTTGGCTTAATTTCTTCTAGATATACCTGTGCGGGAGATTATTTTTGGATCTCTTCCTAGGGTTGTTCAATTTGTTGCCTTTTAGCCCTAGGTTATTTTCCATTTTTTTGTTCTCAAACATCAAATAATTTTTATTTGACATGGAAGCTCTTGTGAAGGCCAGGTTGGTTTCAGAAATGGATTGTGGATTCTTGTTGGTGTCCATCATGATCACATTTTATTTAATAAAAGAAGGATGCACAAGATTGTCTTAGAAAATTTTCTTCCTTTTCTGTATGATCATATTTTTTATCTCATCATAGGTCAAGTTGTATATGTCCATTACCAAACCCTCTTCGAGAGGAGAAGTTTCCTTTTCTCTCTTGGATCTTGCTCTACTTTTGGAGGAAGGGGAAACTGAGTAGTGATTTGATGCATTCTTGGCATGAGATAAACACCTTGGTTTTTCAGCTCTAGGTCTACCACCATGTCTTGGATTACTATTACATATTCAATTTCCTGAGAAAAATCCTTATCATTCAACTACTTTCTCTCTTATTTCAGTAGTGAGTTTTGTTCCTCTTATTTGGCTTGCTTTTTTGTTTCTTCCTCCTCTTCTTTCCTCTACCTTTCTTCTTCTTCTTGTTTCCGCCTTTCTTTTTTTAGTATTTTATGCTCCTCTTCTTCCTTCTACTTTAGTTATTCCTCCTTCTTCCTTTAATTCCTCTTTTTTTTCTACTGCTAGGGATGATTTCATGATTATGGGGAACCAGTTCCAAAAATAGAATAAAAGAGCTATCAACGCCTTACAAATAAGCCACTTCGAGGGGGCAACCTCCAATAAATTACATTAATGAACAATTCTTGGATGATGCAAATTACAAAACCTCCTTTCTATATATAGGAGTCCATGGGGCCACAATGTAATCCTAGTTGGGCCACAATGTAATCCTATCCGACCTAAAAATAATAATATAAGGGCACAATAATAACAATATGGGGGTTATAGGGGTACAATAATAACAATAAGGGGGTTACACTAACAAAAATAAGGGACTATACTAGTAATATAGGGACCTAACATGCTCCTCTCCAAAAAAGTGTTGTCCTCAATGCTCGAGTAACTCTGGGTGCTTCTGTATAAAATTATCATCCTCCCATGTTGAATCTTCAGTGGGTAAGTTCTTCCACTTGATGAGATACTCTGAAATTGATCGATTTCGTAGCTGTCGAGTTCTCGTTTCCGTGACCGCTTCAGGTTCCAATATGATTTTTCCTTCCTCATAAAGTTCTGGCAATATTGTTTGAACTGGAAGATTTTCACCTATAACCTTCTTTAAGCATGAAACATGGAAAATTGGATGAACTTGTGAAGAAGTAGGAAGCTCCAATCTGTATGCCATAGTACCAATATTTTGCAACACCTTGTAAGGACCATAGTAATTTGGCAATAATTTATTATACTTCTTAGCTTGCTTGAGGGAAATTTTTTTGTATGGTTGTAGCCGTAAAAATATCCAATCTCCTACATGAAAACTTTTTTCGCTGCGATGTTGATCTGCTGTTGTTTCATTTGATTTTGTGCCAAATTTAGGTTATCCTTTAAGAGTTGGAGAACTTCTTGTTGATGCTCGATGTGATCTTCCACTGCTACAACCTTCGAATTTTCTCTTAAATATGATGTGATGGACAGTGGATGATATCCATAAGGTGCCATAGATGGGGTCATTTTTGCTGCAGTGTGGAAGGAAGTGTTATGACACCATTCAACGAGAGGTAACCACTTGACCCATTGTGTTTGTTTATCAGATACAAAAAAACGAAGAGTTACTTCCAAAAATTTATTTACTATCTCAGTTTGACCACTGGATTGGGGACGATAAGATGAGCTATGAGCTAATTGAGTACCCAAACAAGAAAATAACTCCGTCCAAAAATTTCCAGTAAAAATGGGATCTCTGTCGCTCACAATAACCTTTGGGTTTCCATGTAGCTTTTGAATTGTTTCCATAAATGTAGTAGCAACTGTATTAGATTTAAATGGTTGAGATAATGCACAAAAGTGTGCATACTTGGTAAGTCTATCAACTACCACCATGATGACACTCTTTCCTTTAGACTTAGATAAACATGTGATAAAATCCATTGAAATCTCCTCCCAAGATTGACTTGGAATGGATAAATGTTGTAGAAGACTCGAGTCTTAATTGTCTCAACTTTATTCTACTGGCAAACCAAAAATTTCACCACAAACTTTTGAATATCAGATTTAAGACCATCCCAAAAAAAAATCTTTCTTCACCCTGTGGTAAGTTTTTAAAAATCCTGAGTGTCCTCCTAAAGGAGAAGTGTGCAATTCCAAAAGAATCTTTTGTTTTAGTTGGGAATTCTTACAAAGATATAAGCGATCTTTGTACCATAAGGAATCATTTTTCCAACTAAATGTATTCGATGTACTAGGATCTGGCTGCAACTTTTGAATGAGTGTCCACACTTCTTCATCCCTCTTCCATTCATCCCTTGCTTCGGTTATCCAATCTGGTTGGATAATAGAAATGGCACAAAGCAATGCTTCAACCTCTTCATTCTTTCTTGAGAGTGCATCTGCAATAACATTTAGCTTCCCTTTTTTGTAGATTATTTCAAAGTCATAACCCAACATATTTGTGACCCATTTTTGTTGCTCTTCTAAAGATAGTCTTTGTTCCAAAAAGTGTTTAAGACTATCATGATCAGGTTTTACCTTGAAGTGTCTTCCCATTAGGTAAGGTCACCATTTCTTTAGTGAATACGATGTATAACATTTTTGCTTCTCATAACAAATAACTTTTATTAATCTTTTTTTATTTTCTTAGACGTTTCAAAAGCAATGGGTCTTCCTTCTTGCATTAAAACAACACCAATTCCATTTCTCAAGGCATCACATTCCACAATAAAGGCTTTTGTGAAGTCTGGTGTTAGGCACATTGCCTCTTTAAGATTTTCAAAGGCCTTAGTTGCTTCAGGAGTCCATGAAAATGCATCTTTATTCAATAATGTTTTTAGAGGAGCTGCTATTCTCCCATAATTTTTAACAAACTTGCGATAATACCCTATTAACCTGAGAAATCCTCACAATTGTTTTATGGTTTTGGGGACTTTCCATTCCTTAATGGATTTAATATTGTTAGGTTCTACCATAACACCCTCGTGAGATACAGTATGAACCAGATATTCCACCTCTTGTACTCCAAAGAAACATTTGGATGTTTTTTCATATAATTGTTTCTCTTGCAATAGTTTGAGCACCCTGTCAACATGTTCAACATGATCCTTCCAAGACTTGCTGTAGATTAGTATATCATCAAAAAATACTAGCACAAATTTTCTAAGGAAGGATTTGAAAATGGAATTCATCAACCCTTGAAATGTAGAAGGTGCATTGGTAAGGCCAAAAGGCATGACCAAAAATTCATAATGACCCTCATGAGTTCGAAATGTTGTTTTTGGAATATCTTCGATCTTCATTCTAATTTGATGATATCCTGAACGAAGATCCAACTTGGTAAAATAAATTGCTCCATGTAATTCATCCAATAATTCATCAATCACAGGAATGGGAAATTTGTCTTTAATGGTGAGCTTATTGAGCTCCCTATAATCTGGACACATTCGCCATGATCCATCCCTCTTGTGTACCAATACTACAGGAGCAGAGAAAGAACTTTGACTGGGTTGAATTATACCCGCCTCTAACATTTCTGCAATCATACGTTCAATTTCGCTCTTTTGGAAGTAAGGATATCTATAAGGCCTGATGTTTGGAGGAACACTTCCTGGAATCAAATGAATAGCATGATCATGATCACGAATAAGTGGGAGTCCTTTGGGAGTTTCAAACACCTTGGAATGATTGTCCAAGACTTGTTGGAGATCTGCAGAAATAGATGATTTTGATGTTGGAACTTCTAGTGAGCATAATTGTGAAATTATGCCTTGTTGTTATTTCTTTAGAAGCTTTGTCATGACATTAGAGCTTATTATCTTTCCTGGCTTCCATGCAATACCCCGTAATTCAACTTCCTTTCCTTCTGAAAAAAATTTCAAGAAAAGTTCTTGAAAATTAAAAGCTACCGTCCCTAAAGATTGTAACCATTGTACTCCTAGTACAACATCAGTACCTCCCATAGGAATGGAAAGCATTGGACTAGTCAATACATATTCCCCCATGGTTAGCTTGATATTATGGCATTTTCCAGAGAAATTTATAGTTCCTCCATTTGCAACCATCACTTGACATTCTGGTGCTGGGTATAGGAAATAATTCAATTCCTTGGCTACCTTACAATGAATATAATTATGGGTACTACCTGAATCAATCAACACTATTACCTTTTTCTTCTTGATATGTCCTTCTATCTTGAGAGTTTGAGGAGTGGTAATTCCTGCCAATGCATTACATGATATGGCCGGACTCATTTCTTCCTCTTCTAGGGTTGGTTCCTATTGTATATCCTCTTCTTGCTCATTTTCTTCTTCCTCTTCACAATCTATGTAAAATAATTTCTTCTCAGCACACTTATGACCTTTAGTGTATTTGCTATCACAACTATATCAAAGCCCTTTTGCTATTTTTTCTTCCAATTTTTGTGGTGGAAACCTTGTAGGTTGTGGAAATCTAGGATTAGCAACACTTCCCTCTTTGTAGAAGTGAGTGGTAGACTTCCTTGTTGCCATAATTTTAAATTCAATTTTTCTTGCCAACCTGAATGCCTTCACCAATGAATCAGGTTCCAAAATGTGAACTTCATGTTGGATGCTATCCTTTAAAGTACCTATGAAGAGATCAATCATGTGTTCCTATGGAATATTAGTTACCCTTATATTAAATTTTTGGAAGTCCTCAATGTGCTTCCCCACTAAAACCTTTTGTTTGAGATTTATCAATTGGCTAAATAAGGTGTTGTTCTTTGTATCCTCATAATGTGCTATCATTCCCTCCATAAAAATTTACCAAGTGACAAATTTTTCATGGGAGAAAAGCCATCGATACCATACAAATGTATTTTGTTCTAAATGTAAAGTTGCAATGCGTACCTTTTGTGTGTTTTGAACATTATTGAGATCAAAATATTGCTCCATTTGTAGTATCCATGTTACAGGATCCTTTCCATCAAACTTCCTCATATCCATTTTTGGAATATGGTGGTTCTTCCTTCCAACATTAGAGTTTATGAAATCATGATTAACATTTATTTTGTTCTCATCATGATTTTCCTCTACTATCTTTTCACCATTAAGAAACATTTCTTGTATCAACTTTGTCAAACCATGAAATTTGCTAAATAAATCACTTATTCAATGGAGATTAACCTGATCACACATCAATTTTGAATTGCATGCATAACACATAATCTCTTCTACAATTAATTGTCACATGCGGAAATAAAACAAGCGATAGCACATCAATTCATCATACACATTAACACAGTATGTATGGGGAAAGCTTATAGCTAAAAACCCCGCAGCTATTGTGTATATTATAATGGAGAGATCATGTAACAAACTCAGTACAATACTCCTCACAAGTACTCAGTACTTTCTCATAAAGTTACACACAACTAGCTTGGTTTTGAACAGGTTACTGGTTCAAAACTCACCACTAATTGCCTTGCCTCTATTACGCAATCATGGCCTGTATATGTAGAGATCCAAGGTTCGAATCCCCTTGGCTTGACTGCGCAATTGTCATGGACAATTCCTCCAAGTGTAATGCAAATCCCATGCAAAACTGATCCTCCAACTGATAGCTTTACTCACCCTTTCTTCTACCTCTTCCACTGGTCTCCACTGAACTGATCATGCACTGTAGTGAACTGAAGTGTTCTTGAGTTGACTAATGAGTTAATATTTGTGGAGTGTAATGTTTTAATTTCCACTCATGTCAGATTGATTAGTTGGTAACTAATCTAACTAGTTCAACTAATAAGCAGAACACAACTCCACTATCTGTCCCGTTAACTCCTCCAAAACTCCTGCCACTGAAGTCTAACTGAAGCCAACCATGCAAAATGCCATCAAACCCTAGGAACCACGTGATTCCTTGTGTCAGTTGCATGAGTCACCTCCATGACTCAAACTGAAGTGCGCCAAGAGAGTAAACTGCTGTTTATAGTCACAATATTATTAAGGGTAAATAATATTTGACTTCCATATTTTTAGGAGATCAGTCTAAAAATAGCCTGGGTCCTAAAAATTAGGGTCTCATCTATTTTTATCGACATGTCGCATACTCCAAGAATCTCCAAGTAGAATTCCCAAATTATGCTCCGTATGTCTAAAAATAGACATAGTCTAAAAAATAGACTTTGCGCCAGAATTTGCCTGCGGGCCCACTTAGTGAAGGCGACTTCATTTCACTAAGCTCCATCATCTTGCTGCATTCTCAACACTCCCTCTCAGCAAGATATGGATTATTTGCAACCCCTATCCTGCCTCTGTGGAATTCGAACTTGCTCTTGGTGAGCGCCTTCGTCAGGATGTCGGCATCCTGATCCTCCGTGGGAACATATGAAAGCATCATGATCCTCCGCTGAACACAATCTCTGATATGATGGTACCTGATGTCGATATGTTTGGACCTATCATGAAAAGCTGGATTAGCCGAGAGCTTGATGCAGCTCTGGTTATCACAGTAGATCACTGTAGGCTCCAAATGCAACCTGAACAAACCTGCGAGGATCTTCCTCATCCAAATAGCCTCACATGCAGCCAAGCTTGCTGCCATGTACTCGGCCTCGGCTGAACCCAGGTCTTACGTATCTCTGCTCTTGTGCCGTTCTTTGTCGACCCGATACTAAGCTCCTCAGTATCTTCCAGGTCAATTGGGCTCACCTTGCGTCCCAGCATCCCAGAGTAAACCCGAGAAAGCTACTCATCCTCCTGTCGGCACCATAGACCATATCCAGATATTATAGATATAAGCACTGACCATAGCAGCCTTCAAAAAGAGTTTAGTAAACATGCATAAACATTCAAACAGAAGGCTGGTTAATATCATTTACATATATGGTCGATATTGATAAGATACATCAACATTACCAAAAGCTGGCATCATTAGGCAGTGGCATACTACCTCTCAGAAGTAGCATCCTCATTCCTCCAACCACCAGGAAGAGGAGTGTCATCAAGCTTGCAGCCTTGCATGTTGAACCTCTCCAGAATCTCCCGAGCATACTTGCCCTGAGAAACAAACAGTCCTCCGCTGCGCTGCCAAATCTCCAATCCTAGGAAATAATGAAGGATGCCCAAGTCCTTCATCTCAAACTCTCGTGCAAGATCCTCCTTGCATGAAAGTATCAACTGCTCATCGCCAGTCAAAATCAGATCATCTACATACAGTACGATGATCAACAGCTTCCCCTCCACCACAATCTGGTACAGGTTAGGATCCGCCTCACTCTTGGAGAATCCAAGCCCGGTGAAGTAGCTGTCTATGCGAGTGTACCAAGCACGAGGTGCTTGCTTCAGCCCGTACAGTTCTCTCTTGAGTCGGCACACATGCGACTCACTGCTGAAGATCTCGAAACCTTCAGGCTGCTCTATGTACACCTCCTCCTCAATGACTCTGTTAAGGAACGCAGTCTTCACATCCATCTGATGAATGTGCCACCCCATCTGCGCTGAGAGAGCAAGGATCGTCCGTATGGAAGAGTACCTTGCGACAGGTGCAAAGGTCTCCTCATAGTCAATCCCCTCGATCTGTGAGAAGCCACGGGCGACAAATATCGCCTTGTACTTCTCCACACTCCCGTCAGCCGCCTGCTTCACTTTGTAGATCCATCGCGAACCTACAACTGATTTCCCAACCGGTCTTGGGACAATCTCCCATGCACTGTTCCTGATGATCGAATCATATTCTTCGATCATGGCATCAACCCATGCGGGTTCCTCCACAGCTTCCTCAAAAGAGGATAGCTCTGTCACAACACATTGACTCATAAGAGCCATGTATCCAGTGTACCGATCCGGTGACTGTCTCTGTCTGCGCTGTGCTGTAGGTGGTCCTACAACCTTCTCTGCATCCCGAGCCAGTCGCTCGGCTTCTGTAGTGCGCATGCGCCCTCTGATGGTTGGCGCTGCCTGGGTGGTTTCTTCCACCTCCTGAACCTCCTCTTGTGGCTGATCCACATCCGGAAGCTCCTCCTTAGGAGCTAACAGCTCCTCATCTGCATGCAAGTGTAGCTCCCTCTCAAGCGAACACTGCATGGCTTTCTCCTCCTGGAATTTTATATCCCGTCGCACAACAGTCTTGCGACTGTCTGGCACATACACTCGATAGTTATGAGGTGTATCAGTGTACCCCACAAATATTCCAACTTCAGCAGTTGGATCCAGCTTCCTTCTTGCATCCTTAGTCACATGCATGTAGACAGGAGATCCGAAAATCCGCAAATGGGAAATATCAGGCCTCTTGCCAGAATAAGCCTCCTCTGGTGTACTCATGCCAAGAACCTTGTGAGGACAACAGTTCTGCACATACACTGTTGTATTGCATGCCTCAGCCCACAAGTGAAGGGGTAGGCCTTGATCATGCAACATCGCCCGTGCAGCACCCACGATCGTTCTGTTCTTCCGCTCAGCCACCCCGTTCTGCTGTGGGTTATGGGGTGCGATAAGCTCTCTCCGAATCCCTTCTGCGCTGCAGAACTCCTTGAATTCAGCCGAGATGAATTCACCACCGTTATCACTCCTTAGAGCAATCACCTTCTTCCCCAACTCCTTCTCGACCAGTGCTTTAAACTCACAGAACTTCGCAAATGTATCGCTCTTCTTCTGCATGAAGAAGATCCAGCACTTTCGAGAGAAATCATCAACAAGGATCACATAATACTTGTGCTTTGCTGTCGAAGCAACTGAGAAAGGACCACACACGTCTGTGTGAACTCTCTCAAGGATCGTCGTGGCGCGACTATCCTTCTCGTGATAGGTGGCTTTCACATACTTCCCTAAAGTACACCCCTTGCACTGATCTGACTGCTGGGTGCCATGGGAAGTCCGGTCAATCTGTTCTGTGAGAATCTTCAAAGCTCCATGGTGAAGATGGCCCAATCTCTTGTTCTTTGCATAGTTAAGCCTCATCATCCCGACTCCACCACATCTCGACCTTGCATGCCATAGCTGCGCAGTCATCTACCTGCAACTGATAAAGGTTCTGAGTTCGAACCCCTATCTTCCGGGTCTCTCCAGTAGTCTTACTGCGCAGGAAAGCTTTTCCTTCGCTGAAGACCACTTCATAACCCTTATCCTCCAACATCGCTACTGAAATCAGGTTCTTCTTCAATCCAGGTACATGCATGACATCCTTTAAGACAAAGGGTTTACCAGACTCCCTCTGAAAGGATACGGTACCGATACCAGTCGCACTGTATCTACCGTCATCGCCCATCTCGATGTGCATACCCAAATCCTTGTCCTCCAGATCTGAGAGCAACTCCCGATCTCCCGAAGTCGTGAAATAGCGCGCGTCCAGAACCACGATCCCATCACATAAATAGAAGATCAGCTTTGGACAATTGGTAGCATAATGTCTGTGATCATGGCAGTGAAAACACTTCACTTTCGCCATATCCTGCTTCTTGCCCTTAGCTCCAGAATGAGAGGTTTTCTTACCCTTCCCTTTCTTAGCTTTGGACATCAAAGCACAGTTTTCTTCATCAGCTCCCTTTGATGAAGATCCATCTCGAGTAGTCCTCCTTATCTCCTCCTGCATGAGATCCGCCCAAAGGCGCTCCCATCCCGGCAGCTTCTCCCGGCCATTGACACTATCTTGATATGAGTGCCAAGCCTTCGGAAGACCAAGGAGAGCCAGGTCGACCATATCCTCTTCATCGACAGTAACTCCCACACTTCCCAGTTCATCTCTGCATTGAGTGAACTTCGTGAGGTATTTAGCGATATTGTCGCCCTTCTCCATCTTGATGTTCCTGAGCTTGTCTTTGAGTGCCAGCTTCCTTTGGTCACTCTTACTCTGGAATAGATCCGTCAAAGCTTTCCACATTAAATGTGGAGTAGCCTTTCCATGCAGGCTGGATACAATATGATCCTTGACGCCCTCCAACGGGATCCTTCGACATTTCGCGATCTTCTTTTGCCATGCATCGACCAAAGCTGCATCAGTGGGCTTTGGGACATCCGCATCCACGAACTCCTTCAGACCATTATCTTCTAACACTGCTTCCATGCGATCCTTCCATGCAACATAATTCGAATTGCCTTCAAGAGCATATTCGAGTCGCAAACCATTGAAAGAAGACATCTTTCAACACCGGCACCAAGAAGAACAACCTTCTGCAAAATTCGAATTCCAAACTCCAAGCTCTATCGCTTCCGATCTATACTTGAAAACAAATTATTTCCAAATCAGAGATTGACTGCAAAGGGCATTCACCGGATCTTTCACCTTACAAAGAAGGATGAATATTCCGGAGGCTACCTGGCCCGCATGCAGACTCTGTCCGAGGAAATAAGTTTGCAATCACCGTAATAGACTTCGACAATTAACTTCGCTCTGATACCATGTAGAAATTAGCTGAATAAATCACTTATTCAATGAAGATTAACCCGATCATACATCAATTTCGAATTGCATGCATAACACATAACCTTCTTCCACAATTAATTGTCACATGCGGAAATAATATAGAAGCAATCGCACATCAAATCAATCACACATTAACTCAGTATGTATGGGGAAAGCCTATAGCTGAAAACCCCGCAGCTATTGTGTATATTATAATGGAGAAATCATGTAACCAAACAAGTACAATACTCCTCACAAGTACTCAGTACTTTCTCATAAAGTCACACACAATCTAACTCAGTTTTGAACAAGTCTCGGGTTCAAAACTCACTGCTGACTGCCTTGCCTCTATTGCACAATCATGGCCTGTATATGAAGAGGTTCAAGGTTCGAATCCCCTTGCCTTGACTGCGCAATTGTCATGGAAAATTCCTCCAAGTGTAATGCAAATCTCATGCAAAACAAATCTACCAACTGATAGCTTTACTCACCCTTTCATCTACCTCTTCCACTGGTCTCCACTGAACTGATCATGCATTGTAGTGAACTGAAGTGTTCTTGAGTTGAATAATGAGTTAATATTTAGTAAATTAAATATTATTTAATTTACTCCACTCATATCTAGTTGATTAGTTAGTTAACTAATCCCAACTAGTTCAACTAAAACAAACAGAACACAACTCCACTACTTGTCCAGTTAACTCCTCCAAAACTCCTGCCACTGAAGTCTAACTGAAGCCAACCATGCAAGATGCCATCAAACCCTAGGAACCACGTGATTCCTTGTGTCGGTTGCATGAGCCACCTCCATGACTCAAACTGAAGTGCGCCAAGAGAGTAAACTGCTGTTTATAGTCAAAATATTATTAAGGGTAAATAATATTTGACTTCCATGTTTTTAGGAGATCAGTCTAAAAATAGTCTGGGTCCTAAAAAATAGGGTCTCATCTATTTTTACCGACATGTCGCATCCATCAAGAATCTCCAAGTAGAATTCCCAAATTATGCTCCGTATGTCTAAAAATAGACATAGTCTAAAAATAGACTTTGCGCCAGAATTTGCCTGCGGGCCCACTTAGTGAAGGCGACTTCATTTCACTAAGCTCCATCATCTTGCTGCATTCTCAACACCTTCCATGTCTTCTTTTAGATCATTCTTCATGTTTTCCATTTTTTCATCGATCTTAGCTTCCATGTCATCCATCTTAGATTCCATGCCAAATTCCAAGCCATCCATCTTAGTTTCCATGCCATCCATGCCATTCTTCAAACCATCCATCTTATATTCCACACCTTTCTTCAAAACTTCCATGTCATTTTTTTTTGTTGTTTGCGAGAGAGAAATTTGTTGCACTTGCTCTTGTAATTTTGATATGTCATGTTGCCATTCTTCGTCTTCATGAGTCATAGTAGAGCCTTATAAAGGCTTAGTGGGTGTTGAATTGTTTTTAAGGGCCATTTTAGAATCCAATATTGATATATATTCTATAATATTCCCTTGGAATCAATTCAACTTGATTTTTCAAACAAGACTTATGGAATTCAGAAAAAAACAATAATACACACCTTTTACTTGCTTTTGAGGTGCTCAATATTGAAATTGAATTATCTCTATAATTTTGGATCTTCAATATCTTAAATTTCGCCCTGTAGTAGCCCTCTGAAGCTTCTTTCAAATGCCACAGGTCTGATCTGATTTGGATTCTTCAAGACAATGTTATGTCCAATCTCCCACTATGACCCAATTATGGTCTGGTTCAGCAGAGTGAACATGCATGACTTGCCACCTGTCACTTTTTCCTCTTTTGGCTTTGAAATTGAGAGACAGAAAACTAAAGTTCGTGTACCTACAACCACCTTTGACAGCATTCCAATTCGATGCTCAAAGTGAGAGATATGAAGATTTTTCCACGATCACCTCTTTGAGATGAAATTCGGGAGCCTGAAAAAGTCATAACTTTGACAAATCATATCTCCGCAAATATTAAGAACCAAGATCTAAAATTTTGTGAAAATGTTCCTCAGGATTGCGGCTTTGCACTCTAAAAATTTCAGCTTCTGCACCTTCTTAGAAAAAAAATTATAGCGAAAATTCCATGATGACCTGTTTAGGTTAAATTCAGGAGCCTGCAAAATGACCTAAATTCCACAGATCATATTTCCGCAAATATTGTGAACCAAGCTCTGAAATTTTGCGAAGATGTTCCTTAGGATTTTGGCTTCTCACCCTAAAAATTTTAGCTTCTAAACCTTCGTAGAAAAACAGTTATAGCGAAAAGGCCACGATGACTTGTTTGGAGCAACGAAACCCTAGAATCCCAAAACTTTGATACCAAATGTTGTGAAACAAGTTCCAAAAATAGAAGAAAATAGCTATCAACGCCTTATAAATAAGCCACTTCAAAGGGGAAACCTCCAGTACATTACATGAATGAACAATTCTTGGATGATGCAAATTACAAAACCTCCTTTCTATATATAGGAGTCCATGGGACCACAATGTAATCCTAGCCGACCTAAAAATAATAATTTATGGGTACAATAATAACAATATAGGGGTTACAGGGGTACAATAATAACAATAAGGGGGTTACACTAACAACAATAAGGGACTATACTAGTAATATAGGGACCTAACACTTTGTTCCTTTGTCGAAATATGCACAACCTTTCTCTTTCCCCTTTTTCACACTGGGTTGTGCCTTTCTGCTACTTCTTTGTCTAGAGTGACTTCTTTCATAGGAGTAACATGTGATGTCCCTAAAAATCTAACTAGTTGGTGGGGCTTAGCTGAATCATAAGAATTATTTATCCTCTCCTGCTTAGGTCTAGAATAAGTCCTGTTCAACCAAGTGAAATTAAGTTTTTCACAATGCTACTTCAAAATGGTCCTAGGATCGTACGGGTTAAATTCCATGAAACCAAAATAAAACTTCTCTATATCGTTTCCTTCGGTGTTAGAAAACTTTAGATTGTTTATCTCGTATAATCCAATATGCAAAGGAAGAGTGGGCCAAGATTATTTCTTCTTCCTATGCAATACTCTTGATAAAACCATGGAAGGATGACAATATACGTCTTGCATGAAAAATTTGTCAATGACATACCTCAGTAGAAGATGTGGAGAATTATGACTTCCAAACACACTAAGGTAAATTCCATCCAATGAGGCAAACCAATTAGTCAACTCTGATACTACTTCCATCGACTAATGTGACATGCCATGCGAGTCTTCCTCAAATATCAACTTGTACAATGGAATGAGAAAGTGATCAATCAAATTCTCCATGAATCCTTTATAACCACACTTTGAAAGAATCTTACAGTAAATGTGCAGAATATGTTTCTTCGGTGACCAATTCTAACTCATACCAGGAGAAAATTTTGAGCGCATATCACATCCAACAAATAAGTAGACATGTAGAATCTAGATTTCTTACTCTTGTAAGGGTTCTTAACATTAGTCACACAAATCCTCAACTGTTGATCCAGCAAGTCCAAATAGTTAATTTTCTTTCCTTCATTCACAATTTGATGCAACAAAAATACCCACCCTTCGAGAAAGGTTTTAATACTCTCTTGACCATAGATCTGGAAACATAGGACTATCAAGTACTGAAAATAATTCGTGATATATTTGGTATTTCAGGGATTTCTGGGTGTATTGTGGAACTTGGATGGATATTTCACCCATCCCGTGATGACATCCTTCGTGCTAAAGTAACTAGTGACTACATATAAATGGGAATCCATGTAGACTTATGGAAGCAGTATGTGATTCATAAGCTAAACTTCATGTGCCATAAAAGAGGCAAGCCTTTGTCCATTAGCAATTTTGAGACTCGTAGTCTTTTCATCTTTGTGTGACAGAATCTAGTTGAAAATTTATGCACAAGGAAATGTTAGATACCTGCATGGAATAATGTGCAAGCCAAACCTTTATAAATTGATGTGAACCTATATGTCCTCAAGATGTACTTTGAATCTGGTTGTTGAGGAAACATATTTCACTCTATTCCATGTAATTTCTGAATCCTTCTCAATGAGTAGTTGATTGTTTGAGATAACTGGCATAGTGGTAGGGACACTCTCAAATATCTCCATGATGATAATAAAATTATGGAGAGATATGACCTAAAAAAGATACGGTACTGGTATGTCAAAATGCACTCATGAAAAACATAAATTAGCTCAAGAAAAAAAGTCTAGGAGGAAACGACTTACACACTAAGATGAAAAAATGCACAATCGTTGGGTTGAAGGTGGGAGATTGGCCTCATGAACTTCGCATTGCACATCTCAACATTCAAGGAGGTATATAGGTGCTTGATATTGTGCAATGCATATTCCTATCTGGTCAGAGTGAGGGAAGGAACTATGCATTGTGCAGTCCTAGTGGCTAGGGTTGAGGTCTAAGGATTGTGGCTTCACAATGCATAGTTTTGAAATCTAGTGACCACACATTTTGTATTATGAGAGGCCAAGCGCATGGATTGTCTCTTGAAGATGTGAAATGCATAATTTGGGTAGGAAGGAATGTAGATCTAGCTAAGGGGAATGTAGAGCAGTGAAAATTAAGTGCCAAAATCCAACATGGAAGAATAAAAATGAACATGTAAAAAAGAACCGAGCAATGCAACTATAGTGGGAAAAACTAAAGAATTCAATGTGAGACTTGGAAAAAGTGAACAACTGATCTGAAAATGGTCTAGATAACTTGTATGTATTTCAAGAACCTACCACTCAGTTTAAATTAAAATGATCTAGCTTGTACTTGACAATTTTGCAGAATTATTTACTTGAAAGTGGTGTATGAATTTTTATTGTTTATGTGTCTTAACTTCAGTTGTTCTTTCTGTAATTTAACATGTATGACAACAACATAATGTAAAAAATAATAATTCAAACACAACAACAATTTTAATCTAGGAGTTCACCCGAAATCGCGTGGGCTACGTCTCCTTTGAGCTTTGTCATCATGACTCAACTCTTTGGGATTATGGTAAGTTTTTTTACAAGTAAATACTTAATTCCAATGAATAAAAAAATGATCCAAAGGACTGAAAATACCATAAATATCCCTCAATTGGCTGTCCAAACTCTGAAAAATAGCTTTATGCTCTTGTTGACACGAATCCTTCTGTCGGTGCACTAAGCTACTTTGAGCTTCTAAATGGCACAAAATCCCTAGGAAATATGTTTATGTCACTTAAAACATTCCTAAAGTATCCAATATATATCATACATCAAATATCAACTGATAAATTGCTCGAATTAAGCACTGCATTCCCCAAATAAGCTCTCCTCTATAGTTTGCCCAAGGCTGCCCAGAACTTCAAATCATCTTTTAGAGCTCTATCAGTTCTGAAAATGTTTTGAAACTACTACCATGGGTTCTGAAATTACTAAAATAGTCAATATGGAGTTTTGGTTCATCAAAAATAGCCTCTGGTTTCTCTGGTTTCGCCTCAATCACCTATCGACACCCCTTGGCACTAGGGTTAATGAAAATGTCTATGCTGATTTTTAGACCTCTAAAAGTCCTTAACACTTGCTGAAACCTTTGAAAATAGATTCAGAATGATTTTTTCAGTCAATAATGACCACTGTTTCACTGCAAATGGTCTCAAACAACTTTGTCTAAGACCTGCACTGCTGCTGGCAAAAGCTGGCACTAATGGCCCTTGGAACTTTACTGAAGCTTTTCGGCCCTCAAACGTTCTTTAAAGGCTCTAAAAACCATCTCATCAGATTCATAGCATCTTAATTATCCAATTTAGAATATTGGAACTCTGGAAAATGACTCTAACTCCCTTGGTTAGGCCTCAAACTAAATTTGTCTCATGGTGGCCCTCATGGCTCCTTCATCTTCCCTGAAGAAAAATATACTCAAGCTCGCCTCCATTCGACCTAAAACCTATCCCAAAGTGCTTCGGAGGTCGAAGAGACCCAAAATTGACTAAAATTTCATCCAATTTGGTTCAATAATAAGGGATTTATGACCAAAACAACTTTGCCCCAATTTCCTCCACTAAATGTGGGGCAACTACTAGTTAACTCCACTAAAAGTGGAAGTCCGCCTAAATTTGGCAGTGCCTCCAAAATCTCCGCCATATTAAAATCGACTTAACTCAAGATTAATTAAATATTAAACTTGAGATTAGGTTCTTTAAGCGCTCTTAACATTAAGCTCCCATACTGGTCATATGATGAGGTTCCATGGGAGGAGGGCTGGCCCCTCCGTGCTCCGCTGGACCCACTCGGCATTCAAAGTGAAATAAATTATTCATACGGTGTCTGTTTTTCAAACCGTTTGCGGAACCAGAATTAGGAATACAAGAACTATGCAACCATCTTGGTTTCAGCCCAATCCTGTAACTTTGAATTTTGAGCTAATCCTTAGGTCCTTAATCCCGTTCTGATCACACCTCCCAAATGAGAAGATTTTGGACCCAAAAATCTCTCTTGGACTAATGAAACTGATCTATACAACAAATGAGACTACTGCACCCTATTATTTTCAGCCTCCAAACACTTTCCCTGCATGGCTAATGACTTTGAACCTCAACTAGAAAGCAATTCACACTTCCCTTCCTCAATGCTTGTGCTCCTGTCAAGAGCTGCCTTTTTTGCACTCACTCAGAAAATTTCTGGCGAGAAATTTGCAGAAGGAATCTGAACATTTCTACCTTGATCAATGATCCAAGGTGGCTCAAACATAAGTAGTGCAACATGCGACATCAACAACAAGTCGTCATAAAATGTGCTATACAATTGACACAAAATCAATGTAAAAAGTGTGCAACAAAATCGACAATAGTCAACAAACATGTGCGACACAATCAACACAAGTCAATAAACAACATGATACATCCTGACAAACACATGTGCATGTATCAATGTACAATGATCCTATTTACAGTTTGCTATTTACACATACAACTTCCATGCATATGTACACCTTCAACTCTTCCTTTCAAGTACCAACAAATACATAATCCCAAAAACATGTGGGTGACTATAAGAGCTGAAATAAAAGATATTGCTACAATATAAGTGAGTATCATACTCATCTTTTACACCTCCATGGTGAAATTTTGTAGCAACAAAAAAATCCTTCAATTGAACTGCATTTATATGCAATCTTGCATCAAAATTTTCAACATAAATACATGCATACAACCGAAATGTGCATATGTACAAAGGAGTATTTCTTATTGTGTTAAGAAGTCCATCCACTTCTTTCTAAGCCACCTCTATGGCGAATTTTGCTGCTACAACTCTTCCTCATGTGAATCTTCCATTTTCACATCAATAATGGAATCCTTAGTTCCACTTGCGTCAATCTTTCTGTCCTTTTGCTGCATGTACTTTGGACGACTAGTTGGATGAAAAGTCCAACAATGAGAGACAACATGTCCCCTCTTTTGGAAATATGTGCAAAACTCATGCACCTTCTTTGAAAGTTGTCTTTGCCTCATCTGCTTCATGTCTACTTTCTTCTTCATCCAGTATCTTGAAACATGATGGTTAAATCGACCACAATATGTACAACAAATCTTTCTTGCATTTAAGCATGTAAAATTATCATGCTTTGCAGAAACACAATCAAATTGATCATGAGAAGATTTATACCTCTTGTGCTACTTTGAATGTTCATCCTTTTTGTCTTCATGAGAAGATGAACTAGTAGAGGCTACAACTTTCATTTGTAGACTAACATCATCGTTTTTTTCTTAAAAACTATCTAAACTTGCATGCATTCCATAAGCTGCATGTCTACCATTTTCTTGCTGTAACAAAGGCTTAAAGCAATGGCAATCATCTTTGAAACAAATTTGACATATTTTCATCTTAGAACTTGGAATAAAGGTTCTCTTTAAAGTAGCATCACATGCCTTCAAGGATTTGAAGTCTTCGCCCTTAAACTGCACATAACCAATACCAAGATTCTTGGGTCGTTCCTCAACCGAAATGGGATCAACCATGCCTTGTGCATGCTTGCCTAATCCTTTACCTTCATAGACCATTTTAATCATTAATTTGGACCCTATACCTCTTGCATGTTTTTCAAAAGAACCAACACATCTTTCTAAAGAGGAAACTAAAGACAAGTTAGAATGGATTACCTCTTCCTCATGCATTTTATTAGTCAAAGCCTCTTGGGCTTGATGGAGTTGCCTCTCCATATCATGCAATATTTGAATTTCTTCCTTCTCTTCCTTCATGGCAAACAACTATTCACGAAGTTTAGTGCTTTCTCATTTATCCTCAATCAAAATCTGCACCACGTCCTTCAATATAAAAAAGTCATGCTTCATATCATCATCAAAGAATCTTGTGAAGGAGGAAACTTCACTTGTAGAAGTTGTAATTATGATGTCAATGAAAAAAAGGAACTTCAACAAAGTTCTCAAAGCTTTCAAAACAGATGACAAGATTTTTAATCAAATGGCTGTAAAGACAAACTCTTATTCAAGTAGCCAAACAACAAACAAACTACTTATTAGCTAAGCCTTGGAAAGAATAAAAAGGAAGAAAGAGCTGAAGGCTTATTCCTTACCCCAAAGTACCTTATGGTCAACATTGGAACACAAACCCTCTTGACGATTGTTTGTTAAGAAGCTCTTGGAGTTTGTTTGTTGTTTGGCTTCTTGAATAAGAGTTTTTCTTGACAGCCATTTGGTTAAAAAGCATGTCATTTGTTTTGAAAGCTTTGAGAAATTTTTTGAAGTTATTTTTTTTCATTGACATCATAATGAAAACTTCTACAAGTGAAGTTTCCTCCTTCACAAGATTATTTGATGATGATATGAAGCGTGACTTTTTTATATTCAAGGATATGGTATAGATTTTTTTGGAGAACAAAAGAGAAAGTATTGAACTTCGTGAACAGTTGTTTGCCATGAAGTAAGAGAAGGAAGAAAATATTCAAAAATTTCATGATATGGATAGGCAACTCCATCAAGCCCAAGAGGCTTTGACCAAGAAAATGCATGAGGAAGAGGTAATTCATTCTAACTTGTCTTTAGTTTCCTCTTTAGAAAGATGTGTTGGTTCTTTCGAAAAACATACAAGAGGTATAGGGTCCAAATTAATGATTAAAATGGGCTATGAAGGCAAGGGATTAGGCAAGCATGCACAAGGCATGGTTGATCCCATTTTGGTTGAGGAGCAACCCAAGAACCTTGGTCTTGGTTATGTGCAGTTTAATGGCAAAGACTCCAAATCCTTGAAGGCATGTGATGCTACTTTAAAGAGAACCTTTATTCCAAGTTCTAAGATATAAATATGTCAAATTTGTTTCAAATATGATTTCCATTGCTTTAAGCCTTTGATGCAGCAAGAAGATGGTAGACATGCAGCTTATGGCATGCATGCAAGTTCAAATGATTTTCAAGACAAGGATAGTGATGTTAGTCTGCAAATGAAAGTTGTAGAATCTACTAGTTCATCTTCTCATGAGGACAAAAAGGATGAAGATTCAAAGCATCACAAGAGGTATAAATCTTCTCATGATCAATTTGATTGTGTTCTGCAAAGCATGATAATTTACATGCTTAGATGGAAGAAATATTTGTTGCACATATTGTGGTCGATTTAACCATCATGTTTCGAGATGCTGGATGAGGAATAAAGCATAAAGGAAGAAGATGAGGGAAAGGGAACTTTAAAAGAAGGTGCATAAGATTTGCACATTTTTCCAAAAGAGGGGACATGTTGTCTCCCATTTTTGGACTTTGCATCCAACTAGTCGTCCAAAGCACATGTAGCAAGAGGATAGAAAGATTGGCACAAGTGGAACTATGGATTCCATTATCGATGTGAAAATTGAAGATTCACATGAAGAAGTGTTGCAGCAGCAAAATTCGCCATGGAGGTGGCTTGGAAAGAAGTGGATGGACTTCTTAACATAGTAAGAAATATGCTTTTGTACATATGCACATTTCTGTTGAAAAGTTTGATGCAAGATTGCATATAAATGCGATTCAGTTGAAGGAATTTCTTTGTTGTTGCAAAGTTTCGCCGTGGAGGTGTAAAAGATGAGTATGATACTCACTTATATTGCAACAATATCTTTTATTTCAGCTCTGATAGTCACCCACATGTTTTTGGGATTATGTACTTGTTGGTACTTGAAAGGAAGAGTTGAAGGTGTACATGTGCATGGAAGTTGTATGTGTAAATAATGAACTATAAATAGGTTCATTGTACATTGATACATGCACATGTGTTTATCAAGCTATATCATGTTGTTTATCAACTTGTGTCGATTGTGTCGCACATGTTTGTCGACTTGTGTCGATTGTGTTGCACACTTTTTACATTGATTTTGTGTCAATTATATAGCAGATTTTATGACGACTTGTTGTTGATGTCATATGTTGCATGAATTATCTTTGAGCCACCTTGGATCATTGATCAAGGTAGTGATGTTCAGATTCCTTCTCCAAAGTTCTTGCCAGAAATTTTCAAAGTGAGTGCAAGAAAGCCAGCTCTTAACAGGAGGATAAGTGCATCAAGGAAGGGAAGTGTGAATTGCTTTCTAGTTGTGGTTAAAAGTCACTGGCTATGCAAGGCAAGTGTTTGGAGGCTGAAGGGAAGAGGGTGTAGTACTCTCATTTTCTGTACAGATTAATTTCAGTAGTCAAAGAGAGATTTTGGGGTCCAAAAGCTTCTCATTTGGGAGGTGTGATCAGAACTGGATCAAGGACCTAAGGATTAGCTAAAAATTAAAAGTTACAGGATTGGGTTGAAACCATGATGGTTACATAGGTATCGTATTCCTAATTCTGGCACCACAAACAGTTTGCAAAATGGACACCGTATGAGGAATTTATTGCACTTTTAATGCCGAGTGGGTCCGATGGAGCACAGAGGGTCCAACCCTCCTCCCATGGAACCTCATCATATGACCAGTGTGGGAGTTTAATGTTAAGAGCGCTTAAGGAGCCTAATCTTAGGTTTAATATTTAATTAAGCTTTAGTTAAGTGGATTTTAATATGGACGAGATTCTGGGGGTGCTCCTAAATTTAGGTGGACTTCCACTTTTAGTGGAGTTAACTCGCAGTTGCCCCACATTTAGTGGAGGAAATTGGGGCAAAGTTGTTTTGGTCATAACTCTCTCATTATTGAATGAAATTGGATGAAATTTTGGTTAATTTTGGGTCTCGTAGACCTCCTGAGTAGTTTGGGACAGGTTTCAGGTCGAATGGAGGTGATCTTTAGTAGATTTTGCTTCAGGGAAGATGAAAGAGTCATTAGGGCCACCATGAGACAAATTCAGTTTGAGGCCTAACCGGGGGAGTTAGTGTCCTTTTCCATAGTTCCAATAGTAAAAATTGGATAATTTAGATGTTATGAATCTAATGAGATGGTTTTTAGAGCCTGTAGAGAACTTTTTAAGGCTTAAAAGATTTAGTAAAGTTCTAGGGGTCATTAGTGCCAACTTTTGCCAGCACCAGTGCAGGGCTTAGAAAGAGCTGTTTGAGACCATTTGCAGTGAACTAGTGGTCATTATTGACTGAAAAAATCATTATGAATCTATTTAAAGAAGTTTCAGCAAGTGATAAAGACTTTTAGAGGTCGAAAATTCAGTAGTGAAGTTTTCTTTGACCCTAGTGCCAAGGGTGTCGATAGGTGAATGAGGCGAAACCAGAGCAGCCGGAGGCTATTTTGGATGAAAAAAAACTCTATATTGACTATTTCAGTAATTTTGGAACCAATGGAAGTGGTTTCAAAACATTTTTAGAACTTATAGAGCTCTAAAAGTTGATGTGAAGTTCTGGGAACCCCTGGGAAAACCGTGGAGGATAGCCTAATTAGGGAATGCAGTGCTCAATTTGAGAAATTTATCAGTTGAAAGTTGATGTATGATGTGTATTGAATACAGAAGTAGTGGTTTCAGTGATATAAATAGAATTCTGAGGGATTTTGTGCCATTTAGAAGCTCAGAGCAGCTTAGTGCACCGATAGAAGGAATCGTGTCATCAAGAGCCTAAAGCTGTTTACAAAGTTTGGACAGCCAATTGAGGGATATTTATGGTATTTTTAGTTCTTTGGATCATTGTTGTATTCATTGGAATTAAGTATTTACTTTGTAAAAAATACTTAACATAATCCCAAAGAACTGAGTCATGATGACCAAGCTCAAAGGAGACGTAGTAAAAAATAACTGAGCAACGTAACTATAGTGGGAAAAAATAAAGAACTCAATGCGAGACTTGGAAAATGTGAATGACGGACCAAAAAAACACTTTTAAAAGCTAACATATGTTTAAGAAATAGATACTATGAAAAGAAACAAGAAAAATAGCACTCATTGATGTAAAAATGACAAAAGAGACAAAATAAGCGAAAAAGAGTGACACATGCAAAACATACCCGGAAAGCATCGCAAACATAACCAAAAGTTCCTTGATATCCTTGAGAAGGCTATAGATCCAATATTGAGTGTGAAAATGAGCTATAGGGGTGTATATTAAATATATCTATGTAGGTTAGGGTTTAGGATGCACATGCCTAAAATCAAGGAAAAAATGGCACTTGTTTGAAATCTATAATTAGCATCTTAGTGGACTTCATTAGAAATTAATTCATAAACTCCCATTTTTAGGGATTCCAAATCTATTTTTTGGGAAATTTATTTTTCACACTCACAAGAAGGATCGTGAAATTACCAGGCTCAAGGGATTGGGAATTTTTTTCCTTTGTGAATTGTGTAGGTTCTTACGGGAATGATATATTTTGCGCATTTTTTTTAGAAGAAGGTTGGCCTTACTTTGAGGATTGCACAGTTCATATCAGCAAGGTTGGACTGTCTTCCAATATTGTGCAGTTTATATCCTCAAGACTTAGCACAATTCCTAGAGACAATGTATTGCGTAGTTCAAAGAGGGAGGATTGAAAATGCTACAAGGTCAAGGAAAGAGATGGCTTGTATAAGAAAAGTTCTCAGATCAAGGTCAACATAGAAAATCACAAGCAGTACATCGAAATAGAAGTATTTAACACTAGCATGAATTATTGATGACAATGAAAGATGGACTCAGGTAGATAGAAGGTAGGCTCCAATACCTAAGCATGGACAAAATTTTGGAAGCGAGTTGTAGCAGCTACAACACTGCAATACAAATCCCTCATATTAAATTAGTGTTTCCTTCTATGGAAAAAAAACCATAAATTAAAATAACGTCAATAATCAGGTCATCTGCCTAATGAACGGCCCAGATTGACTACGAAATTACAATATTTTACAAGGCAATTTTTCATCTATTTTTAGCTTCAGGGGCATTGTGCCCAAAACCCTTACTAGGGGGGCTTCTAAAATTTGGTGTCACCCTCCATGGACCCCCATGATGGCTATCATACGGTCAGTGTTTCCACCCTGTTTAGGAGCTAGGGTCCAACGCGGCTAAGACCTATGAATCAAGAATATAATTAGGCTCCACAACCAACAATCTCCGACTTGGAGACTAATTATATAAACTCCATCATTGATTCACTTGATGAACAATGACTCCACCTGGACCAGGTTGTTTCTCATCTTCACCATCATAATGAAACCATAAAAAGTTTTAAGGATGGAAATTCATATTGAATTTTAGAAACCTTGGTGAATTTCATAGTCCATCATATGAAATCTATAAAATGTTTGACAATATTTTTGTAAAAATATTCAAATTTATAATAATTTTATATAGTCTCGATATAAATTTTTGGTGATTTTTGAGGTGAAATAATTTTATACTATAAAATTTGGGCGAATCATTTTTAGAAAAAATAGAAATTAGTGAATCTTTTTTTTGAAAAGGTATGGAAAATTATTCTACCTGTGAATATTACACCCTAAAATTTTCCTTTATTGAAAGAGAAGAATCACAGTTTCTCCCTAGTTACAACTTTTGTTAACATATCTATAGGATTTTGGCTAGTGTGTGTATTTTCCAGCTTCAACTGTCCATCTTCCAACATTGACTGTATTAAATGGTAATTGAGTTGTATATGTTTATTCCTGGAATGAAATTTTGAGTTCTTTGAAATATGAATGGCACTCTGGGTATCACTTTATAACCTTCCCAACTCCTTCTTTCCCAATTCATCCATAAACCTTTGTAGCCAAATAATTTATTTACTAGCCTCTGTAGCAGCAACATACTTTGCTTCTATTTTTGAAAGTGAAACAATGTTTTGCAATTTTGAAACAGAACTCATAATTGTTCCACCTACAATAAACACATACCTTGTGGTGATCCTCCTGTTAACTCTATCACCTTCCATATATGCATCAATATATACCTGTAGATCAATGTTTGAACTGCCAAAGAATAATTCTTGATTTGTGGTACCTCTCAAATAGTTGGGAATCCACGTCACTACCATCTAATTCTCTTTTCCTAGATTGATCATATAGTTTCTTCGAACTCCCACTGCATGTGAAATACCAAGCCTTGTGTAGATCATTGCATACATTAATCTTCCAACTACTAATGCATATGGAACTTTATACATATAATCCATCTATTCATGGGTCCTAGGACACATCTCCTTAGTTTGAAATGGCTATCCAAAGGTGTACTAACTGGTTTTTCATTCTGCATATTAAATATTTCCAACTCCTTTTCTCTGTACTCACTTTGAGACAATATTTCCAACGCCTTTTCATAGGTGGAGCTATGGCTAGCCATGAGTAAGCAGGGCATACCATAAATCATACTTAGCATGCATAAAACCATAAATGAAACAAGAAAACAATATTCTTGAGTTATTAAAGAGAAATCAAGGATTCTTTAATGTGACTAAGAATGAAGAAAACATAGAAACTATAAAGAAACAAGAAATTTGAGGTGCCTCCAAGGGAATGTCTCAAAATTTTTCTCTACTGTCTTATAGCAAGCAAGAACATGGATTTATAAATGAAAACTAGGAAAAAAAACAGAGAGAGAGACACTATACCATTCTACCAAGTCATGGAATCCAACAACAATCCTCTTTCATCATCCAAGAACATCCAAGAAACTATCCAAAAGCATGAGACAAGTATTTCTTCCAAAGCTTATATGACCATATATTGCTTCTATTCATCAATTTCAGCCTTGTTTACAATGAAAGCCTTTGGAATATATAGGCCAAAGTGAGTAAAACCTCTTAGTTCAACTTGCAATCTCATTGGCCTATGCAAAATATCTGATTTTATCCTTGAGGCTTTGCAAAGCCCAAGGCACAAAATATCTAATAAAATATCTCAAAAATACTAAAAAAGGGAAATATATTGACTTTTCATAACTTATCATGTACAAAAATAGCTAAACGCACATGAAGAAAAGTCACTTTTGAAAGGCTCAATTTTTACAAAAATACTCAAAAAATACATCAGCAAAAGGTCCCCTGACTTGCCGGCAACTTTTGGAAGCCTTCTCGATGTCGAAACGAGGGTCATGATGGCTCGTTCGAAAGCTATAAGTGTCTACTTTTTGAAAATGTTTAGTTCTCTTCCAACAAACCAATGGAAGTCTCCAAAAACAGAACTATGTGTAAAAAACAAAAAAATAGGCCTTGCTGATAAACGGGGCAGAATGTAGAAAAAACGAGTGTTTTTCGCCATTTTGGGGGAGAAAATGATCTTCAATTGATCTGAAAATTGCTGAGTATGTGCCCTTGAAATTATGGCACCCAATGATCTTATTTTCATCCTTTGAGGATGCGCCAAAATGAAATGGTGATGCCCATGAGTTTTGGCCAAAAACCTAAAAATGACAAAAAACCAAAATTTGTCGAATTTCGCCCAAACTTAGCGAGCATGAATCTCAAGGGTTTTTAGAAACATGTTGTGAAGATAAGGCCAAAATTTGGAGCCTTGAGGTGTCTTTCCTCAATTTTGGTGTCGGACGCTTCCCTTTAGCCTCCTTGAGTTTTTCTTGAGCGGCCTTCAATTTCTGCCGGGAAAACTGATTGAGTTTTTTATAATGCCCAGTCATCCTCCGTTGAAGGTCCAAGTCTCTATTTGCCTTCTCCAGTTTCTTCTCCAAGTGATCATTAATTCTCTCAAGCCATGCTTACCGATTGTTCTCTATCTCTTTTTCGAACAACGTAGTGAGAGGGGTAGATTGGAGAAGGGCATCTTCTTCTTCTTTTTGTTTCTCAAGTGCCTTTTTGAGCCCCATGGTTCTTGGCCTCTTTTGCCTGGACTGATCTTCGCCTTCACTCTCATCGAACTCACCCATGAGTTATTCCAATCTCACTTGTGCTTTGGAGGCCTCCTTTTTGTATTTGATGGCCTGTGTCTCATATACAGCCATACAGACACTCATCTGTTTGTTTTGAATTTGCAAAAAGTGATTGAAGTTTCTAGCCCTTTCAAGATCAGTCCTCAGAGCATCAATTTGGTTTTCTCTACTGATCATGAGATTTTCTAGGATCTAGGCTTCATTGTCACTATCGTCACTTTGGATTTGGATGATGTCGAATTCCCTTTCCTTTTCATGATTGCTTTCTTCTTTCTCCTTTACTTTGCTTTGGGTGGCTCTTTTAGTCCTCCTCCTCTTGCGCAATTCAACAACGGGCTTCTTGGGAAATTTTTCCTTGCGTTGGAGGGCCATAATTACATTTGGAGTTACAACTCTAGGCACCCTTTTCCTTGATGTCTAGGGCTTGGCCACTTTCGGAGAAGAGAGCATGGCCCCTGGCCTAGGAGAGGCAGCTAGCACATGCTCCATGGGCTATTTACCCTTGCTACTTTGCTCATTATTCTTGCCACTATCTTGGATTTATTCATGGATGCCTTGGTTGTCCTTTTACATTTCCTTTTGAGGGTTGTCCTCCTCATTTTGTTGCACCTGTTTATCATGTTGCCCCTCTTCTTCATGAGGATGTTGTTCCTTTTTATGAGGCTATTGTTCATCATCATGAGGTTGTTGTTCATCATGTTGTGGCTGCCCCTGTTCATCATCTTCATGAGACTGATCACCTTCACTGTGCTGCACATCTTTATCATGTTGCCCTTCATCATCTTCAGGATTCTGCTGTTCTGCCTCACTGTTATGCTGCTCATCATCATGTTGCTCATCATATTCATGAGACTGCTCACCCTCACTGTGCTGCACATCTTTATCATGTTGCCCTTCATCATCTCCCTCTTTATCATGCCTAGGAGTCTACTATTCATCATTACGTTCCTCTTCATCATGCCCTTCTTCCCCTTCCTGCCCTGTTTCATCATGTTGCTGCTTATCATCACTTTCTTCTTCTTACTTATTCTCTTCTTCCTCATCATGCTACTGCTCATCATCACTTTCTTCTTCTTGCTTATGCTCTTCTTCCTCGTCATGCTCTTTTACTTGTTCTATGGTAAATTTGAGCTTCTTGGGAATAGGTTTGCTAGAAGAATGCGAAGGATGGTGAGTATAAGGTGAAGGAGATGTATGAAATGAAGGGACAGTGGCAAAATCTGGATGTGTGATGAAAGTATTCCAAGAGACTTCCTTCTTCTCAAGATGATGAAGAATGATAATTTCGATGAGGGAGTGATGGAAGAGGTAGGCCATCTATTGAGAAGGAGGATTTTTCTGAATAGTGGAGGCCATTTTCTCAATACTTCTATGTAGGAAGAAAGGGAGATTTAGCAATTTGGCCCTCGTGAAATGCATGAGCAATTGGATATGATAGGCATAGACTCGGGAGAATCTCCCCTTGCAAGTGAAGTATTTCATGATGATCTTCATGAGGGGGGTGTAACTAGTCAATAGATATGAGAAGGGGAAAATGGATGGACATGAATCTCTATGCTCAAGCTTCAGAAAGGGCTTGTATTCTTCTAAGTCTAGGTGGCTTTGTTTAAATCAATTTTCCCAGAAATAATGGATTTTAGTGACCTTGGAGATGGATGTTGGAGAGAATTTGAAATCTAGGCCTGCCAGTTGAAAATTCTTCTCTTGAAACCTCAAAGCAGAAAGATGTGTCAAAGGGGAATAGCTCTTCACCTCTTGCGCTCTTTGGAAAAAATCTAGACACCCAACCTCATGGAAATTAAACAAGACTGATGGATGGGAATTCACTTCTTCAATGGAAACAGGCTCAAATCTCTTGTGCAGGCCACTCCTACTGTCTTGCCTGGGAGGCATCTTGTTTTGAATGTTCTCTGCAACACCAAGCTGTCTCAAATGGCCTTTGGAATGTTTTCTCAAGCACACACCTCTATCCTCCTTGTTAGTCACTCTTTGACAAAGGAAAACTGCTTCAAATGTTGTGTGAAATGGTTCTTTAACACCAAATTTCTGCTTCTTACAAATCATTGTTTTTTCTCTTTTTATGCCAATCAAAAAATAGTTATAAAAATAAAAAAGCACACAGTCAAATGATTACTGTGCTTGGGCAAGGTAATTTGAAAAAGAGGTAATGGTGGATTTTTGTAGAACAAAGATCTCTTTGTGTTATGAAAAAATAAAAACAGCCTTGTATTTAGACAAAAACAAAAACACCCTTCCTCAAATAGTTCTTATTTTTTTGTTCACTGGTTTTTATACAATCGATAAGCCAAACACCTTCAAATTGAGTTAAAAGGATCTTCATAGAATACTCTTTTTATGGAAATCTAGTGGCTTGAACAGAGTTAGCTCTTTCACCATTCAAAGGGAGACTCTTGAAGTGACAAGGCTTTCAGATATGACCACTGCTTTCACTTTACAAAACTATGTTCACCTTAGGATTACTGCCTTCCTTTTACAAACACTGTTTCACCTGAGATTTGCAGACAGAGGTTAACTCTGTTTTATCTGTGGGCTATGACTATTATTTAAAGGCAGTAAGGGTCTTTTTAGATGGTTTTTAAAGCATCCACCTATCATTGGTTTTGAAAATAAATAAGGGCTCTTAAAACCGTTTCAACACTCCCTTTTATCACTTAAATGGTCTGTGTTACTAGCACAAGGTTTACCACTTTGTTTGAAGGCAATTTCAGGCTTTTTTGAAACTGATACAATCACGTCACCTTCACTATACTAATATTGGGAAATCATAGCAACAACAATCTTGGATTTTTACCAAAACACCCTACCCTCCCTATCACTATTTCTCCCTTGGAGAAAATCACTCTGTCACCTCCTTCAAATTTTCAAAAACTAGCAAGGAGCAATGAAAAATACCTTGCAAACTTTTCACGGGCTTTCATTGATCATTTGGCAGCTTCAGAGATGCTTTTGAAGGCGTTTTGATCTTTCAATAGGCATGGCACGTTCAAAAGAAAGAGCATTGTGTAGCAAAAGGGGTGTCGGGTTGGCCTTCAGGCAGTTGTGACTGCGCGCACAGGCGTGCCGCGCACCGTTATAGGCGTGCCACACAGCAGTGTAAGGCCTGTGTAAACTTCTGTCTAAACGCGTCGCGCACTTTTCTGGGTGTGTCCTGCGGGCTTAAAACCTTCAAAAACTCTGCAAACTGCTCAAATTTCTCTTGTTTCTTTAGTGGAAAGCCAAGGGAGATGTTGTTTGCATTTTGAAATGAAAAATGGGATTTTTCCAACGGTCAATCCACCCTTTCTAGTTGAAAAAGCCAACATCCTTTTGAAATTTTCTTGGTGAGGGTTTTGAAAACCTTTTTAAAAGGATTTTGGAAACATGAAGCACTTTCCTTTGCAGTTTTTTCATTTTGAAACATTACAAAATCCAATATTCGACCAGGACCATTAAAGTGCTATGGATGACACTTTTGAAGATCTTCATAGATATAACACTTTTCCCTAAGTGAAGAAATCATTTCAAGGCTAAAACTCTTTTTCACTGTTTGCCTATTAAGGAAGGAAAATTCTTCCCTTTTTTCATATCTGTTTTTAGAGGAAACCCTACTCAAAACCATATAATGAATGTAGATGTATTATTTTCCAATCTTGCAAGGAGATAAATCACCACTTTAGAACTTATTTTGACAGTTTCTGCTCCTGATGTTTTGAAGGTGATCATGCCCACTGTGAAGTTGATTGAATTGGCAGGTGCTCTTTGAGTCGTTCTTTTGACTGTGGGTGAAGAACCTCATCTGTACACCCCAGATCTTACCCATACCTATTAATCAAGGAAAAAGGCCTCTAAAGACCCTTGGGACTCATATGCAATAACAAGGTCATTTTCACATATCCATAAAGGGGCTTTTGACTGTGATAGTGGCATGTCTTATCTGTTTTGAGTGTTGTCCATGATTTTAAAGCACTTGTTATATCCTTTTTCACACCTCCTGTCTCTGTGTTGTTCATTTGCAAAGCCCCCTTGAGAAAACTAAGCTTAGGTTACCTCCTTGTCACTTTTGATGAGTTTTTTTTGAAAAATATCTTCATGAATAGGAAGAGAAAAACCTTTTTGAATATCAACATCACTCTTGGGCCTCTGTTAACCCCAGCTAATTTCAACTAATTTCAACTTTGTTTTTCAAAGGAACAATGACTAGATGTCATGCATATTTATCAAGGAGAGGGATCTTTGGAAACCCTTAATGAAATTACATACCTCAGCAGGGTTTGTTCATTTTGGCTCTAGACTGGTTTTGAAGGAAATCTATGATAGGAGATAAGTCAGCCTCTTTGATCATTATAGTACCCCTGCTTTGTCCTTGTTTTTAACACCATTTCTCTATCCATAAGCCTTTAATTTTCTCCCACTGCTCTCAAAATTTTCCTTTTAGTCAGTGAAAACCCTAAAATCAATCTATGTCCCTGGCCCTCTGCTTATTAGATGAAGGAGGCCTTTATCACAGTGCCAAACCCTCTTCTTCTAAAATGAAGGAGGTTTTCTTAGTCTTTCAACCCTTTGCTTGTAAAATGAAGGAGGTTTTCTCAGTCTTTCAACCCTCTGCTCATGTATGGAGGAGGTTTTCTCAGTGATTCCATTTCATTAGCTTTTAAACAGTGTTATCTTTCCTTTCACTTCCTATTCATTCTTAAGAAAATTTAGATGACAAATTGACAATAAGTCATGATGAGCATTTCTCTGAGACATGTAAATTTTCTTTTCAAATACCTTTGTGCCTCTTTAGACATCACAAGAAATTTGGCCAGTATCTGCAAAAAATTTCTTTTCATTTATAATTTACTAACCTTTGACTGTGATTGCAGGAGGTTAATGAGATAACTCTCTATCCAGTATTTGCATCCCAGGCTCAAAACCACATGAGAAGCAACTATCTTCTCATGTTGAGTTTAATACTGTCTTCTGGAACACTAGTATACTTCTGTTCTTTGACAAAGACATTGAAACATTGTATATTTACCTAATATCAGCTTGACCTATGACTTATGTATTGCTGAGACTTCAAGGCTTGTTATTGGTGAGACTTAAGGGTGTAACCAAAATTTATTTGTAGAATAGGAAGGTCTGTTAGGACTGGTTGATAATAGATAGAGGGTCTTTGGCTTTATGATAGTTTTCCAAGGGAAAATCACCTAAAGCACCACTACCTAACATAGGGGAGAATGTTTGGACAGATTTGGAGTGTTTTTTTGGGGGCTGATGGACAAGTTTGTATGGCCGAGGCTAGATAGGGCTTGACAATGAGGTTTTATCTTGTCATGGGCTGATTGAAAAGGTATGAGGACAAAAATGTTTATGGGTGTTTTCTAGCTAGAAAATTGACAAATTTTGAGATCAGCTGCTAGAAAAATTGGCTGTAACAACTAGTCATCACCAACAAGTGAAAAATACTGATGACTAACAGTGGCTCCATTTGGGGAGGGAAGCTCCTTTTTAGGAGGTGTCCAGAATTTCAGATCTCGGTTCTTTGAAGACCATTGCCTTTATCCATTGGCACAAATTTCTTTCTTCCTTGATGTTATTTCTGAAAATTGACAACATGATTAGCATCAATGATATTTCTACCTACCCCACTATATTTCCTAACATTTTTTCTTCTTTTGGGTGCATTTGGACTAGCAACCCTTTGACATAGTATTTTTGAAAAATGACACTATCTAATTCTACACTTATATCCATCGGGAGTTCAGATTAAACTGATGAACTTCTTCATTTATCTACCTATGCTAGATCGACTGTCAAGGTTAAGCTGTTTGACAATATATTATTCTCTAATCTAAAACATGAAATTGAAAAATGACCAAATCAGGATTAGACAGTCTGATTTGTCATGTACTTGTGGCATGAAAGACAAGCTGCACACAAATATTATTTTGCATAAAATGAAATCTAGGAAAGTAAGGCTAGGATACACCATTTGTTTTTCATCCCTGCTTTCCTCTTTGGTTCTGTTTTGAGCATGTGGAACCAGTGTCTTTTCCTAATTTACTCTCTTTGATAAGTCAAACTTACACAATGTTGACCATCTTTTCCACTTACTAACTTAGCAGCAAATAAATTTAAAACATGTTCAGTTATGATTAGGCTAGATAACTGAACAAGAAATTTGAGCACTAGTAGCGGCATTTAGACTTGCGCGCTTTCCGAATGACTATTTTAGACATGGGGCCTTCTTTCTATTTTTCAAACCGCCCTCTTTTTATATTTTTCTATTGTTTTTGAACTTTCTGTTTTTGATCTATTTTTAAAACAATGGTATATACAATGATTGAAAATGTTTTGACTCAGAAATCTTGGTGTTAGTATGAATCTTTCATCGTAAAAGATCACTTTAGCTACACATAACAAATAGCCCTAACATCGATTATGGCTGCAAAATATCTTTAAGTCTGCTGCACAAATTCAGATCTAAGAACAAAAAGACATTAAGCAGATAAAATATAATATGGCTCCATGCATCCAATAGACAAGACAAGAACAAAGTGTTTAAAAGAATGATTTGTATTATATTAAAGAATGGGGCACCTGAGAGGAAAACAAGAAAGGTGTTTTCCAGTTCTCCTCAGTGTTTCAGATCTAAAATTCCTCTCTCTTATTGGTGTAGAAAAACAAACATGGAACTCAATGGGAGTTCATAAAGAAAAATGGAAAATGGTGACCAAGAGTAGATCCAGAGTGATCTAATGCAATGAAGGTGACTAATGAATGGGGAAAACCCCCCTATTTATAACAAAATATTGGGGCGGTCTAGAACTCGGTGCATGAATAAAATATTATTAATCGAATTCTAGAAGCACCTTTAGGAATATTTTATTATATTTGTTGGAGGGAAAAGGATTCTTGACTTGGGTCAATTCCTTTATTTATAAATAAAAAATAAATAAATGATTTATTTATCATTTTAGGGGAATGATGGGAATATAATTAAATAAATAATGGTTTATTTAATTATTTATGGATGATTTAGTCAAATTTAACTAAGAATATTATTTAAATAATGATTTAAATAACTTATTATTAGGAAATAATTAAATAAATAAGGATTTATTTAATCAAGTTCCTTGTTTTGGGTTAAATATGACTAGGGAATATAAACAAATAAGTTATTTTATATGGTGAAAGCAATTTTACTTAGGGTAAAATTGGTCTTACATGGTGTACTTGGGTTCATCTAATAATAATAGGTTAGATGACCAAACAAATGGTGTAACACTGGGAAATGGCGAAACTTAAGCATCTTATCCTCATAAGGATCTCCTACCGCTCTTGGTCCACACAGCTCTTGAAAAGAAAAATTTGGAAAATTTTCTCTTTCAAGCATATCATAAGGGTTCCTGCATGAATCTCTGAACAACCCCGTATCTTCCCGCTGTACCTCTTTATAGCTCTTATTTCCACTCCTTCCTTTGCTATACATCTTTTTCAAATAATGCAGTTATTCTTTGTCATTTTTGAAGTATATGATGACATCATCAAGGTACATCAAACTGCAGAAATTTAAAACTAGAAACATGGCTTTTAGGAGCATATTTTTGATATCCGGTGGTTTTGCAATTCTAGGTTTGAAAATGGAACTACTTCCAGAATACTTGAAAAATTCTTTGAGATGCCTGCTTTGCAAAGGAATTATTTGGCTATAACCTGAAAAATCATCTTGCAAAGACATATAATTAAAAGCACTTATCATTGGTATATCATGGTCTTAGGCAGGAAGGATGAAAATTCTATCACAAGGGAGTGTATTAGTGCTTCTAAAATCAAAACAGACCCTATGACCAGCTATTTTATCTTTGACTATTATTGATTGGTTTAGATTTTTGTATTTTCTTTTGTCGAAGTTGTTTCTTCGAGTGATGGTAGTTGCATAGTGTTTCTCACTATTTTCTCTGTATGAAGTATTATTTTGAATAATATTGCCAATTCTAGCAGTTCTAAGTCTTTGGTGGAGTGACAGAATGTTAGCCAGTTCAAGTAACTCAGGTATATTTCGACTGTAGTCATCATCTCTTCTCATAAGAAGTTTATCAGGCATTTTTTCTATATTTTGAGCTGTTATGGCTACAGTCAAGGTTTCATTTGAAATGGTAGAGTTATGTGATGGTAAATCCTTAAGGTATGGCAAGAACATTAAGCTTCCCTGCCCCTGAGTTACAAAGAGGTTTGTGATATGTAAGTCTTCTAATGCCTCTGTTCTGAAAAAGTTTCCTGATGTTACTGTTGATTTTTCCCTAAGGTTTGAGAAATTTTCTTGATAGTACATAATGGTTTGTGCTTCTTGCTCTATCCCTGTTTCAAAAGGAACACACTCTATTTCATCAAGACATAACTGCCCATGATTATGATCATTTTGAGTGTCTAGTTCATCATAGAGAACTTGGGGCAGTTGATGTGGTGTGTCTAAGTTTGTTTCAAAGCCTTCTGACTGTTCTTCAATGTCCTCATCAGTGTGTAAAATGAAAGAGTTCAGATCAGAATGCAAGGAGTACATCAGGATGTTATCTGGCCTCTCTTGGCTGCTAATCATATATTTCATGTGTGATTCTCGGTAGAGTATTCTAGTTTGTTCAAACACAGAAATAGTGGCGTAGGACATATCAAGTTGAATATTTCCTTGAAGCTTGGCTCCCCAAGATCTGGATAAAAGCATTCCATACTTGGGAGGGATGTCTGCTACCACTATGTCCATGATCAGATGCTTTGCAGGTACTTGGGCCAAACTGTAACAAAGATCTTTGATTAAGCCTAGACATTTGACTCTACTTGAATCAAATGAATATATTTCTTTATATGGTCTTGTGATTTCTAGGCCTAATCTTTCCATTACAACCTTCAGCATGAGATTATACGAGGCCCCGGAGTCTAGCATGGCATTGTGAAGGATTTGGTCATGGATATTCAGACTGATGTAAAAGGGAAGAGTGGTTCCTTCTTGGAATTTCCCTTCTATTTTTGGACCAAACAACACTTCGGGAGTGTCATCAGCTAGATTAAGGGTGTTTGCATCATTTCCTATATTTAGGACCTTTAAAAATTGGGATTTATAAGAGCCTTGGGCGATAAGTTCAGTACGAGGCATGGCAATCTTTATTTTGGCGATTTCTCCCTCAAAACTGAAAGGTGCTTGTAGTTTAGATAGGTTTGCTTCAAATTTTTCAGCCATGACTTTCTCCAAGTTCTGAGTTTGTTGACTTTGTTTCGGGATTTTGTTTGACAAAACCATCTAGGAAATATTTGTGGAGGTACTAGGAGTATCTGAGCCAAGACTTGTTTGAATAACTTTATCTTTGTTTTGGTCAGTTTTCTTGATCATGATTTTGTTGCTATCCACTTCTTTTTTAAGGATGGTATCAGGGGTTGTAGTAGTGTCTGAGTTACCTTTCTTGGAGTTGTCTTGGTTTTTTCTACTTCTATGGTCATACTACCTGTGAACTTCTACTATGGAATTTTGAAAATCTATGGCAGGATCTTCGGGATCTTCATAGTTGGTTTCATCCTGATTTGGAGAGAAGAATGCTTGTTCTTCTTCTGTGAGGTAAACCTCACTCTTGTTATCAGAACCTATGAGGTTCAAATGATTTTCATTAATGGGTTCTATATCCCTATCATCTTCTTCCACATAATTTTCATTAAAGGGTGGCCTAATTTGTTGGTCATTTTCCTTTGGTTTGTTTTGAGGCTATTCCCTCCTAAAATTTTGGTTCTGGTTTCTATTTGGAGGGTTTGGCTGGTTGTCCCTAAGAGGGGTCTTTTCACTAATCTTTTCCCACATTTTGGCCATGGACCTAACCAAGTCATCTATTCTAGGATCTAAGGAAGAGGCTGAAGTGGAGACCTCATCCCAGTATGTGAATTTCCTTTCTGGTCTAGTCCTAGCTCTTTTTTCTGCTAAGTTGGCTTCTGCACTTATGGCCACTTTTTGCATTTCTTCTAAGGTGGGGGGGTCCTTGTCTCTTAGTTGATAAGTCATGTCTGGGTCAAAACCTTCGGGAAACTTGGCCAAGGCTGAGCCAAGTGGAGATTTGAAGTGAGGTGGGAGGGTGTTATACACACTGTTAAACCTAGTGCAGTATCCTTGAACACTTTCCCCATTTTCCTGTTTTAGATTGTTATACTCTGACATGATTTGAATGGGGTTCTTTCGGATTTCCCACTTGTTTATGAAGGTTTGGTAGAGTTCTGGGAGATTGTGGATGCTGTTTGGAGTTAAGCTCTTAAACCATTTTTTGGGTTCTCCGCCCAGGCTTTGGGCGAACATCCTCATTCTGATGGTCTCGTCTTCTATTTCCATGTATTCAAAGGCATCGCTAATCCTATCTACATGTTGTTGAGTTGTGGTAGTCTCAAATCCAGTAAAGTGCAGGATTTTGGATTGATAGTCATTTTGTAAGGGAGCCAAAGGCTGTGGCAACACCAAGGGTGCATACTAGGCTGCCATGACGGGAGCTAATGGATGATGTACAAAATGAGGGCTTATGGGATGAGCTGAGGTGGTTTGAATAGTAGTGGTTTGGATGGGTGTGGTAGATGTACTTGGACTAGTGATCTGATTTTGAGCAGATCTGGGATGGTAGGAGCCAAAGTGATGGAGAAGCTGAAAGTCGGGAGGTGTAGTAGGCGAGGCTTCTCTAGTAGGATTATGTGGCAGATCTAGGGGCTCAAGATCATCAAAGTCTATATTACTTTGTGACTTGCTTCTAAAAAGTGTTTTTGATGATTTTAAGTCAAATGGGGAATCCTACATGGCTGTGAGGTGTTCAAGTACTGACGTTGCTTTACGGATGGATTTATCGGTAGCTAAATTGCCAGTTTCATAAGCTTGCCACAAAATCTTCTCTGGGTCATCTACTATGATAGGGGGATTTGGGTCTGGATGAGATCTGGTGTTGATTCTTCATGAAGCCAGATTTCGAGTCTAGAGTTTCGAGAGGATGCTATTTGTGATTGTTTCGGATGGATTGCCTCTCTAGGGTTTTACTAATGTGAAGGATGGTCAAAACAAAAAGATGGACTGGTGGAGTCGCCAGGTGGATTTATATGAGAACTATGGTCCACCACCAACACTATCAAAGATGCTTTCAGGAAAAAGTTTTATAGCAAACTTTGAGATGAAAACTTGCAAAGAAGAGTGATTCACTTGGTTTCAACAGTTTGCTAGGCTGTATGGACAAGCTAATGGTTCTTTTTGGAAAGAATATTTCTGCTTATCTCCTATGTTTAGGTGAAGTCTTCTGAATTGCTAAGTTATACTTAGTTTGTCACTGATTACAGAGTTTGCACCATTAGTTTTAAGATTTTGGAAGGACGAGTCAACAGAAATGTATGGTTTATGAATTTTTTGGTTCTTTTATGGAGTTTTAGGCCTACTAGAGGCTAGTGGAGTCGTCAGGTGGAACTTGGTTGTTCTTGTAAAGATGTAGCTATGGTCCACCACCAGTAACTAGGGAAAAGCCAATCTAGGAATGTTTTGGGGTTTTTTGAGTTCTATGTGCAGCCTATGGTTTATTAAAGTATTCTAAACCTATTTCATCACTTTGCTAGGGTGGTGAGAACAAAAAGATTTTACTCTAAATGATTATATGGACTGCTTGCCTATTTAAACGTTTAAAGACTAATGAATCTACAAGAGTTTGCTAGACTGTTATGTACGCAGTTAGTCCTACCATGATCACCATTATGTTAGGGTCCTGTGATTTGGCTGATTGGCAAGCCAAATGACAGTGTAACATCAAACCAATCTTTGGAGCCCAAGGACCTAGCCTTGCTGGACTCAAACAGAGCTCTCTCTATCTTTGTAAGGGATATCTGTGTGTTTGCTTATTGTGTTTTGATTTTAGGTTAGTTATGAAGTAGGTTTCTGGCTTTGGTTTTTAGGTTGTGAGGGATGAACTGATCAAAGACATAAGATAGGTAAAAAGATGTCAGATCAACTAGGCTATGGGGTCGAAAAAGGTCAAGAAAGCTTTCAGATGGTGATACAAGGTTGTTGAAGGGCCGATTTTATTCGAGGTAAAATGGATCTTTGGGCAAAATGGAGTAAGATGGACATTAAATTTGTGAATAACAAAGGATTTAAAGCATAAATAGTTTAATAGCTGACATAAACATGGTAGGTTAAACCATTAATCATGAGAAATGTAACTATAAGCTGATCAATGCATAGAAATAAACATTCAAGCCATGCATAGAGATATATGACTCTCTAACTTTAGGAAATGGCTATCAGACTTTGGGAAAATACATTTAAGATAGGCAAACAACTCAAATCACTATGTCGGAATGCCTAAACATAGTACTTCAAGCTATTGGGGAATTTGAAAACAAGATTGCATAGTTTTAGGCAAAGGGCAAGATCAGTACAAGACCTCCTTGGTTCAACAAATGACAATCTAATCAATAAAAGAGAGGTTTCATAGGTGGAGCTATGGCTAGCCATGAGTAAGCAGGGTGTACCTTAAATCATACTTAGCATGCATAAAACCATAAATGAAACTAGAAAACAATATTTTTGAGTTATTAAAGACAAATAAAAGATTCTTTAATGTGACTAAGAATGAAGAAAACATAGAAACTATAAAGCAACAGTAAATTTGAGGTGCCTCCAAGGGCATGTCTCAAACATGTTCTCTATTGTCTTATAGCAAGCAAGAACATGGATTTATGAATGAAAAATAGGAAACAAAACGAAGAGAGAGACACGATACAATTCTACCAAGTCATGGAATCCAACAACAATCTTCTTTCATCATCCAAGAACATCCAAGAAACTATCCAAAAGCATGAGACAAGTATTTCTTCCAAATCTTATATGACCATATATTGCTTCTATTTATCAAGTTCAGCCTGGTTTACAATGAAATCCTTTGGAATATATAGGCCAAAGTGAGGAAAACCTCTTAGTTCAACTTGCAATCTCATTGGCCTATCCAAAATATCTGATTTTGTCCTTGAGGCTTTGCAAAGCCCAAGGCACAAAATATCTAATAAAATATCTCAAAAATGCTAAAAAGGGGAAATATATTGACTTTTCATAACTTATCATGTACAAAAATAGCTAAACGCACATGAAGAAAAGTCACTTTTGAAAGGTTCAATTTTTACAAAAATACTCAAAAAATACATCAGCAAAAGGTCCCCTGACTTGCCAGCAACTTTTGGAAGCCTTCCAGATGTTGAAACGAGGCTCATGATGGCTCATTGGAAAGCTCTGAGTGTCTACTTTGTGAAAAGGTTTAGTGTGCTCCCAACTGACCACTGGAATTCCTCCAAAAACAGACTTTTTTGTTAAAAACCAAAAAATAGGCCTTGCTGATAAACGGGGCAGAGTGTAGAAAAAGCGAGTGTTTTTCGCCATTTTGGGGGAGCAAATGATCTTCAATCGATCTGAAAATCACTTAGTATGTGCCCCTAAAATTATGGCACCCAATGATACAATTTTAATCCTTTGAGGATGCCCCAAACTGAAATGGCAATGCCCATAAGTTTTGGCCAAAAACCCAAAAATGACAAAAAACCAAAATTTGTCGAATTTCGCCCAAACTTGGCAAGCATGACCCTCAAGGGTTTTCAGAAACATGTTGTGAAGCTGAGGCAAAAATTTGGAGCCTTGAGGTGTCTTTCCTCAATTTTGGTGCTTTCTTGAGCGGTCTTCAATTTCTACTGGGCAAACTGATTGAGATTTTTATAATGCCCGGTCATCCTCCATTGAAGGTTCAAGTCTCTATTTTCCTTCTCCAATTTCTTCTTGAAGTGATCATTAACTCTCTCAAGCCATGCTCCCCAATTTTTCTCTATCTCTTGTTCGAACGATGTAGTGAGAGGACTAGATTGGAGAAGGGCATCTTCTTCTTCCTTTTGTTTCTCAAGGGCCTTTTTAAGCCCCATGGTTCTTGGCCTCTTTCGCCTGGGCTGATCTTTGCCTTCGCTCTCATTGAACTCACCCATGAGTTCTTCCAATCTCACTTGTGATTTGGAGGCCTCCTTTTTGTATTTGATGGCCCGTGTCTCATATACAGCCATATGGACACTCATCTGTTTGTTTTGAATTTGCAAAAAGTGATTGAATTTTCTGGCCCTATCAAGATCAGTCCTCAAAGCATCAATTTGATTTTCTCTATTGATCAGGAGATTTTCTAGGATCTGGGCTTCATTGTCACTATCATCACTTTGGATTTGGATGATGTCAAATTCCATTTCCTTTTCATGACTGCTTTATTCTTTCTCCTTTCCTTTACTTTGGGTCGCTCTTTTAGTCTTCCTCCTCTTGGGCAATTCGACAATGGGCTTCTTGGGAAATTTTCCCTTGCTTTGGAGGGCCCTAGTTACATTTGGAGTTGCAACTCTAGGAACCCTTTTCCTTGATGTCTGGGGCTTGGCCACTTTCAAAGAAGAGAGCATGGCCCCTTGCCTATGAGAGGTAGCTAGCACATGCTCCATGGGCTCTTTACCCTTGCTACTTTGCTCATTATTCTTGCCACTGTCTTGGATTTCTTCATGGATGCCTTGGATGTCCTGCTGCATTTACTTTTGAGGGCTATCCTCCTCACTGTGTTGCACCTGTTTATCATGTTTCCCCTCCTCTTCATGAGGCTATTGTTCCCTTTTATGAGGTTGTTGTTCATCATCATGAGGCTGCTGTTCATCATGCTGTGGCTGCCCATGTTCATCATCTTCATGAGACTGCTCACCTTCGCGGTGCTACACATCTTTATCATGCTGCCCTTCATCATCTTCACGAGTATGTTGTTCTGCCTCACTGTTATGCTGCTCATCATCATGCCACTCATCATCTTCATGAGACTGCTCACCCTCACTGTGCTGCACATATTTATCATGCTGCCCTTCATCATCTTCCTCTTTATCATGCCTACGAGTCTGTTGTTCATCATTATGTTCCTCTTCATCATGGCCTTCTTCCCCTTGCTGCCCTGTTTCATCATGCTACTGCTTATCATCACTTTATTCTTCTTGCTTATGCTCTTCTTCCTCATCATGCTGCTGCTCATCATCACTTTCTTCTTCTTTCTTATGCTCTTCTTCCTCATCATGCTCTTTTTCTTTTTCTATGATAAACTTGAGCTTCTTGGGAATAGGTTTGCTAGAAGAAGGCGAACGATGGTGAGTATAAGGTGAAGGAGATATATGAAATGAAGGGACAGTGGCGAAATCCAGATGTGTGATGAAAGTATTCCAAGTGAATTCCTTCTTCTCAAGCTGATGAAGAATGATAATTTTGATGAGGGAGTGATGGAAGAGGTAGGCTATCTGCTGAGAAGGAGGCTTTTTCTGAACATTGGAGGCCATTTTCTCAATACTTCTATGTAGGAAGAAAGGGAGATTTAGCAATTTGGCCCTCGTGAAATGCGTGAGAAATCGGATATGATAGGCATATACTCGGGAGAATCTCTCCTCACAAGTGAAGTATTTCATGATGATCTTCATGAGGGGGGTGTAACTAGTCAATAGATATGAGAAGGGGAAAATGGATGGACATGAATCTTTATGCTCAGGCGCTTGTATTCTTCTGAGTCTAGGTGGCTTTGTTTAAACCACTTTTCCCCGACATAAGGGATTTTAGTGGCCTTGGAGATGGATGTTGGAGAGAATTTGAAATCTAGGCCTGCCAGCTGAAAATGCTTCTCTTGAAACCTCAAAGCATAAATATGTGTCAAACGGGATTAGCTCTTCACCTCTTGCACTCTTTGGAAAAAATATAGACACCCAACCTCATGGAAATTAAACAAGATTGATGGATGGGCATTCACTTCTTCAGTGGAAACAGGCTCAAATATCTTGTGCAGGCCACTCCTACTATCTTTCCTAGGAGGCATCTTGTTTTGAATGTTCTCTGCAACACCAAGATGTCTCAAATGGCCTTTGGAATGTTTTCTCAAGCACACACCTCTGTCCTCCTTGTTTGTCACTGTTTGACCAAGGAAAACTACTTCAAATGCTGTGTGAAATGGTTCTTTAACACCAACTTTCTGCTCCTTACAAATCACTGTTTTGTCTCTTTTTATGCCAATCAACAAATAGTTATCAAAATAAAAAAGAACACAGTCAAATGATTACCATGCTTGGGCAAGGTAATTTTAAAAAGAGGTAATGGTTGATTTTTGTAGAACAGAGATCTCTTTGTGTTATGACAGAAGCAAAACAACCTTGTATTTAGACAAAAACAAAAACACCCTTCCTCAAACAGTGCTTCTTCTGCTGTTCACTGGTTTCTATACAATCGGTAAGCCAAACACCTTCAAATTGAGTTAAAAGGATCTTCATAGAATACTCTTTTTATGGAAATCTGGTGGCTTGGATAGAGTTAGCTCTTTCACCATTCAAAGGGACACTCTTGAAGTGACAAGGCTTTCAAATATGACCATTGCTTTCACTTTACAAAACTGTGTTCACCTTAGGATTACTGCCTCCCTTTTACAAACACTGTTTCACCTGAGATTTGCAGACAGAGGTTAACTTTGTTTTATCTGTGGGCTATGACTATTCTTTAAAGGCAATAAGGGTCTTTTTAGATTTTTTTTTAAGCATCCACCTATCAATATTTTTGAAAATCAATAAGGGCTCTTAAAACCGTTTCAACACTCCCTTTTATCACTTGAAATGGTCTGTGTTACTAGCACAAGGTTTACCACTTTGTTTGAAGGCAATTTCAGGATTTTTTGAAACTGATACAAACACGTCACTTTCAATATACTAATATTGGGCAATCATAGCAACAAAATTCTTGAATTTTTACCAAAACACCCTACCGTCCCTATCACTGTTTCTCCCTTGGAGAAAATCACTCTGTCACCCCCTTCAGATTTTCAAAAACTAGGAAGGAGAAATGAAAAATACCTTGCAAACTTTTCACGGGCTTTCATTGATCATTTGGCAGCTTCAGAGATGCTTTTGAAGGCATTTTTATCTTTCAACAGGTACAGCACATTCAAAAGGAAGAGCGTCATGCAACAATAGGGGTGTCGGGTCGGCCTTCGGGCAGTTGTGACTGAGTGCACAGGCGCGCTGTGTGCCACTACAAGCACGCCGCGCAGCAGTGTAGGGCCCATGTAAACTTATGTCTGAACGCACCGCGCACTTTTCCAGGTACGCCACGCGGGCTTAAAACCTTCAAAAACACTATAAACTACTCGAATTTCTCTTGTTTCTTCAGTGGAAAGCCAGGGGAGATGTTGTTTGTGTTTTGAAATGGAGAATGGGATTTTTCCAATGGTCAATCCACCCTTTATAGTTGAAAAAGCCAGCGTCCTTTCGAAATTTTCTTGGTGAGGGTTTTGAAAACCTTTTGAAAAGGCTTTTGGATTTAAACCAAAACATGAAGCACTTTCCTTTGCAGTTTTATCATTTTAAAACATTACAATATCCAATATTCGACCAGGACCATTAAAGTGCTGTGGATGACACTTTTGAAGATCTTCGTAGATATGACACTTTTCCCTAAGTGAAGAAATCATTTCAAGGCTAAAACTCTTTTTCATTGTTTGCCTATTAAGGGAGGAAAATTCTTCCCTTTATTCATATCTATTTTTTGAGGAAACCCTACTCAAAACCATATATTGACTATAGATGTATTCTTTGCCAATCTTGCAAGGAGATAAATAACCACTTTAGAACTTATTTTGACAGTTTTTGCTCCTGATGTTTTGAAGGTGATCATGCCCATTGTGAAGCTGATTGAACTGGCAGGTGCTCTTTGAGCCTTTCTTTTGACTGTGGGTGAAGAAACTCAATTGTACACTCCAGATCTTACCCATACCTATTAATCAAGGAAAAAAGCCTCTAAAGACCCTTGGGACTCATATGCAACAGCAAGGTCATTTTCACATATCCATAAAGGGGCTTTTGACTGTGATAGTGGCATGTTTTATCTGTTTTGAGTGTTGTTTGTGATTTTAAAGCACTTTTCATATCCTTTTTCACACCTCCTATCTCTGTGTTGTTCATTTGCAAAGTCCCCTTGAGAAAACAAAGCTTAGGTTACCTCCTTGTCACTTTTGATGACTTTTTTAAAAAAAAGATCTTCATGAATAGGAATAGAAAAACCTTTTTGAATATCAACATCACTCTTGGGCCTCTATTAAACCCAGCTAATTTCAACTAATTTCAACTCTGTTTTTCAAAGGAACAATGACTAGATTTCATGCCTGTTTATCAAGGAGAGGGATCCTTGGAAACCCCTAATGAAATTATATACCTTAGTAGGGTTTGTTCATTTTGGCTCCAGACTAATTTTGAAAGAAATCTCTGATAGGAGATAAGTTAGCCTCTTTGATCATTATAGTACCACTTCTTTCTCTTTGTTTTTAACACCATTTCTGTATCCATAAGCCTTTAATTTTCTCCCATTGCTCTCAAAATTTTCCTTTCAGTCAATGAAAACCCTAAAATCAATCTCTGTCCCTAGCCCTCCGGTTATTAGATGAAGGAGGCCTTTATCACAGTGCCAAACCCTCTGCTTGTAAAATGAAGGAGGTTTTCTCAGTCTTTCAACCCTCTGCTCATGTATGGAGGAGGTTTTCTCAGTGATGTCATTTCATCAGCTTTTAAATAGTGTTATCTTTCCTTTCACTGCCTATTCATGCTTAAGCAAATGAAGATGAAAAATTGACAATAAGTCATGATGGGCATTTCTCTGAGACATGTAATTCTACTTTTCAAATACCTTTGTGCCTCTTTAGAAATCACAAGAAATTTGGCCAGTATTTGCAAAGCATTTCTTGTCATTTATAATTTACTAACCTTTGACTGTGATTGTAGGAGCTTAATGAGATAAATTTTTGTCCAGTATTTGCATCCCAAGCTCAAAACCACATGAGAAGCAGATGTCTTCTCATGTTGAGTTTAATATTGTCTTCTGGAACACTAGTATACTTTTGCTCTTTGACAAAGACATTGAAACACCGTATATTTACCTAATATCAGCTTAACCTATGGCTTATGTATTTCTGAGACTTCAAGGCTTGTTAGTGGCGCGAATTAAGGGTGTAACCAAACTTTATTTGTAGAATAGGAAGGTCTGTTAGGACTAGTTAATAATATATAGAGGTTTTTTGGCTTTATGATAGTTTTCCAAGGGAAAATTGCCTAAACCGCCACTACCTAACTTAGGGGAGACTTTTTGGACAGATTTGGAGTTTTTTCTTTGGGGCTAATGGACAATTTTGTATGGCTGAGGCTAGATAGGGCTTGACAATGAGGTTTTATCTTGTCATGGGCTGATTGAAAAGGTAGGAGGACAAAAATGTTTATGGGTGTTTTCCAGCTGGCAAATTTGACAAATTTTGAGATCAACTGCTAGAAAACTTGGCTGTAACAACTAGTCATCACCAACAAGTGAAAAACACTCATGACTAACAATACCCTTGTGGCTACTGCATATATATTTCTTCGCCGAAATCCCCGTGGTGAAAGGTTGTCTCTACATATAACTGCTCAAGATGTAAGCCTTATGTTTCCACTAGACTTAAAATAGTTATGATAGTAGTCATTTTAACAATAGGAGAAACTATTTCTTCAAATTATATTCCTTTATTTTTTGCAAACCCCTTCACCAGAAGTTTAGCCTTATACCTTCGTTTTCCTTTATCTTCTTCCTTCAACATGTAAACCCATTTATTCTACAATTTTTTTTTACCTGTAGGCAACTTTACTAAGTCCCAAGTATAGTTATGCATGAATGAGTCCATCTCTACTTCCATGGATTTCCCCCATTTCTTCCTAGTTTCTACCTGCATTACTTCTTCATATCTTTCTGGTTCACCAATATCAGTCAACAATACATAATATAAATAAGGAGAGTATCATTCAGGGGGGTCTAATTATCATGGTAGATCTTCTAACACCACTTTTAGGTGTTCTAGGTTCCTGTTTCTACTTTGGTTGTTTTTTTTGTTGTTGTTGTTGCTAATCATTATAATTTTCAGGCACCTTTACTTTTTATGTGATCTCATCAAGCATTGTGTATTATTTGTTTTCCTTTTCATGTTTCTTTTCCTACATCTGATCCTTATACAAGAAATTTGATCCGGAATTATACAGGAACACAAAAAAATATAGATTTAACCCTAAAAAAAGAGATGCAGCAGAAATAAAACTTCATTTCATCAATATCAAAGAACTGAAATATGCTTACATACAGAATGGAAATAACCTAGCTCGGGCGATGGTAGCTTATGTCTGAGAAGAGACGTGGTGAATACATGCCTCTGAACTATGTTACAATGAGCCTCAAAGGCCTATTTATTATTGAGAAACAATGGAAAACCCTAAACATACAAAAACCTAATCTTAGGAGATGAAGTGCCAAAACTCTTGGACTCATTGGGGTAAATTGGTACATCAATTTCCTGGTGTCGTAACTTTGGAATACGATCTCCATTTGAGGTGCACAATACCTTGTTAAAAATATATATGTGAAGAATAAAAATTTCAACTACAAACACATTTAAATAATAATGTATGACCATTTTCCAAAAACCGTCGTGTAGGGTCTCAAAATGGTTCCAGAATTTGAGGACCTGAAAAACTGCCAAAAATAGTAATTATGCTATAATTAAAGAAACTGAAAAACTGAAAGAAGAAATGGTGGGGTTCCAAGTGGAATAGGTGGGTAGCCACCAATATACACTTGGATAAGTCCTCCCCCGTTAGGAATAAATGTTCCCCATTGAGTTGATTGCTTCTAAGAGATGAGGAAACTTTTCTTGAACTTGGTCCCCGGTGAGACACTTGTCATGGTTATTGAGTTGGACAACTTTGACAACCTGATACAGTTGGATATTCTGCTGGTGAGTGTTCTTGATCTACATGTCCATGATATGATTAGTTGTGGCATGTTCCATGCAGTCTGGGTTTATCTATATTGGTGTGAGTTCTTCTATGATGTCTGACGTGTCCAATAATGGTGGAAAGTATGGTCGAAGGTGATCCACATTGATGTTGGGAAAAATACTAAGAGGGGGCGAGGAGGGGGGGAGGGGGGGTGAATCAGTGTTTAGAGCTTACTGAAAATATTTTAACTTTTTCTTTACCAAATTCCATACGCGGCTTTAATGAGCCCAACTCCCATATACACGCGCATGTACTAAAAGAAACTAGCGTATACTGATATAATTTTACAGATTAGCAAAAATTTTCAAGAAAAATATTTAACTTAGTTTATCAATCATGCATCTTTTAGATAATCAGTAAATATGTGCAGTAAAAATAGTATAAATCATCACACAAGTGCAACACACGTGAACACCAATATTTAAGGTGAAAACCCAATTCGAGAGAAAACCACCGTTGGTGTCGTCTTTGTCTTCAATATTTATTATATGGAAAACTGCTTACAATATTGTACTGATGCAGACTCATATCAGTATGCAGGTATCTACCTACAGAATACTGCAACCTACTCTCATTTTCCAGCTGCTACTGGAAGGGAGCTACAAACCCCTAATCTCGTTTACCAGCCACTACTGGAAGGGAGCTTCAACCCCCTGATCAGAACACCAAATTTTACTCGCAGGAAGCTTCTACTTCAATGCTGAAGGCTTCAACCCTCAAAACCACTGTAGATCACGTTTCATCAATTTTCACACTAGATCAAACAGCTTCAACAAAACTCTTCATAAGAATAATAATAATAATCATCATCCAATACTTCAATCAGAATAGGGAGATCATTGTAGCCAAAACTCAGTAATAACCCAGACTTTAGAATCATTATGAAAAATGAAACTTAACCCTGAAAATTCATCATTTTAAAATGCATATGCTACTTTGCTTCACTGCACCCGTGTGTATACGCGCTTTCCTTCACACCAACCTACGTATAGATCTGTGAATACTTTTTTTTCAGAATATTGTTAGCCCCCTAATTTGCTCTCTTTTTTCCACTTCCTCTTCCTAAATCATAACCATTTACCTCTGTTTTACCTCTTTTATGCACCTTCATCTTGCACCATTCCAAGCATGGTGACATATTTAGTATAAACTTTATTCTTCATATTTTTAATCCAACTTAGCATTAATTAATTATTTATTACATGATTTCTTACTTTTAATCACTCTTTGTAACTTATCGATATCTCCAATGTTTATTTGGTAGTTAAAGTACTTATCGTGATTGCTGATCCTAGTGTAGGATCGGATCTTGCACCATTGCCAGCACAACAAACCTTGCAGCAGATCCGAACCTCCTCGATCACCGCTTCATTTTGAGCAGCTTCAAACATGACAACAAAGATCGAGCAACTTTTGGCCACGATAGCAAAGATCGACCCAAAGATAGCCAAGACCGGATCTGCGAAGGACGAAAGCTGGAGGTTGGCTATGGCCAGTTTTCTAACCACCTAATCTTGAATGCCGAAAATCTAAATTCTACGTTTAGTTATGTAATCAGTTGAATGATATATTTTGGCCTTTGGCCAAAGACCTATATAATGTAGAATGTAAATAGGACTAGGGAGCTAAGTTTTTGATAGCAAGAAGAATACAGACACATCCAGAGAGGCGGTAACAAGTTGTTGTATTTTGTTATTGCCTAAATCTGGGATGGACGATGTATTAATGTATGTACTAGCCTAAGTGAATTAATAAAAGGGGGCTCCACCTCATGCTTCACAAAATTATGTTTCTGTATTTGAGATGATGAATTGATTAAAGTACTAAGCAGCATTTTTATTTAAAAAGGGAAACATGCTGGTTGGCTAGGGCCCAACCAACCCAGCATGTTTACCCTATTTCCTGTTTTCCTATAATTTTTGTTTATATTTTCAAGTGTGATTTAATTTCAATCACATGCATTCATGTCTGAGTGAAAGCAAATCTGTTGTGTGAAGTAGATAAATTTCCTTTTCCTGCACTTTATTTCAAATTGGTTTTCCTCCGCCTGGTCCAAGCAGGAGAAATAACCCTTCACCAATGCATGTTGGTGTGATATTTCCTTTTCTGCAATTCTGTTCGATTGGTTTTCCTGGCCTGGTCCAAGCAGGAGAAATGAACCTGCACCAGTGCACGTTGGTGTGATGTAGCAAGATTTCTTAGTCTACTTCTTGCAATCTACTTTCTTTCATTAAATGCTTATGATAGGACAAATGTATATTGAGTGTTTCTTTATTCATGCACTCTGTTAAGATCATAAACATTCAGTTTTTCTGTGCGAAATTCAATTTAACAGTATAATAGCACTTACAATCACTAAGCACTCATTTTAAATTAAATGCTAAGTGCAGGAAGCTATGATCCAGTGTAAGAACGAGTTTCTTACCACAGGATCTGAGTGATTTGAACTTGGAAAATTTCAAGCCCTTGCATGAAGTAAAAATCCTTTAGTAAAGACACCATTTCTACCTTCTGCATAAATCTCTATTCTTGCACTAGTGCAAGCAGGCTCCGATAGTGCAGGACAGATTAGTGCAAGAAGGAAATCTCTAGAGGTGCAGGTTTAAGGGCCCATCTGATGAGACTGCTAAGTGTCTCTGCTAAAGAAAAACACACACCCAGTAGTTAGACAATAATTAGCTAGAGTGATTTCCCTTTTTATCTTTAATTCCCTCTTGCAAATGCATTCTTCCTTGTCCCAGTCTTAGATTATTTTGATGGTTCAAGTTGCCTTTTTCTCTCTTTAATTTGATTCTACAATATTTCCTTTAAAGAATGTAGGGATTTATATTAGGAAGATTCATACCATCTCTGGAATTGCCTATGCTTCGTCTCTAAGTTTACGGATCCCCCGGGTTGAAAAATTAAGTGTTGAGGAGTTTGCTTAAGTGTAATTCCTGCACCCAACATTTTGGCGCTGTTGCTGGGGAGGCGATTTGATTTGGTAAGAATTTTATGATTATACAATAGAGGTGATTTTTCCTTTTTGTAATGTTTTTGAAATTCTTCTTTTAAGGAATTTTACTGGTGTTAATTGATTTCTGATAGCATTTCTTACTAGAATTTGTTTGTTATTTTTCTTTTATTTTTTAAATGAATTCCTAGAAAAGGTAAGGGTTCGAAGCCCACTAAGGGCCAAAATAATTCTGAAAGAAATTCTCATATTGGGCCTCCTTCTGTAATCAGGAAGCCTAGTCCAATTCAAACCCATCACGCAGGAACAATCCACCTGGATTCTGCTGACAACAGCTCAGGTGTGGATCAGCCTATTGAGAGCAGTACAAGTAAAAGGGAAAAAATGGTGGACCATGAAGATCATTTGGAAGGGATTGGTGAAAACCAGGTAAGTGAAGAAAAAACCACTTTTGTGTTTCCAATTGTGGATCCTGATACTGTGGCGCAAATGAAGAATATTCCACCATCAGCTCTCCCTCATTTCCATGGTAAAGTTCATGAAGATCTTGACTCTTTTCTATTTGAGTTTGACATTCTATGTAGAATTTATGATTATTCAACTAACGCTCAAAAGTCAAGATTATTTCCTATTATTCTCAAAGACTCAGCTCTATGTTGGTTTATGGGGTTAGGAGTGTTGTCACTCCTAGAGACAACCATGAGCTATAAAAAGACCAATTCCTAGGACATCTTAAATGCAAGGAGTTTCTGATATAACTGATAGTAGTAGACAATAATATGGCTTCCTTGCTACTAAAAAATGGTGGAAATTTGGTGATAGTGGGATAAAACCTTCAGAGATAAATGTAACAACTAGGAATACTTCTAAGGACCTTGTACGAGACTAAATAAGTAGATGCATAAGACAGCTACAAATCATCTTTCTGTAAAGAGGGCCGACTATAAAAATGATAAAAAATTATCAAATTATGTGTAAGCGGAAACTATGAAGGGATATGAAATGGGATATACACTATAAATGGGCTTATATTAAGATAAGAATCCATAAAGTGCATATCAGAAGGATTTTGGAAATGAGATTGAAAGAGAACAAAATATCGTGCCTGGGCCATATCTAAAGTGTTGTAAATGTAAAGATATGAGTACCAACTAGGATAAATTCACATCCAATACAAATATCACTCGCATTCCAGAACATTTAGATACAAGAAAATGGATCGAGACAAGTGTTACACCATTTTTTGGTCATCTAACCTACTATCATTAGATGAACCCAAGTACACCATGTAAGACCAATTTTACCCTAAGTAAAATTGCTTTCACTTTGTGAAATAACTTAGTAAAACACCTTTCTTAAGTTGTTTATGGTCTAAACAGGAAACCCCAAAAGGAAATAATAAACAAATCTATATTTTTTTATATTTCCTGGTCATATTTAACCCAAAACAAGGAAATCAATTAAATAAATCCTTATTTATTTGATTATTTCCTAGGAATAAGTTATTTAAATCCTATTTAAATAATATTCCTAGTTAAATTTGACTAAATCATTTATAAATAATTAGATAAATCATTATTTATTTAATTATATTCCCACCATTTCCTTAAAATAGTAAATAAATCATTTATTTATTTATTATTTATAAATAAAGGAATTGACCCAAGTCAAAAATCATTTTCCCTCCAACAAATATAATAAAATATTCCTAAAGGGTGGTTCTAGAATTTGATTAATAATATTTTATTCTTGCACCAAGTTGTAGATTTCCCCAATATTTTGTTATAAATAGAAGGGTTTTCCCCATTCATTAGTCACCTTTGATTGCATTAGATCACTCTGGATCTATACACTTGGTCACATTTTCTCCATTTTTTCCTTGTGAGCTCCCATTGAGTTCTATGTTTGTCTGGGTTTTCTACACCAACAAGAGAGAGAAATTCTAGGTCTGAAGTGCTGAGGACTGTCAAGATCCCATCCCATTCAGGAGAACCGGAAAACACCTTTCTTGTTTTCCTCTCAGGTGCCCCCTTTCAATATAATATAAAAAATTCTTTCAAATACATCGTTCTTGTCTTGTCTATTGGATGCATCGAGCCATATTTCATTTTTACTATTTAATGTCTTTTATGCTTAGATCTGGATTTGTGTAACATTATTTGGATCAACTAACTGCAGACTTAAAGATATTGGCAGTCATACTTGATGTTAGGGCTATTTGTTATGCGTAGCTAAAGTGGTCTTTTATGATGAAAGATTCATACTAACAATTGGCGACTCCACACGGGTTTTCTTTTGCGACCGCTGTCGTTTTATATATTCCTGCATATCCAGCTATTTCAAACCCTAGGTTTTCTCTTTAGTTTTTGTTTTTTCCTATTTTATGGTTTTTTTCACCTCTAAAACCCTCAAACATTAAAATTTTTAACTTCCCTGTGTTTCTGGCCCCATCGCGCATGTGACAGACATCAACCGCAGCTGAGACAACAATTTTTTCTGAAATCTGCCGCCAAGAGACCCGGATCTGCAGGTCGCACTTATCGGCCCAAAAACTGCGACCTGGACCTGAGGACACACTTTTCTGCCCCAAACCTGCGACTTGGACTGAAAACAGGTTAGAACCTGCGACCTGCACTTTTTTCTGCAATTTTATAGCAATTTTTCTGGGTTTGTCTGAAGCTTCTGTCAGGGTTTTCTAGCCTCCGTCTCTGCTCGTTTAGACTTGATTCTGATCTGTTTCACTCGACTAAGTGGGAATATTTCCCCTTAGGGCTTTAGTACCCTCCACTTTTGGTGGGCGAGTTTTAGCTATTTCAGATGTCTGAATTTTCAGAGTTTCAGCCTTCTTATTTTCAGATATGATACCTCCTTTTCAGATCCCTTTAGATCAACTCTTATCCCTTTCAAATCACCTCATATAGTTTTGTTTGGGTTTACCTCTAGCGCCACCTCCTCGTCCCTCCTCCCTTTAGCTGATTTCCCCTTTTGTTACAGCAACCTTGCCTCTGCCTCTTTGCTCTTCTCTGCACCTCTTTCTAGCAGATTTATCCTTTAGATCCCTGTTCCTCCCGACCTTAGATCTATTGGCCTCTTTTTCGTTTGTTTCGACTCGATTTTTTCCCTCTTTTTAGACTAGTTTTGAGAGACCCGCCTTCTTGGGTTAGATCGATGCATTGTTAGCTGTTAATTTTCTGTTATTTCAGCATTATATACTGTTATTTGCAGATTTATTTTCAGTTACATAGCATACTTTTTCTTTTATTCTCAAAATGTCTGGGTTTAAAAAATTAAAATCAACACACGCCACACACTGACCCTAAGTGAAGAAGAGCCTGGTTAACACCGACTGTCTAAGAATTTAAAATCAATTGACACTACACCTCTCTGCCCTTGACCTCATTTGATTTTTTCCCTCCCTGCCCTTGTTGGTTTTTCTTCTTCCTGTCATCATTGCACCCCCAAGGCGCTTATCCCAGAGACTTCTTGGCCTTCACCCTCAGTTTCCAGTTGGTCGACTTCCTCCTTCATGTTGTCATCGAGTAAGTCCTCCCCCGAGTCCGCACTCCGACTCTTCTTATGATTTTTTGGGTTCTCCCCCTACTCTTGGTTCTCCCCCTATTACCTTCACCATGTCTAGTTCAGGGCCTAGTGCCAACGGTCACCCCAGTTCTACTGCTGGGTCCGTTTCTAGTGGAAGCACTACCGGACTTACCTCGACTACCCCATTGCTCCCTTATATGGCCGGTCTCAGACTCCTCGACTTCAATCAGCTAATCAATGATCCTATCCGCCACGATGTTAGTTGGCCTGCTATGCCAACCAAGCTCCCCTCTGACATTCCCAAGTTCGAAGGCCTTGCTAGTGAAGATCCCTCGAACCATATCCAATCTTTCCATATGTGGTGTTCATCCAATTCCATTACTAATGACTCCATCCATCTTAGATTGTTCCAACGTACGCTTATTGGCGAAGCTTCTAAATGGTATGTTGAGTAGGCCACATCCTCCCATACTACTTTTGCGACCATTTGCCAAGCCTTTTTATCTTATTTCCAGCTACCTCTCCGATAAGACACTGGTACCGAGCTTTTAACTTCTTTCCATCAATCCTCTTCGACCCACCTTTCTGCTCATGTACAGGAATGGCGGCAAAGAAGAAGCTTATGTCGCGCTCCTCCCTTTGAAGATCGGGTCTATATGGACTGGTTCCTTCGCTCTCTCTTACCTCCCATTGGCAAATATGTCACCTCCCATTTCCCTAAAACCGAAGAAGCCACCCTCCAAATAGCCTTGAAATATGACCTTACTTATGCTCAATCTGGTTATGTTTATACCGTCCTTCCTGACCTCCCCAAGCCCGGTGGTGCTAACTCCCCAGGGGAATCTCACTCTGTCGACGATATCGTTGGAGCTCTTCCACATACCTTTGCTCAACCTCTTATGGGCTATGGTTTCCCTCCATTAGGGGCCAGCACCTCCAACACTTTTCCCCCTCCAGGTAGCATGTATCCAGGATACGGCATGCCTCCTCATTTTTCCCCCACTCCTGCTTACCTCAATGTTTCCCATCCTAACCCTTATCCTTATCCACAGCCTCGTGTCCCAACTCCTCCAGCATTTTGACCTCTCACCCCCTTGCCTTCTCAACCCCCGCTGCAACACTTACCACCCCCTCCAGGGCAAGTATTTGCGCAGCAGGGCGCGACCAATTCTCTTCCTTCTCAAAGAAAGAGGAAAGGAAACCAATCTGCCCCTGGTAATCGTGGATCCAATCCTTCAAGTATTGATCCTAACACTGCCAACTAGCCACAAGCTCTCAGCCAAAGCCGTACAGGCCGCTTCGCACCAATAAGCCCTATTCATGTTGTGGTGTTTATGGAAATTACACTCACGATTGTCCCCTATTACCATAGATGCGGCATATGTGGGAGTCTCAGGCCACCGTGCGGGGACAACATTCCTCCCCTACTATCGCTCCCAATCCGGCTACTTCTCAACCCACTATGTTCACCGATCCTTTCCCTCAACAAGGATTCATGACCACTCAACCACCTCATGCCCCGGTAGCCACTCAACCGTCCCCTTCTGGTTCCTCCTATTACCAAATTCTCATGATGGCCTCAGACCAACCTCTCACCGTTTACCTTAACCTTCAAACTCGGTCTCGTTAGTACTCCACGCCTCCCGCTCCATCTGTCCGCAAGTCCCCATATTCAGGTCTTACAGAGCCTCTGTCTACACCTAATGGTCCCTTGCAAATCCCTCTGCCCAAAGCTGAGGTTTATAACAAGATGCCTAAGGGCCCATTACGCCGAAATGCTGCCTCTGGTCGGGCTGCCGATTCAGATAGTATAGTAGATGATCTAGCACAATCTCCTGCTGCCATTTCAACACTGGAAATCCTCCAGTCATGTCCTTCTCAAAAGAAGGCTCTACTATCTGCCATGGGTGTTGTAGATCCTGTTGATGACCAATTGATTGTTTTCGACGCCCGTCAGTCAGACCATACCCCCCTTCCCACTTCTGTTTCTTTCCAAATCCTAGTCAAAATCCGAAATGCCAACTTCACTCGGTGTATTATTGATGAGGGGGCATCTACCTGTGTGATGTCTGCTTCGGTTTGGAAACAACTTGGATCTCCTAAGCTGGCCCCTTCCACAATCAACCTTTGTGCGTGGGATGGCCATGCCTCCCAGCCCATCAGCCTTTTCCATAACTGTCCTATCACCCTTGCGGGCAAGACTGTTTGTGTCGACGTTGAAGTTATCAACGCCCCTCTTGACTATAACATTCTTTTGGGGCGTAGTTACACCTATGCCATGTCTACCGTCCCATCCACAGTCCACCGCAATATGTGTTTCCCTCATAATGGAAAGATTGTCACCATCGACCAATTGACATATCATGAACCGACACACCGATCAGCAGCCCCTCACATCTACGACGAATATCCTCCAACAAAGTAGCCAAATCCTCATTCTGTGTCGTCCTCGATCCACTAGCACCTGTAGTTTTGGCTGCTGCAGGTCGTCCCATATATCCGGCTGGTTTCACCGGAGTTATATTTTCATTCCAAAAAGTATAAGGATCAGTACCATAAATACTATTCACAAACTTTAACATGCACATAACAGATTAGTTAATTTTCACTTAACATCAGGCTCCCATACTCGACCAGGTGAAGTGGCAAGTCCGGATCTCCCAAATAACTCATCCCACTATAGGGATAGTCATCTATGTATAATGGCATCTAATCCCAATGGAAGAAGAACTCTAGTCGGAACACCCATCCGACTGCCCCTTCCCCTCCTCTACACAGTAGTCATCCCCACCGACGCATCCTGGGTTCTCTCGAACCCCCATCAGGTAGTTTTACATGAGGTTGCAGGGTCGAGATCTTCTCAAAAAATAAGGAGCACAATACTGTCCCATAAGCACAATCATGGTTCAGTTTCTGCTTACACAGCGACAACTGTCGTTTCAATGACACCAACATCATCTGGGCCCACCCATAGTAGGTCCCACTGAACAAAATTTTTACAATCATCATCTGCCCTCCAGTGATGTGATGGAGCACCTGGCTACCCAAGATCTGCAACACTACTGCCGCCACTACCCGAGTCTCCAATCTCTCTAAATCCCCAATCAATATCCGAGTCCCTTTGACTCGGACACCTGGGCGACAATGTCGCTCTACAAACTCCATGATGTTACGCCCCCGCAGTAACACTGGTTGTGTATTTCCCACCATCCCTAATGGTGGGAGACTAGTCAGGGAATATAGATCCTGGACTGTCAGCTCAATCTTATGCCTCTACACTATAGAAACCTCATGATCTGGATCCAAATAACTGATAATCTGGGCCAACAAGGGCTCCCCAACCCTTATCAAAGGGTTCTCCACAAATTGTAGAACCCCAAACCTGGCCAATGCACGACAGACACCCTGATCCGCTTGGATTTCCATCCGTAATGTACCTAGGTCTCTCTCTCTCCACTTGATCCGTATATCTGCCATATCTGCACAAAACCATCATTTTTGTCAGTCTACAGATAGGTAAAACTAGATTCAATTACACAAAAACTAAATCTCATCCCACAACAGCACTAAACCTACCTCCATCTGACAGGTCGCACTTTTCAGGCCCAAACCTGTGTCCCAGGTCACAGTTTTTGACCCAAAAAGTGTGAACTGGCCGTAATGATGAGGTAGGGGATGTTACTAAGATTTGGAAGCCTAATCTGAACTTTAAATCCATCAAAAACAAAGAATAGGATTAGGCCTCTTACCTGCAACTGACAGATCTCGATTCCAACGGTCGGTTTGTCCGCTACAATCACTACAAGATTTAGGGCCTTCTCTCCTCTCCACATTCACCACAGCTACACAAGAAAATGAATGTTTTTGGGAGGGAAAATGCCATATTAGAAGAAAAACCTCTATTTTTTCTTTCGCCCGCTGTGACCAAACCGTGGCCCCGTTTGACACACTGTCTGCACCGTTGGAAAGCTCTCACCGAGCACTCAAATGGGTATCTGTTAGTTTTTCATGTTTTGATACTTCACCACGACACATTTTGTCCATGAAGGGTCTATTCACCTCTCCTCCAAATCGAATTTCTTCACTTACAACACTTGTACTTGGGGCACCACTTTGCCTCCTTACTTGTCTTTGTTCGTGTTGGTTTTTGTCATGAGATACCCTATTGTACTCATGTTTTTATGGTCACCCATTAGAACTTGACTGTGCAGCAGGACAATCGAGTCACCCTTGTTTAGAGCATTCGAGTTGAGTCATCATCGGTCATGGAGTCTATCTCAAGTCCCTTTGTATCCCACTATAGCCTTCCATCCTTCATTTCCTGGTCCCTCTTTTGTGTTGCACATTATGGCCTTCAGTACCATTGTCCCTTATCCCTCATGATATTGTGTCAATCGATGCCAAGCCATTCATGCCCTTTATTCTCTAACAAGGGAAGTCGTCCATCTGCTACTCAGTATTCCCCATTTCATCATCATTAGTAGTGTCCGTCTGTTAGTCGCTCCACTATTTTCTCTCGCGCCTTAGTTGGGGATCCCTTATTGCCTCACCTATGGCGGACCTCCTTCCGTCGACATTAGCTCATTTACTCCAAAAGCTAGGTTTAGAGGGCGGTGTACCTTGGTTCGAGCTCCTTTCCACATGATCCCGATTAGTATACTTGATGGTCCAATGATGCAGCAGCAGCTATTGGTGATTCCTGGGTGTGTCAGATGTATCAACCCTCATGAGGGGGTGATCCTGCAGGTAGCCCCCCACATGCCCGAATGAATTCTTCATTTCCGCCTTTGATGCAGCTCCTTACATTTGATGATGTCGGCCTCAGCCGCTTGCAGCGCCTCTTCGATTTGCATGTATCAGTTAGATTTTGCGAGCCCTTCCCCTTGTATAGGGGGAATTTGGGGTGTATTTGTATCTCATGTACTAAACTATTATTGTATAAGTCCTGGCTATTATTCCAGGCACAACATGTATGTGGGATTCATCATTCTATTTTTTTTGGCTTGCATTTATGCCATCATGTACTTTATAGTTTGATTCCTTGTTTACTGGACATACTATTCTTTTGTACTTAGTCTCGATGGGCATAGGTATGCCTCCCCTGCCGCCTTTAGCACAGGTAACACTTCATAAACTAGAGACTTGTTGCACCTGTAAGTCTCGTCTCCTCAGGGTCTAGTCCTTTAGCACATTAGACTACCTTACATTTCTCTCTCTAACTTCCCCCTTGATGCCTAGCGATTGAGTTCTTACAACATACTTCGGTCATACAATTTGCTCCTAACACTCGTACGTTGGGGGGAAATCTGTTACACCATTTTTTGGTCATCTAACCTACTATCATTAGATGAACCCAAGTACACCATGTAAGACCAATTTTACCCTAAGTAAAATTGCTTTCACTATGTGAAATAACTTAGTAAAACACCTTTATTAAGTTGTTTATGGTATAAACAAGAAACCCCAAAAGGAAATAATAAAAAAATCTATATTTGTTTATATTTCCTGGTCATATTTAACCCAAAACAAGGAAATCAATTAAATAAATCCTTATTTATTTGATTATTTCCTAGGAATAAGTTATTTAAATCCTATTTAAACAATATTCCTAGTTAAATTTTACTAAATCATTTATAAATAATTAAATAAATAATTATTTATTTAATTATATTCCCACCATTTCCTTAAAATAGTAAATAAATCATTTATTTATTTATTATTTATAAATAAAGGAATTGACCCAAGTCAAAAATCCTTTTCCCTCCAACAAATATAATAAAATATTCCTAAAGGGTGGTTCTAGAATTTGATTAATAATATTTTATTCATGCACCAAGTTGTAGATCGCCCCAATATTTTGTTATAAATAGAAGGGTTTTCCCCATTCATTATTCACCTTTGATTTCATTAGATCACTCTGGATCTATACACTTGGTCACATTTTCTCCATTTTTTCCTTGTGAGCTCCCATTGAGTTCTATGTTTGTCTGGGTTTTCTACACCAACAAGAGAGAGAAATTCTAGGTCTGAAGTGATGAGGACTATCAAGAACCGATCCCATTGAGGAGAACCGGAAAACACCTTTCTTGTTTTCCTCTTAGGTGCCCCCTTTCAATATAACATAAAAAATTCTTTCAAATACATCGTTCTTGTCTTGTCTATTGGATGCATGGAGCCATATTTCATTTTTACTGTTTAATGTCTTTTATGCTTAGATCTAGATTTGTGCAACATTATTTGGATCAACTAACTGCAGACTTAAAGATATTGGCAGTCATACTTGATGTTAGGGCTATTTTTTATGCGTAGCTAAAGTGGTCTTTTACGACGAAAGATTCATACTAACAATTGGCGACTCCACACGGGTTTTCTTTTGCGACCGTTGCCGTTTTATATAGTCCTGCATATCTAGCTATTTCAGACCCTAGGGTTTCTCTTCAGTTTTTTTTTTCCCTATTTTTATGGTGTTTTTCACCTCTAAAACCCTCAAACATTAAAATTTTTAATTTCTGTGTGTTTCTGGCCCCATTGCGCAGGTGACAGACATCAGCCGCAGCTGAGACAACAATTTCTTCTGAAATTTTCCGCTGAGAGACCTAGATCTATAGGTCGCACTTATCGGCCCAAAAACTGCGACCTGGACCTGAGGACGCACTTTTCTGCCCCAAACCTGCGACTTGCACTTTTTTCTGCAATTTTCCAGCAATTTTTCTGGGTTTGTCTGAAGCTTCTGTCAGGGTTTTCTAGCCTTCGTCTCTGCCCGTTTAGACCTGTTTCTGATCTGTTTCACTCAACTAAGTGGCAATATTGCCCCTTAGGGCTCTAGTACCCTCCACTTTTGGTGGGCGAGTTTTAGCTATTTCAGACGTCTGAATTTTCAGAGTTTCAGCCTTCTTATTTTTAGATCCCTTTAGATCAGCTCTTATAAATTTCAAAACACCTCATATAGTTTTTTTTGGGTTTACCTCTAGGGCCACCTCCTCGTCCCTCCTCCCTTTAGCTAATTTCCCCTTTTGTTACAGCAACATTGCCTCTGCCTCTTCGCTGTTCTCTACACCTCTTTCTAGCAGATTTATCCTTTAGATCCCTGTCCCTCCCGACCTTAGATCTATCACCCTCTTTTTTGTGTGTTTCGACTCGATTTTTTCCCTCTTTTTAGACTAGTTTTGAGAGACCCGCCTTCTTGGGTTAGATCGATGCATTGTTAGCTGTTAATTTTCTGTTATTTCATCATTATATACTGTTATTTGAAGATTTATTTTCAGTTACGCAACACACTTTTTCTTTTACTTTCAAAACATCTGGGTTTAAAAAATTAAAATCAACACAGGCCACACACTGACCCTAAGTGAAGAAGAGTCTGGTTAACACTGCCTAGCTAAGAATTTAAAATCAATTGACACTGCACCTCTCTGACCTTGACCTCACTTGATTTTTTCCCTCCCTGCCCTTGTCGGTTTTTCTTCTTGCTGTCATCATTGCACCCTCAAGGCGCTTATCTCGGAGACTTCTTGGCCTTCACCCTCAGTTTCCAGTTGGTCAACTTCCTCCTTCTCATTGTCATCGAGTAATTCCTCCCCCGATTCCACACTCTGACTCTTCTTCTGATTTTTCGGGTTGTCCCCCTACTCCTGGTTGTCCCCCTGTTACCTTCACCATGTCTAGTTTAGGGCCTAGCGCCAGCGGCCACCCCAGTTCTACTGTTGGGTCCGTTTCCAGTGGAACCACTACGGGACCTACCTCGACTGCCCCATTGCTCCCTTATATGGCTGGTCTTAGTCTCCCTGACTTCAATCAGTTGATCAATGATCCTATCCGCCACGATGTTAGTTGGCCTGCTATGCCAACCAAGCTCCCCTCCGACATTCCCAAGTTCGAAGGCCTTGCTAGTGAAGATCCCTCCAACCATATCCAATCTTTCCATATGTGGTGTTCATCTAATTCCATTACTGATGACTCCATCCATCTTAGATTGTTTCAGCGCACGCTTACTGGTGAAGCTTCTAAATGGTATGTTGAGCAGGCCACCTCCTCCCATACCACTTTTGCGACCATTGCCCAAGCCTTTTTATCTTATATCCAGCCACCTCTCCAATACAACATTGGTACTGAGCTTTTAACTTCTTTCCATCAGTCCTCTTCGACCCACCTTTCCACTCATGTCCAGGAATGGCGGCAAAGAAGAAGCTTATGTCGCGCTCCTCCCTTTGAAGATCGGGTTTATATGGACTGGTTCCTTTGCTCTCTCTTACCTCCCATTGGCAAAGATGTCGCCTCTCATTTCCCTCAAAATGAAGAAGCCGCCCTCCAAATAGCCTTGAAATATGACCTTATTTATGCTCAATCTGGTTATGTTTATACCATCCTTCCTGACCTCCCCAAGCCCGATGACGCTAACTCCTTGGGGGCATCTCACTCTACTGACAGTATCGTTGGAGCTCTTTCACATACCTCTACTCAACCTCTTATGGGCTATGGTTTCCCTCCAGGAGGGGCCAGCACCTCCAGCACTTTTCCCCCTCCAGGTAGCATGTATCCAGGATACGGCATACCTCCTGCTTTTTCCCCCAGTCTTGCTTACCTCAATGTTGCCCATCCTAATCCTTATCCTTATCCACAGCCTGGTGTCCCATCTCCTCCAGATTTTGGACCTCTCACACCCTTTCCTTCTCAACCCCCACCACAACACTTACTACCCCCTCCAGGGAAATTATTTGCGCAGCAGGGCACGACCAATTCTATTCCTTCTCAAAGAAAGAGGAAAGGCAATAAATCTGCCCCTAGTAATCATGGATCAAATACTTCAAGTATTGATACTAACACTGCCAACCAGCCACAGGGCTCTCAGCCAAAGCCGGATAGGCCACTTCGCACCAATAAGCCCTGTTCATGTTGCGGTGTTTATGGACATTACACTCACGATCATCCCCTATTACCACAGATGCGACAGATGTGGGAGTCTCAGGCCACCGTGCGGGGACAAAATTCCTCCCCTACTATCCCTCCCAATCTGGCTACTTCTCAACCCGCTATGTTTACCGATCCTTTCCCTCAACAAGGATTCGTGGCCACTCAACCACCTCATGCCCTGGTAACCACTCAACCTTCCCCTTCTGGTTCCTCCGATTACCATATTCTCATGATGGCCTCTGACCAACCTCTCACCATTGACCTTAACCTTCAAACTCGGTCTCGTCAGTACTCCATGCCTCCCGCTCCATCTGTCCCCGAGTACCCATCTTTAGGTCCTATAGAGTCTCTGTCAACACCCAATGGTCCTGTTGTGGATGATTTTGTCAGCCCCCTAGAGACAGTCTAGAGTTTCCATAGACCAGTGCTTAGGACATCTTAATATAGCAAGGAGCTCTTTATATAGCTTGGGTTGTCAATCCAAAAGCTCACTTACTATCTCTTGTTAAATAAGGACATTAGTTTAGAATGGGACCAATATCTCTCAGAAGCTGATACAAAGATAAGAATAGTGTAGGAACATTATGCAAAATTCCAATATAAAGGCATCAGACAGTTAAGAGACAGCTTACTGTAAAGAGGGCCAGTTCAAATAATATATCACAGAAATCAAATATCAGGAAGTGAGTTCAGTGAGGAGACATAAAGAAGATACTAGTTAACATGAGAATGATACCCAGATACACAACAGAACCACATAAGGGCATATTAATTTATGAATCCTTATATGACAATGGCGTTTTAAAAGCACCCTCCTCAAGTAACTAATATAGCAGAAAATATGGAAGAGATGAACATGGAACAGTATATCATGACTAGGCCTATTTAAAGCGCTTGACTAATTCCAGAAAGGGCATCAACAAGGATGAATCCTTACTGCAAACTAGTTAGCCACTCGCATTCTAGAACATGATACAAGAAGATAAATAGCATGAAAAGAGATATTGTATTAACACATAAGAGAAAATTACATACTGTGAGATACCAAAGACCAGAATCCTCATTACAGTTATAAATCCTCCTCACTGAGACCCTACGGGCTCTGAGCCTTCATACATAAATGTTACAAAATGTATACAAAATCCTTTTCACTGCACAGTTTGCTGATAGAAATCTAGAACCCTTACAATGTCTTTATTTCTAGCTTTTATAGGGGAGATAGAGAATTCTAGAGGAGGTGGTAGATAGAAAAAATTTAATGACTTATTTTGAATCAGATGGCGGAAAACATTCGCGCCCACACTATGAATGACTGAACATAAAAGACTGTACTTTACAACTTATTTCTGGGAATGAATGCTGGAAATGAAAATCTGCTTATAAACAAGACATAAATAATAGAATATGTGAATATTCGGCTCTTTGCTGGAGGAGGTAAATCTGCGGCAATAAAACCTTGAGGCGCCTGTTTCTGTACATGGTACTTTCGATCTTCAGGTTTTGAATTTAAATTTGAAACCTTTTTCATGCCGGACACAGAATTCATTGCTCCTTCATTAATAATCTGCTGTTGCATTAATGTTTTCATCTGCCCAAGTGTGCCTTTTGATTTTCTCTGGAGAGTTTTATAGATCGAAGTATCTTTCTTCAATGGTGGTCACATCATAGTGACTCCCGGATCCTTTCCTCCAATTTCGTTCCCACAACAAGTTCCTGCAAAAACAAAAGCCTGTTGAATAAAACTAAGCACAGAGAGAGTGAACGTAGTGAGGTTACTGGAAGTGGTGGCACATATTTGAGAGGATGATGAGATGACGTGGGGTGGCGAAAAACACAGAGGAACAACAGAGAAATAGGAAGTGAAAATGAGGTAATACAAAGGGATGATGATAAGTGCAAGGGGCAAAGACATCAAACAGAAACACTGAAACGCAACCCATAAACGGAATATGTGAATAGTGGAAGGAACAACGGATGACACGTGGGTGGATGACGAAAAACGGCGAAACAATGCTAATGGTGTGAAAACACAAAAATTAACTTTCGCGGAAGTTACAAAGGAAAACATAACAAAACAATGGAGCAAAGGCTTTGGAAGTGGGACCCAGAGCACACATCGCAAATTCGCAAGTGGAGAAAATGCGATGGAGGGAACGATGGAATAACAAGAATCTGCGCTATGCGCTATGCGATGGGCATAACCGGTCGAGCGCAGATCGCAAAAACGAAAAGTGCGATGGCATAGGATAGCATGAACGGGAAACTGCGCTTTTGCGATGGGGCGGAAGATGCAATAGCGCGATCATGCGATTTTGCGGTAAGCGATCAAAGGGGAAGCACTCGGCTGTATAGATGAAGGGAAGCGCGGAGCTAGGGGAGAAAGGAGCTAGGCCTTATATGACTTTAAAGAGCGGATTTTAGCATTTTTCAATGTAAGTCCAGCTCGGGAAAGGGCAGCGATAAAAGGGAATGAGGGGACTTTGGCCAAAATTTGAATGGTGGGGCTGACTTGTACAACATTGGCTCCACCTGGGGATGGCATGTTCGTCCTCGGACATGTCGAGAACTCGCAGACCTCAGACCCTCTTGTGTGTGAATTTCATTCTACGATCCCTTTTCTTTTCTTCAAAACTTATCAGCTTATTTATACTATTTATATTCAAAATTGAAATCACACTTATATACATCATATACATTATAATACATCAATCCTGTTCTGCTTGAATCAGTGCTGGAATTAGGTTTTAAGGAATTGGCCATTCACGGGAGCATCCAGCAAATCACCCTGTAGGTTTTCTAACATAAAAGTATTATTTCTCCCTAGATTCACGATTTTGAATGGGCCAAACCACAATGGATCAAACTTAGCATGTTTTCCCTTCTCTGCTCTGCGAACATCCCATCTGAGAACCAGGTCTCCAATTTGAAATTTTCTATCTTTTGCATAGCGATCAAAAATATTCTTCATTTTTTCCTGATATTATATCAATCTCTGATCCACCTGGTTGCGTGTTTCCTCCAATTATACCAGCTGGTTAATCCTTCTGATCATGTCATCTAGTTCTTCCTGGTTTTCCTGCATAAAACGTGCTACTGGAAATGCCAATTGCACAGGAAACACAGCTGCTTGCCCATATACCAGCTCATAAGGAGATTTCCCTATTGCTCTCTTGCTGGTTATTCTATTCGCCCACAGAGCAAATTTTAATTGAGAGTCCCAGTTTTTCTGATTTTCGCTGATTGTTTTCTTCAAGGCTCTCACCAAGGTCTTATTAGAAGACTCTGCCAAGCCATTTCCCTGTGGATAGTAAGAAGTAGAGTGAGTCAATGTAATGTTATATCTTTGGCAGAAATTTACAAACCTGGTAGACTTGAAAGCCTGTGCGTTGTCAGTTACAATTCTAGCAGGACAGCGAAACCTAGATATGATATTTTCCTCCATAAATCTCATTATTACGGCATCTGTAGCATTTCTGGTAGGTATGGCTTCCACCCATTTCGTGAAATAATCTGTGGCTGTTAGTATCCATTTATATTGGCCACTTGATGGGGGATGTATCTCTCCTATAAAGTCTAATCCCCATTTCTGGAATGGTTCATTCACATGAACAGGAATCAAAGGAAAGGCTGCTAATTTCTGTCTTTCTGCAAATATTTGGCACTTGTCACATGCTCTGACCCAAGCAAAAGTATCTGAGTATAGTTTTGGCCAGTAAAAACCGGCCCTCAAGATTTTATGCGTTGTAGCCCGCCAGCTGTAATGTCCTCCACAAATTCCTTCATGAAATTCTGTCAGTACATTCTGCACTTGATTTTCTGTGAGGCATAACAGTAATATACCTAGGGGGTATCTCCAATAGAGCTGTCCATTGGAAATTACATATTTCTGTGATTTCATTCTTACAGCTCTGTATTTTATCTTATCACAACTCGGAGGACAGCTAAGTGTTAACATATATTCAACTATTTCTTTGTACCAAGGACTAGTTAGATATTTCACATTTATCTTTTGAGTGGCCATCTCTAGTCCTTGCTGCTCTTCTTCCTTTTCGGATTCTTCATTTGCTATCACGGATAATTTAATGCCCAGTGCTTGATGATTTGATTCAGATAACATCTTAGCAAGTCCCTGTCCTTTAATCAGCTTAGTAGGCTTTATGTCCAAATCATACTCCTGTATTTTTGCAATCCATCTTCCTCTTCTACCTTCGCTGTCTCCCTGAACAAGAATGTCTTTGACAGCTGCTGTGGGAACATATGCAGTAATATGAGATTGCAAAAATTATACTCTAAATGCTTTAAGGGACTTTACCAGGGCATATGCCTGCTTCTCCAATAAATTATATTTCAATTCAACATCATAGAGCACTTGACTGAAGAAAGCTATAGGCTGTTCATACCCCTCTTCATTTTTCTGCAATAATACTCCAGCAATTGTATGAGGTGAAGCAAATGAAAAGATCATAAATGGCTTTTTGTAATCTGGTCCAGCCAGCACAGGAGCTTCAGAAAACGCCTGTTTTATCCTTGTGAATGCATCTCTAGACTCCTGGGACCATTTTACTTCATTCTCCTTTTTCAACATATCAGTTATATGCCTAACTATCTCAGCATAGTTAGGAATAAACCTTATCAAAAAATTGATTCGGCCTAAGAACACTTGTACTTCCTTCTTATTCCTTGGTAGAGGAATGTTGTTTATTACTCCAACTCTCTTAGGGTCTGTTTTCACACCATCTTTTGTTACAATGTGCCCTAAGAATTTTCCCTCTTCTAATGCAAATAAAGACTTTTGAGGATTGAGGGATAGGCCATACCTTCTGCACTTTTCAAAAGTTCTTCTTAAATGCTCAATATATCCATCATCATTCTTTAAAAAAACTATGATATCATCAAGATAAACCACCAAAAACTTGTCCTGCTCTCCAACAAAGGCTATGTCCATTGCCCTCTGAAAAGTAGCTCCTGCATTAATTAATCCAAATGGCATCCTGGCATACATAAATGTTCCCCATGGTGTGGTAAATGCAGTTTTCTTCTGGTCTTCTGGGAACACGGCTACCTGATTATAACCAGAAAATCCATCCATCATTGACATTCTAGATGCTCCCACCACTTTCTGCAGGATGTGGTCCATCTTGGGCAGTGGATAATTATCTTTCAATGATGCTCTGTTTAAATTTCTAAAATCTACACACAGCCTTATTTCTCCATTCTTCTTTCGAACAGGAACAAGGTTTTCTATCCATTCTGAGTATCTCAATGGCACAATTATTTTAGCTTTCAATAGCTTCTTGATATCTTTCTCAATAGAAGGAAGCAGCAGAGGATTTATCTGTCTGAGCTTCTGCTTATAAGGCTTTGCATCTTCCCTCAAAGGAATTTTATGCTGCATTATGTTAACATCAAAAGTTTTTAGGTCTTGATAGGACCAAGAAAATACATCTTTATAAGATTGAAACAACTTCAAATACTTTTCTTTATATTCTTCTGGGACTCTTTTAGATAATTTTACAATTTTGGGATCAATATAAGTACCCAGATTTAAATCTCCCACTTGATCCTCTTCTGTCACCTTGTTTGGCTGCAATGGAATGTCATCCTTGTTAAATAATCTTTCTAAAGGTACCAAAACTCTAGGTATAACATTTCCTTTCAGCTGCAACACTCTATTACCTGCTATCTTTTCTTCCCATCTGTTTTCTATAACATTTTCAACTTCTTCCTCCTCATTATCATCAATCTCCATATTAGTGAATTCTCCCACTGTCTCCATGAATCTCTTCATCTGTTCATCATCTTCGAAAACCTGCCAGTGCTTTAGATTATCTGGAATGGATGGTCTATGACGTACCTCCACTTCGTATCTTAAAAGTGAATTCTTAGGAGGACGGAATGTACTAGCAGCTACAACAAGAGAATCTGCTATTCTGTTTTGCTCTCAGGGCATGAACTGTATGTTAAATGCTGAGAAGAAATTTTCTATCATGTCCCATACTTCGTTTCTATATGCTGTCAGCCATGGATGCTTGGTTTGACATTGATTTTTTATCTGTCTTACCACCAGCTCAGAGTCTCCCAAGACTTTTAAACATTGGATGCCCATGTTTCTAGCTGTTTGCAGTCCCAATAATAGTGCCTCATATTCAGCTACGTTGTTTGTAGCCTCATACTCCAATCTAAAATACAGTGGCACCCGTTTTCCCGTAGGAGAGATCAATAACACCCCAGCTCCATTGCCTTCTCTAGAATTTGCCCCGTCGAAATGAAAAGTCCAAATTTCTGATTCCAGATCTCCTTTTGGCTTCTCAACTTGGATTTGACCAAAAAGGGGCTCATGAGCATAATTTTGATTTTCTTCTAACATAAAACATGAAAAATCTCCCTCTTTGTTATAAATCGGAGAATTCTCTGAGCAGTCAACCTTAGTTACCATCTTAACAAATCTAGTCTCCCTGTATAGCCTCCTTTCCTGGCCTCCAAAGACTGGGACAGTAGCATATGTCAAGTCTAATTTAATTGATCCCCCAATCTTTGTACCCCAGGACCTTGAGAGCAGCATGCCAAAGCAGGCTGGGATATCAGCAACCACAATGTCCATGACCACACTCTTGGCTAGAATTTGGGCCAAATTGACTACTAAATCTTTAATCATTCCCAAGCATTTAACCCTTTTAGAATCAAATGAATATAGGTCTTTGTATGGTCTTGTAACTTGCAGCCCTAATTGCTCCATGACTGACAAAGGCATAAGATTATGGGAAGCCCCAGAATCTAACATACACTTGTGTAACAGCAGGTCATGAATAACTAGGGACACATAAAAGGGAGGAGTAGAGGGGTCTATCTCCTCAACATGTGGGCCGAAGACTACCATGGGTCTTTCTTCTTGAAGGTTTAAACTATCGGGCGCGACTGGTATTTCAGGAGGAAGTATAAAGGAAGTAACTTGAGACTGATATATAGGCTTTTTTAATAGTTCAGTCAGGGGGACTGGAATCTTAATTTTCTCAAGTTCCTTTTGTAAATTAAAAGCAGAAAGGGGCTTTTCTATTACAACTTCTTTAAATTCTTTATTTTCAGCTGAAGATTTTATTTCTTTCGACACTGACTCAACATTAAGAGGACTGACTATTTTTGAAGAAGAAGGAATCTGATCATTAGACTGCAGGGGAACATTTAGAGGGTTCTTACCTTTTTCTATGCTTGTCTTTGCTGCTGATTCCTTCTGACCAGGTGCTTCTTTCTGAGGCAGTTCTTCTTCTTGGTCTTGAGTTCTGGTCCTCTTCCTTGAAGATCTGAGATCATATTTTACATTGAATTGTGCCTCCATGAAGTTAGCGAATTTCTTACAATAATGATCAATCTCTGCTTCTTCGTCTTCGTCTTGCACTGGGCAATCCATATCATCAGTATTTGAAAAAGCCAGATTTGAATCTTCTAATCCATAGGCTGCATCTCCAGCGGAGTCTTCTACTGGACCTTCCAAGTACAATGGATGTGGTACCTGGTCTTACTGTTCCTTTGTTTCTCTTGGCAATATCTGGAGAGGTGGCCTTCTATACTGGGGATTATATCCTCTGTTTGAGGCATTATAGAAATTATTGGGAGCTGCATTTTTAGCTTCTAGTTCAAGCTTGACCATCTTCTTTATCATTTTACTTATTTCGTCCATTTTATCTGAATCCTTTTCTTGGTTAGAGGTAGAAATCTCTTCTTTTCTTTTCCTCCTTGTATCTTGTTCAGCTTTTCCCTTTAACTTCCCAGTGGAGGCAAAGTTAGCTTCTAACTCCAAAGCATCTGACTGCACATCATCTAAAGTGGCAGGTTTTCTTTCTCTCAATGAGAATCCAAAATTGAAATCAAAGGCTGCTATAAAGATTATCTTGGTAGCAGCTTCACGGGGCTTCATTTCAGGAGGCAGGCTCAAATATAACTTATTAAATCTTTTAATAAACTCTGATACCCCTTCGTTTTGTTTCTTCTTCATAGTATTAAACTCAGTAAGACACTGACCATGATCCTTCTTTTCTCCCCACTTCCTGAGAAAAGTATTTTCCATCTGGTCCCAGGTGGTCACAGAATTATTTCCCAATGTCTTAAACCATTTTCTGGCCTCCCCTTCTAAATACTGCACAAACAATCTCAAGACCACATCCAAATGTTCAACATTCAAGTTCTCTGCAAAAGAGCAGAAGGTCTCAAGATGTTTCTGAGCATCAATATCATTTTCACCATTAAATCTTGGCAGAATCTTCAGGTAATCCTGTGGCATATCATTTAGCACTTGAGGTAAGGCCAGTGGAGCATATTTGTTCAATAGAAAAGCAGGAACATGAGCCATTGGAGGAGGTGGGGGTTGAGCAACAGTTTGAGAAACAAATGAAGGGAGAGGAGTAGGATGGAGTGGAGTATGAATAACAATGGGAATATATTGCACAGAAGTCTGCGGCGTGGATGGGAAAAGTTCACGGTTAATAGCAGCTACTTCTGTGACATCTTTAATTTCCTCAGCCTCTGGAGTAGGGTGAGAATATTCTTCGATCCAAGCACTTCCTCTACGTGGAGTTTCTGAGAGAAACTCGGGATTTTCTGTTCTAACTTCTTGAGAAGAAGAGGGCGGATAATCTTCAACGGAAAATTCAGGGTTTTCAGCATGAACTGACTTCCTCTCCTTCCAAACTCTTTTATGAATGATCTTCTTTGGGTCAGACACGTAAGGAGTCTTTGATTGAGATGTATCTAACCTCAAATGTGGCTTACGAGGAGCCAAGACTTCCAATAAATTTATCAAATGAAAGCAGTGGAGTCGCCAAGGTGAGAGATACGCAACTCTTCAACTCTCTATGCTCACCTGATTAGAGAGTGAAAACAATTTTTCGAGGCCTAGGGAAACTGATATTCTTGAATCCGATCCCCGGCAACGACGCCAAAAAGATGTTGTGGATGATTTTGTCACCCCCCTAGAGACAGTCTAGAGTTGCCATAGACCAGTGCCTAGGACATCTTAATATAGCAAGGAGCTCTTTATATAGCTTGGGTTGTCAATCCAAAAGCTCACTTACTATCTCTTGTTAAACAAGGAAATTAGTTTAGAATGGGACCAATCTCTCTCAGAAGCTGAAACAAAGATAAGAATAGTGTAGGAACATTATGCAAAATTCAAATATAAAGGCATCAGACAGTTAAGAGACAACTTACTGTAAAGAGGGCCAGTTCAAATAATATATCACAGAAATCAAATATCAGGAAGTGAGTGCAGTGAGGAGACATAAAGAAGATACTAGTTAACATGAGAATGATACCCAGATACACAACAGAACCACATAAGGGCATATTAATTTATGAATCCTTATATGACAATGGCGTTTTAAAAGCACCCTCCTCAAGTAACTAATATAGCAGAAAATATGGAAGAGATGAACATGGAACAGTATATCATGACTAGGCCTATTTAAAGCGCTTGAATAATTCCAGAAAGGGCACCAACAAGGATGAATCCTTACTGCAAACTAGTGAGCCACTCGCATTCTAGAACATGATACAAGAAGATAAATAGCATGAAATGAGATATTGTATTAACACATAAGAGAGATTACATACTGTGAGATACCAAAGACCAGAATCCTCATTACAGTTATAACTCCTCCTCACTGAGACCCTACGGGCTCTGAGCCTTCATACAGAAATGTTACAAAATGTATACAAAAGCCTTTTCACTGCACAGTTTGCTGATAGAAATCTAGAACCCTTACAATGTCTTTCTTTCTAGCTTTTATAGGGGAGATAGAGAATTCTAGAGGAGGTGGTAGATAGAAAACATTTAATGACTTATTTTGAATCAGATGGCGGAAAACATTCGCGCCCACACTATGAATGACTAAACATAAATGATTGTACTTTACAATTTATTTCCAGGAATGAATGCTGGAAATGAAAATCTGCTTATAAACAAGACATAAATAATAGAATATGTGAATATTCGGCTCTTTGCTGGAGGAGGTAAATCTGCGGCAATAAAACCTTGAGGCGCCTATTTCTGTACATGGTACTTTCGATCTTCAGGTTTTGAATTTAAATTTGAAACCTTTTTCATGCCGGACACAGAATTCATTGCTCCTTCATTAATAATCTGCTGCTGCATTAATGTTTTCATTTGCCCAAGTGTGCCTTTTGATTTTCTCTGGAGAGTTCTATAGATCGCAGTATCTTTCTTCAATGGTGGTCACATCATAGTGACTCCCAGATCCTTTCCTCCAATTTCATTCCCACAACAAGTTCCTACAAAAACAAAAGCCTGTTGAATAAAACTAAGCACAGAGAGAGTGAACGTAGTGAGGTTACTGGAAGTGGTGGCACAAATTTGAGAGGATGATGAGATGACGTGGGGTGGTGAAAAACACAGAGGAACAGCAGAGAAATAGGAAGTGAAAATGAGGTAATACAAAGGGACGATGATAAGTGCAAGGGGCAAAGACATCAAACAGAAACATTGAAATGCAACCCATAAACGGAATATGTGAATAGTGGAAGGAACAGCGGATGACACGTGGGCGGATGACGAAAAACGGCGAAACAATGCTAATGGCGTGAAAACACAAAAATTAACTTTCGTGGAAGTTACAAAGGAAAACATAACAAAACAATGGAGCAAAGGCTTTGGAAGTGGGACCCAGAGCGCACATCACAAATTCGCAAGTGGAGAAAATGCGATGGAGGGAATGATGGAATAACAAGAATCTGCACTATGCGCTATGCGATGGGCGTAACCGGTCGAGCGCAGATCGCAAAAACGAAAAGTGCGATGGCAGAGGATAGCATGAATGGGAAACTGCGCTTTTGTGATGGGGCGGAAGATGCGATAGCACGATCATGCGATTTTGCGGTAAGCGATCAAAGGGGTAGCACTCGGCTGTATGGATGAAGGGAAGCGCGGAGCTAGGGGAGAAAGGAGCTAGGCCTTATATGACTTTAAAGAGCGGATTTTAGCATTTTTCAATGTACGTCCGGCTCGGGAAAGGGCAGCGATAAAAGGGAACGAGGGGACTTTGGCCAAAATTTGAATGGCGGGGCTGACTTGTACAACAGGTCCCTTTCAAATCCCTCCGCCCAAAGCTGAGGTTTATACCAAGATGCCTGAAGGCCCATTACGCCGAACCTCTCTTTCCTCTCTGTTTTTATAACATTCTGATGTTCTATACGTGAAAAGATATTTTGGTAAAACATATTTTTCGCATTATTGTATGCAGTATCAAGTCTTAATCAAAAATAAAAATTGATGATGGGGTAGAACGCCTCCCATCATCTTACAAATTTGGCTTAAAGCCATTTCTAATGGAAATACAGCAACTTACTAACTGAAAGTAAAAATGCAAGAGTGAAATATGAATTTCACTCGAAATTGAAAGTGAAAAGAAAATAAAGTAAGAGGCCACATAGGCCCAATCATGAGTTAACATTGCTTGTGGTGAGACAGAGTCAGGCCTGCTGCTGGAGTTGGCAGTACTGTGGCTGTAGAAGAGCTGGTTTTCTTATTGGCAGGCAGAGTTGATAGAGACGCAAATGTGGTGGCTGATGAACTTGTATGATCACTACACCTCTGCCAAATGTCAGCTGCAGCACCAGGTATTGCAATGAAATCATCAACCAGAGCATGCACTTCTGTTAGTTTGGCATAGTTCAATTGAGTGGGCAACCGTTGCTTAACTTGATAGAGGAGAGAGAATTCCTTACCAAGTGTGGCAATTATTGTTTTGGCCTTAAGTCGAACGGTCTTCTCAAAAGGTGTATCTATATGATTCATCACTTCTGTTAGTTTGCACTCGTATACTTGTAACAGTTGAAGTACAGCATTCGTAGGCTCCCAGCATGATGGGAGGCCAGTGAGTGTCAGTTCAGTCCATTCTATTTCAAACTGTCCCAATATCATTACCATCCTTTCCAAACTAGCCAATGCAAGGTTGCACATGGCTTCCTTTTCCATCACCCTCCGGAATTCTGCTACCTTCTTGAACCTGTCTTTGATTCCATGTTTTTCCAATTCTTCTGAGCTCAAATCATTTAGGAAGGTAATATACCTTCTGGCACTTTCAACCTTAGTTGAAGCATCTGTATGCCCTTCATGTAGAGTTCTTTTGAATTGACGAACCACAACCTTCTTTTCTTCAATTAAGGTCAGAAAGGCCCAACACTTATTTACCTCCATGATGATGCCTATCCAGATTAAGCATCGGGCTTCCAAGAGGGTGATATTTACTTTCATCCAGCTTGTCAGGTCCCTGATAGTATTTTCCTGTTGCAGCTTCTCTTGTTTCGCCTCTTCTATTCCTTTCTACAAACCTGCTACAGTTTTGGTATTCTCCTTGAGACGGGCCTCGAGCTCATGAATCCTTTGTTATTCCATTTGAGCTTGATTCTATGCTACCTAAAGGCCGGCCAATGCTGTAGTGTTGTAACCGCTACAACACCACCCAGAATTTTGGGTATATTTAAAATTTCGGGTTCCCCCTCTGCTCGCTTAGGCGTTAAAGTCTTTCACCTGACCTGCAGTTAGTGACATTCCACCGACCTATCCCCAACCCCTCATGAGCTTTCTCATCATCATGATTAGATGTTGTTGCTGCAATCACGCCATATGTGGGAGGGATTGTTAGTATGAATCCTTCGTCGAAGTGTACGAAAAAGGACCACTTTAGCTATGCATAACTAATAGCCCTAACAACAAATGTGGCTACCGATATCTTCAGATCTGTAGTTAGTTGATCAAGAAAAGAGCTGCAAAAAAATAGATCTATACATAGAAAGACATTAAGCAGTAAAAAGAAGGGTTTGCTCCATATACCAATAGACAAGACAAGAACAATTTTTGAAAGAATTTTTGTATTAAGGGCACCTCGGAGGAAAACAAGAAGGCGTATCCAATTCTCCTCAATGGGATGGGTTCTTGGAAGTCCTCAGCACTTTAGATCTAGAATCTCTCTCTCTTGTAGGTGTAGAAAACCCAGACAAAGAATGGAACTCAAAGGGAGCTCACACAGCGAATAGTGGAAAAATGTGACCAAGTGTATAGATCCAGAGTGATCTAATAGGCAACAAAAGGTGAAGAATGGTAGGAAAAACCCTCCTATTTATAACAAAATATTGGGTCATTCTAGATCTTGGTGCATGATTAAAATAATGTTAACCAAATCTAGATCCACCTTTTATGGAATATTTATTATATTTGTTGGAGGGAAAAAGTATTTGACTTGGGTCAAATCCCTTTATTTGTTAATAATAAATAAATAAATGATTTATTTATCTTTTTAAGGAAGTGGTTGAAGGATAATTAAATAAATAATGATTTATTTAATTATTTGTCGGTGATTTGGTCATATTTAACAAGGAATATTATCTAAATAAGATTTAAATAATTATTCCTAGAAAATAATAAGATAAATAAAGGTTTATCTAATTAATTTCTTTGTTTTTGGGTTAAACATAACTGGGAATAATAATTAAATTATGGTTTAATTAATTATTCCATGAGGAAAATCAAACAAATATAGGTTTGTTTAATATTTCCTTTTGGGGTTTCCTGTTTGGACCATAAACAGCCTAATAAATGTGGTTTATTAAGTTATTTAACATAGTGAAGGCAATTTTACTGAGGGTAAAATTGGTCTTACATGGTGTACTTGGGTCCATCTAATGATGATAGGTTAGATGACCAAAAAATGGTGTAACAGATTGCCCCCCAGCGTGCGAGTGTTAGGAGCAAATCGTATGACCGAAGTACGTTGTAAGAACTCAATCACCAGACATCAAGAGGGAAGTTAGAGAGAGAAATGTGAGGTAGAATAAGGTGCTGAAGAACTAGACCCTGAGGAGACGAGACTTACAGGTGCAACAAGTCTCTTTTTATGAGAGGGTACTTGTGCTAAAGGCGGCGGGGGAGGCATACCTATGCCCGCCGAGACAAAGTACAAAAGAATAGTGTGTCCAGTAAACAAGGGACCAAACCATAAAGTACAACCGACATAATCATGAGCCAGATAAAAATACAATGAGGAATCCCACATACATGCTGTGCCTGGGATAACAGCCAGGACTTATACAATAATATCTAAGTACATGAGATACAAATACAACCCAAATGCCCCCTGTAAATGGGGAAGGGCTCACAAAATATGACTGATACATGCAAATCAAAGAGGCGCTGCAAGTGGCTAAGGCCAACATCATCAAATATCTGGAGCTGCATCGAAGGCTGCAAGGAGGAGGTCATCCAGGCATGTGGGGGGCTACCTGCAGGGCCACCCCCTCATGAGGGTTGAGACATCTCACACACACCCGGGAATCATCAAGAGCTGTTGCTGTATCACTAAACCATCAAGTATACGGATCTCGGTCATGCTGAAAGGAGCTGGAGTGGAGAAACAATCAAGTCAAAGGGAAATGAGAGATCCCTTTGCCTGATCCGAGGTACCGAACAAGAGTGGAAGCTGGAACCAAGGTACAACGCCCTCTAGACCTGGCTTCTGGAATGAATGAGCTGATGTCGACAGAAGGAGGTCCGCCATAGGTGAGGCAATGAGAGATCCTCAACTAAGGCACGAGAGAAAATAGTAGAGCAACGGACAGACTGACACTAATGATGATGGTGAAATGGAAGGGACTGAGTAGCGAATGGACGACTTCCCTTGTTAGAGCATAAATGGAATGAATGACATGGCAGCGACTGACACAATATCATAAGGGATAGGGAACAGTGGGACTGAAGGCCATAATGTGCGACACAAGAGAGAGACCAAGCAATGAAGGATGGAGGGCTATAGCGGGGTACAAAGGGACTCGGGATAGACTTCATGAATGCGATGATGACTCAACTTGGATGCTCTAAACAAGGGCGACTCGATGGTGCTGCCACATAGTAAAGGCCCAATGGGGGACCATGAAAACATGAGTACAAGATGGTAACTCATGACGAAAATCGACACGAACAAAGACAAGTAAGGAGGCAAAATGGTGCCCCAAGTAAAAGTTTCATAGGTGAAGAAATGTGATTTTAAGGAGAGGTGAAGTGACCCTTCTTGGAAAAAATGTGTCCTGGGGAAGTATCAAATCACAAAAAACTAATAGATACCAATTTGAGGGCTCGGTGAGAGCTTTCCAACGGTGCAGACGGTTTGTCAAACGGGGCTACGGTATGGTCGTAGCAGGTGAAAGAAGAAACAAGGGTTCTCTTTTAATAAGGTAGTGTTCCCTCCAAATTCACTCATTTTCTAGTGTTGCTGTGGTGAATGTAGAGAGGAGAGAAGGCTCGAAATCTTGCGGCGAGCGTAGCGAACAAACCGACCGCTAGAATCGAGATCCATCAGTTGCAGGTAAGAGGCCTAACCTTACTCTTTCATTTTGATGGATTGAAAGTTCAGTTTAGGGCCCAAAATCTCAGTAACAGACCCTCCTTCATCTCTACGGATGGGTCGCATTTTTTGGGCCAAAAGTGCGACCTGGGAAGCAGGTTTCAGGGCAAAAACTGCGATCTGTCCTAGAAATGGGCAGAAAACTGCGACCTGGGAGATGAGGGGGTTTTAGTGCTGTTTTATGGCTGAGAGTTGGGTTTTTGTGTTTGGTTATGGTTAAGGGGCATAGGTGCCCCCAAGCATGGTGTTTTCATGCCAAAATGTATTTAGAAAAAGGGGAATCTAAACACATTTTAATGATGTGGTGTGCCATTTGTTTTCATTATGGTTATGCAGTTTGAGAAAGGAGATGGAGGATTACCAATCTCTGTTGGTACTGCATATAGGAATCAAATGGACTTTAAGTTTCCGGGTTGGCATGCCTGGTTTCACTATCCCAAAAAGAGGATTTGGAGATAATGAACTGATGCTCTCCTAGAAAACCCATAGGTTGGTCAACAACAATGTCTAAGTGATTGGGTTGCTGATGGAAGATGAGGGAACGATAAGGGGTATCATCCCTAGAGTGATCTAAAGTGATATGGGAATCTATAGGTTCTTCTAGATGTGGAATAATAATGGTACTAAAGTCAACACGACTAGATACACTAGGAGAGTTGTGGAGAATTGCTTCTCTTGGTCTCTCAAATGTGGGTGCCCCCTTACCCAAACATTGGGTTTCAATGTAATGGCCACAAGGTGTATGTGGTGTGAATGCATGGGTTCGATGTAAGGGGGAATAGATAAAGTCAGGGGTGGGGATTTTTTCCATAACGTCGTCATCGTGATAGAAGATGGGGTGACTAGTGGAAGAAATACCACCTGACGTGGTGAAGCGACCTGAATCATCATCATGAGAAGAGAGGTTCACATGCGCATCGTCACAAGGGGTGACCGAAGAGTAAGTAGATAAAGGATCTACCGATGTTGAGCCCAAGATGATCGCTGAAGGAAGGTAAAGCAAAACAACAGGGGAGGATTCAGATGGAATGTTCCCTGAGGGTCTCATGGATGATGATAGGTAGAAAATGTTGGACGAAGGCTCCGTCATGTCGACATCAGGAGGGGGAATGTCAATGGGAGCAGTCATATATGGTAGTTCGACCAAAGAAAGACGCACAAATAAGGGAGAGGTGGACTCATTGCGCTTGGCCTTGAATTGGCGGATTGCAGCTAGAGAGGTGCGGAAGTCCTCGAGGCGGGGACAAAGGTGGGTGCAATGGCCATGGAGATCACACAAAGCACAGGGGTGTTTGGTGTGAATAGTCTTTAGGTTCTTGATTGCGGTCGCGGAAGGAATAGAGGCTTTCGGGACCGTGGACTTAGGGAACGCGACATTAACCATGGGCTTGAGATGAATCAGTTCAAGACAGGTATGGGTGGCATGGCTGATAACGTCACACAAAGCACATTGGATGGTATGCGTTGGAGGCCGAGGAGGGGCAGGGTTTGTCGGGGTAGCCTTTTCCTTTGATGCCCCCCTACGAGATTTGCCCTTCTTACCCGAAGCGGTCACAACAGGAGGTGGTTCTTGTTGAGGTGACTGAGGCACTGTTGCAGCGGGAGAAGTCATGGGGACCGGTTGAACCGGGGTCAAAGAAATATAAGGTTTGGGTTGACCAGGCAGTGTTGTGGCTAGAGGATCATGGTACCAGACGGGAATCCCAAGGGTCATGTTAGGAAGAGAGAGGGTGGCCATGACCGGTACCATGTACACTCCTGGTGGGGGGGCTAGGGATGATATCTAACCAGAGGGGTAATGGCCAGGTGGGACGGCTCCTAAATGGCTAAGGCTTGGAGGAACCATGCCAGAAGGATAAAGAGGGTCATGACTACCAGCAGCAGGTGAAGGGCTAGGAGCAGGTTGCGGAGAGCACGGTTGCTGACTAGCCGAAGCAGGTTGCGTGAGAGCAGCCTGAGACGATTGCATCATGCAAACATTCGATGAGCTGGGGTCAGAGACAGGAGGAGGAGGAATACCAGGGAAGGTTTCAAGAAAAGAAGAGTCTTTGTAGACGCCGAGAGAGACACTGGTCAAGGAATCAACGGTTTGCTTGTTGGCTACAGAAGAGATGGTTGTCTCAGGTGAGGCCTGAGACTTTGGCTCGTGATATGTCAACTGGTCAATGGTGACTATCTTTCCATTATGAGGGAAAGAAATCTTGTGGAAAACCGTGGATGGGACAGCAGAAATAGCATAAGTGTAGCTCCGCCCCAAGAGAATGTTGTAATCTAGAGGGGCGTCAATGACTTCGACGTCAACGCAAACAGTCTTGCCCGCAAGAGTGATAGGACAATTACGGAAGAGGCTAATGGGCTGGGAGGCATGGCCATCCCACGCTCGAAGGGTGATCGTGGAAGGGGCCAACTCAGGAGATCCGAGTTGCTTCCAAACCGAAGTGGACATCACGCAGGTGGATGCCCCCTCATCAATTATACACCGGGAAACGTTAGCGTTCCGGATTTTGACTGGGGATTTGGAAGGCGACGGAAGCAGGAAGGGGAGGATGTTCTGATTGATGGGCATCGAAAACGATCATTTGGTCATCAGCAGGGCCCACAACACCCATGGCAGATAGTAGAGCCTTCTTTTGGGAAGGGCACGATTGGAGGAGTTCCAATGTGGAAATGGCAGCAGGAGACTGCGCCAAATCATCTACTATGCTATACGAATGAGCAGCTCGACCAGGAGCAGCATTTCGGCGTAATGGTCCTTTAGGAATCTTGGTATGAACCTCAACTTTGGGTTGAGGGATATGTAAGGGACCATTGGATGTCAAAAGAGGCTCTATAGAACCTGAAGAAGGGGACTCGGGGACAGACGGAGCGGGAGTCTTGGGGTACTGATGAGCCCGAGTTTGAAGGTTAAGGTCGATGGTTAGAGGTGGATCAGAGTTCATCATAAGGATCTGGTAATTGGAGGAACCAGAAGGGGGAGGTTGAGTGGTCGTCTGTTCGTCAGGTGATTGGGTAGCCTCGAATCCCTGCTGTGCATCCACCTGCTCTTGAGGGGGCGGTGACTGCTGTTGCAGGGGTTGAGAAGGCAAGGGAAGAGGAGGTGCAAATGTTGGAGGAGCTGGAGCACCAGGCTGCAGATAAGGATAATGGTTAGGGTGGGCAACATTGAGGTAAGCAGGAGACTGGGCAAAAGGCTGAGGCATGCCGTATCTTGGATACATGCTATTGGGAGGGGAGAAAGTGTGGGAGGTGCTTCCCCCTCCCCCAGGAAAAACATAACCCATGGGAGATTGAGCATATGGGTGAGAGAGAGCTCCAACGATACTGTCAGCGGCATGGGGTGCCCCCGGTGCGTGGGTACCACCGGGTCTGGGGAGATCAGGTAGAACGGTATAAACATAACCCGTCTGAGCGTAGATCAAGTCATATTTTAACACTAGTTGGAGGGCGAATTCTTCGGTTTGGGGGAAATGCGATGCGACATATTTCCCGATAGGAGGCAATAGAGATCTAAGGAACCAGTCCATGTATACACGGTCTTCGAAAGTAGGGGATTGACATAGGCTCTTTTGTCTCCACCATTCCTGGACATGATCGGATAGGCGAGTCGTAGATGATTGATAGAAAGAAGTCAAAAGTTCGATACCAGTGTCATAATGAAGGGGAAGCTGGAAGTAAGACAAAAAAGCCCGAGCAAGAGTCGCAAAGGTGGTATGAGAGGAAGTGGATTGATCAACATACCACTTAGAAGCCGCGCCTGTAAGCATTCATTGGAACAACCGGAGATGGACAGAGTCATCGGTAATGGAGGTAGATGAACACCACATGTGGAAAGATCGAACATGATCTAAAGGATCATCTCCAACAAGGCCTTCAAACTTTGGAATGTCAGAAGGGAGCTTTTTCGACCTAGCAGGCCAACTAGCGTCATGGTGTATAGGGTCATTTGTCAACCGGTCCAAATCGGGGAGGCTGAGGCCTGCCAGGAAGGGGAGCAAGGGAGTAGTCGAGGTAGTTCCTGTGGCAGTTCTGCTAGGATTAGTCCTGGCATTAGGGCCGGGATTACCGCTAGTGTTAGGCCCTGGCCCAGACATAGTGAAGGTGACAGGGGGAGAACCAGAAGTAAAAGGAGAACCCAAAGAATCAGAAGAGGAGTCAGAGTGCGGACTCGGAGGAGGACTGGCTCGACGATGGCGGGACGGAGCAGGTCGATTGACCGGAAACTGAGGATGAAGGCCAAGAAGTCTCCGGGAAGTGCGCCTTGGGGGCGTAATGATGACAACACAAAAATGGCACAAGGGGAAGAAGAACGACCATAAGGGCAAAGAGGTGCAGAATCAAGTCGAAACAAGGGCAGATAGGTGCAGTGTCAATTGATTTTAAATTCTTTGCCTGGTGGTGTAAACCAGACTCTTCTTCGCTTAGGGTGAGTGTGTGGTGTGCGTTAATTTTAATTTTTAAACCCTTTCCGTTTTGAGAGCAAGAGAAAAAGTGTGCTGCGTAACTAAAAATAAATCTGCAGAGAAAAGTATATAATGCTGAAATAACAAAAAATTAACAGCTACTATTGCATCGATTCAACCCAAAAAGGCAGGTCTCTCAAAACTAATCTAAAAGAGGGAAAAAATCTAGTCAAAACACACTAAAAAGAGGCCAATAGATCTAGGGTCGAAAGGGACAGGGATCTAAAGGTGAAAGCTGCTGAAAAGAGGTGCAGAGCACAGCCAAGAGGCAGAGGCAAGGTGGCTGGAAAAGAGGAGGAAATCAGAAAAAAGCAGAAAGGACAGGGAGGAGGTCCTAAAGGGAGGTCCAAAAAAAATACAAGAGGTGATTTGAAAGGAAGAAGAGCTGATTTAAAGGGATCTGAAAAGGAGGGATCAGATCTGAAAAAGAAATGGCTGAAAACTCTGAAAATTTAGACACTTACAGCAGCTAAAACTCTTCCACAAAAAGTGGAGGGTACTGAGGCCCTAGGGGGATAGATTCCCACTTAGTTGAGTAAAACAGAGCAAGAATAGGTCTAAACGGGTAGAGACGGAGGTCAGACAACCCTGACAGAGGTTCAGACAAAACCCAGAAAAATTTCAGAAAAATTCCAGAAAAAAGTCCAGGTCGCAGTTTTTGACCTGTTTTTCGCTCAGATAGCAGTTTTTGGGCTATTTTCCGCTTCCCAGGTCGCAGATAATGGGCTAAAAAATGTGACCTGGAGTCTAGGTCGTATTTTCTGGGCCGAAAAGTGCGACCTGAAGCTCCGAGTGTCCCGGTGGCAGATTTCCGAAAAAGTTGCCGTCTCAGTTGCGGCTGATGTCTGTCACCTGCGCAATAGGGCCAGAAACACGCGGAAGTTAAAAATTTTAATGTTTTAGGGTTTTATGTGAGAAAACAACATAAAAATAGGAAAAATAAATAGCTGAAAATAAACCCTAGGGTCTGAAGTAGCTGGATATGCAGGAATATGAAAAACGACAGCGGTCGTAATTTAAAACCCGTGTGGAGTCGCCATTTGTTAGTATGAATCCTTCGTCGAAATGTATGAAAAAGGACCACTTTAGCTATGCATAACTAATGGCCCTAACAACAATTGTGGCTGCCAATATCTTCAGATCTACAGTTAGTTGATCAAGAAAAGAGCTGCGAAAAACCAGATCTATACATAGAAAGACATTAAGCAGTAAAAAGAAGGGTTTGCTCCATATACCAATAGACAAGACAAGAACAATTTTTGAAAGAATTTTTGTATTAAGGGCACCTGGGAGGAAAACAAGAAGGCGTATCCAATTCTCCTCAATGGGATGGGTTCTTGGAAGTCCTCATCACTTCAGATCTAGAATCTCTCTCTCTTGTAGGTGTAGAAAACCCAGACAAAGAATGGAACTCAAAGGGAGCTCACACAGCGAATAGTGGAAAAATGTGACCAAGTGTATAGATCCAGAGTGATCTAATAGGCAACAAAAGGTGAAGAATTGTAGGAAAAACCCTCCTATTTATAACAAAATATTGGGTCATTCTAGATCTTGGTGCATGATTAAAATAATGTTAACCAAATCTAGATCCACATTTTATGGAATATTTTATTATATTTGTTGGAGGGAAAAAGTATTTGACTTGGGTCAAATCCCTTTTATTTGTCAAAAATAAATAAATAAATGATTTATTTATCTTTTTAAGGAAGTGGTTGAAAGATAATCAAATAAATAATGATTTATTTAATTATTTGTGGGTGATTTGGTCATATTTAACAAGGAATATTATCTAAATAAGATTTAAATAATTATTCCTAGAAAATAATAAGATAAATAAAGGTTTATCTAATTAATTTCTTTTGTTTTTGGGTTAAACATGACTGGGAATAATAATTAAAGTATGGTTTAATTAATTATTCCATGAGGAAAATCAAACAAATATAGGTTTGTTTAATATTTCCTTTTGGGGTTTCTTGTTTAGACCATAAACAACCTAATAAATGTGGTTTATTAAGTTATTTAACATAGTGAAGGCAATTTTACTGAGGGTAAAATTGGTCTTACATGGTGTAATTGGGTCCATCTAATGATAATAGGTTAGATGACCAAAAATGGTGTAACAAGGATCATCCAGCATACGCTCGAACACTCTTACCGCAGTCGCGCCATGTGTAATGAGATTGCCATGCATACATGTGAGGGGAAACCTTGTTGTGTTTTGATGATTAAAGGCCCCCTCGCCATGGGTCATTAAGCATGTTTAATGAATACGTATTTTAAGCTCGTTAATCTTATATGTTTTATCTTGGGACACCATTATCAAAGAATAATTGTGATGTCATAATGTTCCACACAGGTCGACCCCACGGGTGAGAAACTCCGCAGTCGTGTCATGAAATCAAGGGAAATGAAATTGAGCTCAACGATGAGGCCAAATTTGCGAGATAGGGGAGGAGGAGAAGCAAGTGACCAGTACTGTTAGAAGGAGGATGGTGTGATACATGTTGAGCAGAGAAGGAGCCTTTATGTCATTGATGCAAAAGGTTTTCTTCACTAGTGCATACTAGGTACTTAGAAATGCCCCATTTGGAAATGTTCGTACTACATTCCATCTCACATAAACCAGAAGCGTTTGCTATGATATAAGCTTACGTAAGGACCGGATAGAGTATTTTCTGAAGAAGTTTGAACATCGTGCACAATGTCAGCTCCATGTCGATGTTTGCACACAAAGAAATATATTTCACTACTTCGACAAGTCTAGCCTGAAGTATAGCCTGGTGAACAAAGTGGACTCAGAAGATTTCTATAGAGAATGACGATCTCATTCAAGGCTTTTCTATGCCGATATGCAGTGTGAAAGTGCACATGCTTATGGTGGCAAGACAATTGCACAGCTAAAAGGGTTTTTCTATTTTCCGCAGTTGAATGAAATGGTTCACAAGTTTAAAATGCGTCATGATAAGTATGTGAAGGGTCATCACTGTCAATTTGGTGATTAAGTTTGGATTTGCTTCTTTCAGTGCCTCATCATCCATCAAAATACAGAGGTAGGTTTTTTGGTGAGATTTAGGTTTGATTGTTCAGGCAATTGGTGCATTAATGGTGTTGGCACGATTTCGAATATCCAAACACACCCTTGAGAAGCAATTATTGTTAAATCCAAACTACACGGTGGGTGCAAGATTTATGGTTTTATAAAATTGAACCAAGGAAAAATCATATGGGTTCAAAGCAAAAAGAGATCTCGGAGCAAAACTAGGTGAAGACATTATAAGTTGGCGGACGTTCAATGGGCCAAGGGCATGTTGCATTGTTAAGAGAAGGCGCAAACAATGTAGTTTCCAAACCATATAAAACAAGTGGTCCAACTTTATGATTGAGACACGGATCGTGAACCATATGAAGACACATTTCAAGTAGGCTTAAATATTTCTTGGTGGTTTTTGACTTACGACAAATGTTTGGAGCAATATACATATATAGCGATCAACTTTACGTTGGAAACATGGCGCAGAAATGAATGGACACGTTGCATGGAACCAAACGTTCGATGGTAGGGTTTCAAATTATGGTAAACGTTTGGAATAGACATATGTACGCAGCAGTCAAAATTTGTGTTCAAACATTTGGAGCGTATGTTTAATGGTCAAAAGGTATGTTTGAACATGGCAGCGAATGTTATAACAACTATGGTTCGATATATTATAATCTACAACCATGTTTCAAGCGGTGCAAGAACCATATGGTTTTCCAACCATATAATATTGGAGGAGCGATATCATATAAACAGAACTATATGAGAAAAACATTAAAAATGAGCACAAAGGTTGCGATGGCGAGTTTTCGACCTATGTTAAAACCTGTGGAGCGGACGTATATGTGTGATGGTCAAAATTTACGTTCAACACATGGTCATGACAAACCTAGAGTGGCAGCCAAAATATTATGATAACTCCGGTGCGATAATAGTCAAAAGTCGTCCAAAGTCGTGAATAAAAGGTTTAACGACAATATTGGTAATATTTGCAACTCCGACGTTTTAACTTGCTCTCCTCTTTATTTAATGTTGAGGTGGAGCGGGTTCAACGTTCTCCTCAGCACCAATTACGGTCATTACCAGTTGTTTACTGTTCTTCACTCGCTTTCTATCATGGGAGGCGTACATGCCTTTTCTATTCTCGATCAAAGCCGCGCATGGAGGGTGGTTTCCTCTTGTTGCCTCGAATAAACTTACCATTATAACGATGAATTAAACCATGGGAAGTGCAGTTGCAGCACGCATGAGGCAGTCCATGGCATGATTTTTGGATCTCTGCCACGTGTCAAAGGATGCGTTGATCCAATTTGAAACAACACTAGCGTTTTCCACCTCGTTTATGAAGAAATTTTCCCATGCAAAGCACTGCGTTCAGCTCCTCCCAAGAATGTGTTAATAATATGTAGTAACCGCCCATATCTCAGTGTTTCGGTGGAGGCGACAGTGTTTGATATTATCTAGCGTGGGTTTAGCTGTGACAGCATGAAAAGTGGCATCCAATTCCATCTAGAATGCATGTGCATGGATTCAGTTGTGTCAGCCTTGTCATTGCAGCAGGATGCACCAAGAAAATGCAAAACACTCAATCGAACCAGCGCAGTAACAACTATGGAGCGTTATTTCCAGAATAACAAATCCCTCAATACAATAGATGAGAAATATTCTGTTACAAGATAAAAGTTCCACCTTCAAAATTATATCGAAGATGATGACTCGAGGAGGCTTGGCGTTCGGTGTTAAATCATTATATAGAAAAGGCTGCAAGCTAAAACAACTTTTGTTGACATGACCGAAACCTGTTTCATATCTGTGCTTCGAGAGAGGGCGTGAAATGACTAACTCAAAATCTCAATGCGTAACCAGAAGATCGGCGTTATTAGATTTTCTTTGGAAGACTGTTTTGGTTAACATCATGTGAATATAACACGACAATGGTGCTTGTCTTCTTACAACCTGACTTGCCACGGGAGAGACAGATGCAGTTCACTAATTAATTCCGATGCATGATTAAGATTGTTGATCCCTCGACGATTCAGCGTTAGAAGGGCAAGGGATTTGTCGGAGTGCGCTCCTTCCTGCAACTACAACCAGATCGCGCGACCGAGCGACTCCTCCATACATAAAAGCCACTCCATTCGCTGAATGAAAGCAAGATTCCATGCAGGAGAAGACTTTGCGCCTAAGCTGAACGATGATCGCACAATGAAGACAACCATGCTTTGAGGTCGCAGGTCAACCCAGGTCACTGAGTCGCAAACCTGTGAGGCTAGTGCAGATTGCGACTTGGTGATATTTACGACCCTGTGACGATTTTAAGATTGCGACCCACGTAGATATCAAGTCGCGCGACCCCTCCAGGTCGCTGAGTCGCGATGCACGCTGCTGGACGGAAAATGCGACCATGCGATTGTGCAACCCCTCCAAGGTCGCAAGGTCGCAGAATGATATGTCCACTAGAGGCTGCAACCCATGAAAGCTCTGACCATGCGACCCCACTTCGGAATGGCCTCTTTTCTCAAATCTTATATCGCCTACAAAACAGGACTATACAGGGGTCCAAGCTAATCATTAAAATCCCTTGATGTTATTTTTCAATATGCTCCTTATGCATCTACATTTTCTTTTATTGTATCTTTATTTTTTCTTCAACATGCATAAACATATTTATGTGGGTGAGGCTAATGGTTAATCTAATATGCTTACATGCAGGTAACATAAGGAAATTATGATGACAACCCAGACAAGGAAGTTTGTCGCTTACCCAAGAAATGTTGGTTCGTGTGGCGGGAGCTAAGACTATCTCAACAGGAGAAAGGTAGAAGGGTGAAAACACCAGGTTGCAGATTTCTTCAGGTCGCCGGGTCGCGGAGTCGTGTTCCATGCCAAACACTCAATGACGCGACCCAGCAACCCAGCGACTAGGTCGCAGGTCACATATATTGCCCGAGGTCGCAAGTCGCTGATCTGCCCGAGGTCCGAGGTCGCAGGTCGCAGATTGACCGAGGTCGCAAGTCGCAGATTTGCTTGAGGTCGCGGGTCACAAGCTCCCAAAGGTCGCAAGTCATAGGGGTCGTTGGGTCGCTAAGTCGCATCCCCTATCAAATGCCCGACGGCGCAACCCAGCGACCCAGCAACTAGGTCGCAGGTCGCAACAACAGCTCAGGTCGCAGGTCACAGAAAAGACTGGGTCGCAAGGCAGCCCAACGGTCAAGAAGATGAAAAGTCAAGGAAGCCCAATGGGTAGGTTTTGTATTATAAATACTCCTTTTGGAGCTTGTAGAAAGATCTTTTGTTTGGGACTCGAACTGAGTACACTATATTATCTGGATTATACATTTGAGCATTAATACAAGAATTTTGAAAAATCCCTTTGTGGATCTGGTGTTATTTTATGTATGAGCACTCTTGAGTATTATATTTTCAGTTTCTGAACGTCTTTAGATTAAGGGAACTGTATTTTCAATTCACATCACAGTTGCATAACAGTTTGCTGAGTATGTTAATGGTGGTTGAGTTTATTTCACTTTCCTAGCGAATGTTGATGACTTTGTTTATCTGTGTTTGTGTTATCATTTAAACTTTTAGGAAGTGAAAGAGTGTTCTTGCTATGAGGAATTGTTTCCTTTGTGGTCAGAATAGTTTACAAGCGTGACCCTAATGAAGTGTTGCTAACAACACTTCCTTCGGTCTTCATGCTTTACTATTTCCTCTTGCTACTCATAGTGTTGTATGTACATTTAATGCATCAATCATATGTCTTGTATTAGTTGATTAGGTGTGTATCCACTGTTTATAGAGTTTAAGCGAGATCCAAAGCAAAGGAGAAATCAGTGGTAGCCGGACACACACCTCGGACGGGATCCCTTGTCCAAACGGTTCAAGGTCTAATTGGGACCTTTTACTGGGGAGATCCCCTGCTGTTGGCCGGACAGATTTTCCCATCAACATGTAGTTAGCTATTCCGGAAGTGAGATAGATATTTCGGGAAGTGGTGTGGAGAATACGTGTGTATCCCAAGTTCTTTGCAATTTGTCCATCTTCTACTAGAGGCATGTCATCTCGCTAGTAATTTTAGCCCTCTCCTCTTTCTCCTTAGCTAGGGAGTTCGCTAGGTCAGTCTTGTATTTTTAAATCTAGGCTAATTCAATAGTTGCACATGCTGAAATCCAGGCATATTATGTTTATGCTTCAGAGCTGCGACCTATTTTTGCAACTCTAAGATGACATGACCCCGAGGATCTGCTTTATCGCTCCCAAGGAGAGTGCTCGGGCATTAGTCTTCTCCACCGTAAGGTTCTTGACGACTTGATTGTACTTGGTTTGCAGTTTCCTTAGGGTGAGAGAGAGCTTCAAAACCTCATCCTTTAGCATGTTACCGAAACACTAGAACAAATTGCATTTATCAATCAGGGGAACTTGTGACATGTTTACTGCCACCTCCAAAGGTCTGTAGCTGGTGGTCCCAGCCTCTGGATCTAGAATCACTTTAGTCATGGCCATCAGTAATTGTTCCTTGTCCATATAAATCTTGGTGGAAAATCGAGTATGATATTTGTCTACATATCCCGCCAATTCCAACCAAAGATTCTCCCTGATAGTTCTATTCTTCCCCTTTATTTCATCCCCCACCTCGGCTCTGTTTATGGAGACAGCTTGTGAAACCTCTAAGAAATCAGACGATGATGGACCATCATATTTTACCATGAAACCTGATTTTCCTTTGTATGACTCTGCATACAATGCCTTTTTTTATAGTGGCGGCTCCTCCCCGACACCTTCTTCATCGTTTATTCTCTGCCTTTTAGGAGGCAGATAATCTTCTCCTGAGACTCCGGGTTCTTGGAACTGTTTCTTACCTGCTTCTCGTGTTGAAGCAGTGTCCCCTTTTTCCCCTATCACAGATGAATCAATCTCCATCTATGAAAGCAAAGGCCAGGTATCAATATTAGCTCTCCACTTGATGAAGGGTCTAGATTCATGAGCATATTCAGTTGATTTAATCCTCCTCCTTTTGTTTGAGATGATGCCTTTTGGATCATAAGGCCAAGCTTTCCCTTGCCTTAAATCCATACCCTTGAGCAGGTTTTCCACTGTGGGGAGGGCATGCCTTGAGTTGACAATGAAGGGGCCGATGGTTGTAGGAAGTTTAAGAATGTACCCCTTTTCGCAGGGAGGAAGTGGAGCTGCTCAGCCTTCAGGGTTTGTCGGAGGTACTCCAAGGTGAAAATCTGCATGGCGAGAAAAAATGGCAGTTTGTAAGGGGAAACCTCTGCACTGTAAAAATTGATATCAGTGTAGTCATAAAATAGGTACCAATCTCCTGTGCTTTCTTCCTCACTGAACTGTAGCCAATTCCTCTGCTCAGGAAAAATCTTGGGTGGAGGGTTGTCATGAATAATAGTGTAGGCTATTGTCATGAATTCATTTAAGAAGTTGGAATAACCCACCCCATTAGCCAACTGATGTACTGTGGGGTTCCAATAAAAAATAGTTATTGGTTGAGAATTTATCCTAGAAACCTTTTCTAGACCCAAACCCTTAAACTTATCAGCCTGTTGGAAGAGGAAGAGGTAGAACACCATGGAGCATAAATGGGAATGGCCGGTGGCCGAGAGGTCTTGAAACTGGGTTTGGATGGCGGAGGCCAAGAAACCAGGGATATCAAAAACAATGCCTGATTGTGAAATTAACCATAAAAGGGATACACATTCCTTCGAGACTCACTCGACCCCTTCTATACCTAGTAACCCAATGATGAGAGCAAGTGTTGGCTGAAGGTTTTCCTTGAATATATCTAGAGGCACCGATTCCAAATACGGGAAAGCTGTAAGGCAGGAGTGGGAAATAGAAGTGATGAAATCGCTCTGCTGCCTCCAGGGTAACTTGGAAAATTGATGGGATAAAGACATTTCTGTAAAACTTACATAATTAGAACTGGGGGGATAGCAGAGAGCTTTCCTGATAATCTCAGGAGATATACTGAAAATCTTGTTCCCTTGAGTTGATAGGAACATATCTCGACACTCATCATAAGCTTCTCTGAGCCAACATATAAATTCCACAACTGGGTAGACAGGCGGAGCAATTTGGTGGTATAGTCCCGACAAAACAACTCTGAACCTATCCCTATTCTCTAAATGCTTTCTAAATATGTCAGGTTTGATGCTACTGATGAGGAAAGGATATTGTGGGTCTCGAATGTGAGCTTGCATAATGTGAATGGCTCAGGTCCAGGGGAAGCCCTAGACTCGTGAACTTGAGGGGTTTCAGGCTCTGACTTCTTAATCTTGATTCTACCCATGACCATTATGAAAAATGAAAAGTGGAAGGAAAATTAGACAGTGAAAGAGGGACAGAATACCTGCTCAGTGAGGGAAATGCTCAAGAGAAAACGACACAGGGAAGTTGAAAGTGACTTGGAAGAACTGGTACTGGGAACTCGCACTTTGGCTATACACTATCCTGTAAAAGAAATTATTTTACCATAGTGAATGCAGAACAAGGTTAAATAGCTTTATATTACCCGAAAAACGAGGCTAGGATGACACTCGTAGGGCTGACGTCATAAGGACGCCGACATTGAGATGTGTGGCATTTGGTTATTGGTTATCAGAGCTTGGTTAGGTGTATACCATGTGCTAGGTTAAATACCGATACTGGTCATGTACCGGGTGTCCTAGGACTTACCTTACCGTTGCGTTCATAGCGCCAGGTGTCTATGTGGTCGGGTCTGCCAAGCATTCTAGCGGGGTCTTGAAGTAGCTCTAAGCCTGCGGCCATCATCCCACGGAAAACCGGTCTCAGGTCCCACCGTATGCTACGTCACCACCATTCTAAGGGGGTGAGCTTCCGCCTTCCCCCTTCCATCCTTAATCCCCCTGGAAACACTTAGCGCTACCTTCTCCTCTTGATTGTTCGTAATTCGGGTGGGTCCCGCTCTTATCTAGCTGCCTCGCATATATGTAATATTTTGTTTTGGGTAAAGTTTTACCGCAAGGCTATAATATATATCATGTCTTGTCTCATTTTTATATTATATATATACACACCAGCCCGCTCATTCTCTTGATTATTTCTTCCATTTATGTTTTGGGTGGTTCCCTTTTTTAGGTTGCTTAGGGCGGTGATGAATTATATAACAACATTGGCTTCATTGGGGATGACACGCTCATCCTCGAATGTGTTGAGAACTTCACAGACCATCTGTTAACCTTTTTATATGAACATAGCCTCGTTGGCGCTTCTACCTTCCTTAGGTCTTAATAAAAAACAACAAACATAGGAGTAAAAGAAAATAGATATTGTACAATATATATACAGCAGGCCATCACAACCTGAATCAATACTGAAAATAAGGTTTTATGAATTTCCCATTTACAAGGGCTTCAAGCAGATCACCTTCCAAATTTTCTAGCCTGAAAGTGTTATTTCCTCCAGCTTATGCAATTTTAATTGGCCCAAACCATAATGGATCTAGCTTCCCATGCTTTCCTTTCTCGGCTCTCCTGATATCCCATCTTAGTACTAGATCTCAAACTTGCATTTCTTTACCTTTGGTATGCTAGTCAAACAAGTCTTTCATTTTTTCTTGATACTCTGTCAACTTTTGATTTACTTGAATTTAGGTTTCTTCCAACTCAACCAACTAATTCATTCTTCTGATAAGATCATTTGGCTCCTCCTGACTCTTTTGCAGGAAACGAGCCACAGGTAGAGCTAGTTGTATTGGAAACACCGCTGCTTGCCCATAGACCAATTCATACGGAGACTTACCTGTTGATCGCTTGCTGGTAAATCTGTTTTCCCATAGTGCAAAATTGAGCTGCGAATCCCAGTTTTTTTGGTTTTCGTTTATGGTCTTTTTTAATGCTCTTACCAATGTATTGTTATAGGATTCCGCCAACCCATTTCCCTGTGGATAGTATGTCGTGGAGTGTCCCAACACAATATTGTATTGCTGGCAGAAGTTAATGAACTTGGTAGACTTAAAAGCCCGTGCATTTTTAGTTACGATCTTAGTAGGGCAGCCAAACCTGGATATGATGTTATCCTCCATAAACTTGATCACTACTACATCTGTGGCATTCCTCGCTGGCATTGCCTCTACCCATTTAATGAAGTAGTCTGTGGCTATCAGGATCCACTTGTGCTATCCACTGGACATAGGATGAATCTGTCCTATGAAGTCAATTCCCCATTGTTGAAAAGGTTCTTCTATATGCACTGGGATCATGGGCAAGGGTGCAAGCTTCTGCCTCTCAACAAATATTTTGCATTTTTCACAAGCCCTGACCCGAGCATGAACATCTCCGAAAAGTATAGGCCAAAAGAATCCTACTTTTAAACTCTTGTGGGCTGTGGCTCTCCAACTGTAGTGACCTCCGCAAGTACCTTTGTGGAATTCAACCATAACTTCTTCCACTTCGTTCTCTGTGAGAGACAAAAGAAAGATGCTAGATGGGTCTCTCCGGTACAACCAGCCATTTTCCACAATGAACTTTTGAGATTTTAATCTCAGCGTACGGTATTTTGTTTTGTCACAGCTTGAGGGACACCTGAGAGTTAGAAGATACTCTACGATCTCCTTTTACCATGCACTGAGCAGGTACTTCATGTGAGTCTTCTGGGTGGTAGTTTCTATGACGGGCTGATCGCTTGTGCCTTCAAGTACCTCTTCAACTCCCATGGTTAATTTTATTCCCAAGGCTTGAAAGTTAGATTCGGACAGGATCTTTGCTAGTCCTTGTCCCTTTATAATCTTGGTGGGCTGAATATCCAACTCATATTCTTGGATCTTTGCTATCCACTTTCCCCTCTTACCCTCGTTGTCACCTTGTACCAAAATATATTTCACTATAGCAGTGGGTACAAAAGTCATTATAGCTGACTGCAATACATACATTCTAAATGCCTTTAGGGACTTGACCAGGGCATAGGCCTGTTTCTCCAAAATATTGTATTTCAGCTCAGCGTCTCGAAGCACTTGGCTAAAAAAGGCAATGGGTTGGTCGTACCCTTCTGCATTCTTCTGCAATAGTACCGCTGCTATAGTATGAGGAGATGCAAATGAGAAAATCATGAAGGTTTTACTGTAGTCAGGACCTGCCAGTACAGGGGCTTCTACGAGAACACTTTTGACTCTATTTAACGCTTCCCTAACCTCAACAATCCACTTCACATCATTATCTTTCTTCAACATTTCAGTTATATACCGAACTATCTTTGCGTAGTTTGGTATGGACCTCCTCAAAAAATTATGCATCCAAGAAACACTTGAACTTCCTTCTTGTTTCAGGGTAAGGATATGTTGTTTATTACTTCTACTCTTTTTGGATCAATTTTGACCCCAGCTTTAGTTACAATATGACCCAACAGTTTCCCTTCTTCTAAAGAAAACAAAGATTTTTGTGGGTTCAGAGATAGCCCATACCTGCAGCATTTGTCAAAGGTTCTGCGCAAATGATCGATGTGATTAGTATCATCCTTGGAGAAAACTATGATATCGTCCAGGTACACCACCACAAATTTGTCCTACTCACCTACAAAACCGATGTCCATGGCTCTCTGAAATGTGGCGCCCGCGTTTATCAACCCAAATGGCATCCGAGCATACATGAACGTACCCCATGGGATGGTAAATTCCATTTTTTTTTGGTCTTCTGGAAGAACTGCCACTTGATTGTACGCTGAGAAACCATCCATCATGGACATGTGTGAGGATCCCACCAACTTCTGCAATACATGATCCATTTTTGGCAGCAGGTAATTGTCTTTGAGGGATGCTCTGTTTAAGTTCCGAAAATAAACACACAGCCTTATCTCTTTGTTCTTCTTTCGAACTGGGACCAAGTTGACCACCCATTTGGAATACCTCAATGGTACGATGATTTTGGCCTTCAACAGTTTCTTGATCTCCATTTCTATGGATGGGAGTTGTAAAGGGTTAATATGTCTCACCTTTTGTTTGTGAGGCTTAGCATCTCCTCTTAATGGGATTTTGTGTTGTATGATGCTAATGTCAAAAGTTTTCAGGTCTTGATAAGACCAGGTGAAAAAATCCTTGTAGGACTGGAATAATTTCAGATATTTCTCTTTGTATTCTTCGGGGACCTTCTTTGACAGCTTCACGATTTTGGGTTCTGCCTCTGTCCCAAGGTTTAACTCCTCTACCATCTCCTCTTCGACCACCTTATTAGGACTAGTTGGGACATCATTTTTATCAAACGGACTTTCTAAAGGCACCAATCCTCTGGGAATCACATTCCTTTTGAGTTTTAGTACCTTATGGCCAGCCACAGTATCTTGCCACTTATTCTTGGGTGAATCTTCAGTCTCCTCATCTTCTGCATCTATGGTCAAATTGGAGAATTCTCCAATAGTCTCCATGAATCTTTTCACTTGTTCTTCATCTTAAAAAACCTGCCAGTGTTTGATATTATCTGGGATAGAGGGACGATAACGAACCTCAATTTCATACCTCAACAGGGGGTTCTAAGGGGGTCTGAAATTACTAGCTGCAACAGCAAGAGAATCGGCCATTCTATTTTGGTCCCTTGGCATGAATTGAATATTGAATGCCAGGAAGAAATTTTCCACTAGATCCCACACTTCATTCCTGTAGGCCCTTAGCCAGGGGTGATTTTCTTAACACTGATTCTTGATCTGTCTTACTACTAGCTTCGAATCCCCAAAGACTTTCAGACTTTGAATGTTCATGTTTTTGGCTGTCTGCAATCCCAGCAGCAACACTTCATATTCAGCTACATTGTTTGTGGCTTCATACTCCAACTTGAAGGAAAAAGGGACTAACTGCCCAGTAGGAGAAATCAACAGGACACCAGCTCCATTCCCTTATATGGAATTCGCTCCATCGAAATGTAGGGTCCAGATACCCCTTTCTTCCCCACTTGTCGACTGTTCAACCTTCAATTGGTAGAATGACGGCTCCTATATGAAATCCTCATCTTCTTCAAGCATCAAACAAGAAAACTCCCCATATTTACTATATACTAGTGAATTCACTAAGTTATCAGCCTTGGTCACCATATTTACAAACCTTGTCTCCCGGTACAACCTTCTCTCTTGGCCTCCAAATACCGAAATGGTTGCATAGGTCAGATCCAACTTTATTGAACCACCAATCTTCGTCCCCCATGATCTGGATAGTAGCATCCCAAAACGAGTCGGGATATCAGCAACCACTATGTCCATCACCACACTCTTGGCTGGGATTTGAGCCAGATTTACAACCAGATCTTTGATCATCCCCAAACATTTGACCCTCTTAGAGTCAAAGGAGTATAGGTCTTTGTATGGACGAGTAATTTGCAGTCCCCATTATTCCATTACTGACAGAGGTGACAGGTTATGGGATTCCCTAGATTCCAGCATATAGTTATGCAACAACAAGTCATGAATCACTAGGGAGACATATAAAGGAGGGGTCAATGAATCCAGCTCCTCCACATGGGGATGAAACACTACCATGGGCCTTTCTTCCTGGAGTTTTAAACTGTCTGGGATTGAGGTTAATCCCTGAGGAAGCATGAACTAAGACACTTGAGCTTGGTAGGCAGACTGTTTCAAAAGCTCAGCTAGGGGGACTGGGATCTTGACTTTCTCCAGCTCTTTTTGAAGACATAAAATAGTAGGGGACTTCTCTATTGGGTTTTATTTGAGTTATTTTAGTATGACTGGGGGTTTCTCCTCCGCTGGAATATGTTTGACCTTTTCATGGGAATTAAATATAGGCTTAGAAGAAGAAGGGGTGGAAACATTAAAATGTACAGGTTCATTGATAGGTTTCTTACCTTTGCCTTCGACTTTTTGAACAACTAACTCTTTTTGAGGCAACTCTTCTTCTAGCTCTTGTGTTTAGGTCCTCTTCCAGGAGGACCAGAGATCATACTTTCGGTGAAATTGTGCTTGCATGAAGTCCACAAATTGTTTGCAGTAATCATCAATATCAGGATCTTCAACAACACCTGTTTTGTAAGCTTCTTCTTGCAAATGAAGCTCAACATCCTCGTCTTCTTGTAAAGAGAGTTCCACCTCCTCACCTTCTGAGTAGGCGAGGTATTGATCATCTTGCCCATCAGGAACTTCTTCAGCAGAGCCATCCATTTTCCCTTCAAGATACATCGGGGGCTATATGTGATCTTGTTGTTCCTTCAGATCTCTCTGCAATATTTGCAGAGGAGGTTTTCTGTACTGAGGGTTATAACCTCGATTTGGAGTAGCTTGGGGTGGCCTTGATGATGCATTATTTGCTTCCATTTCAAGCTTCACCAGCTTGCTTGAGAGGTTCTTGATCATCTTGTTCATTTCCTCAATCTTAAAATCCACTGTCTCCCTTTCTTGATTTGAGGTAGAGGCTTCTTCTTTACCTCTTTCTCTAGAATCATGGTCCATCCTCCCTTTAGATTTTCCCGTAGAAGAAAATTTAGCTTCCAATTGTAAAGCATCAGTCTGAGCTTCGTCTAGGGTGGCAGACTTTCTTTCCCTAAAGGAGAAACCAAAATCTGATTTGAACACCACTATAAACACCACCTTAGCAACAATTTGGTGAGGCTTCATTTCTGCTGGTAGACTTGTATACAATTTATTAAATCTATTAATGAATTCAGACACATATTCATTATGTCTTTTCCTCAGGGCATTGAATTCAGTAAGACAATATCCATGATCCTTTTTCTCCCCCCATTTCCTGGTGAAAGCATTTTCCATTTCCTCCCAGGTATTAATAGAGCGATCTCCCAGGGTCTTGAACCATTTACGAGCCTCGCCATATAAATACTGAACAAAGAGCCTCAAAAAAACATCTAGATGCTCAACATTGAAGTTTTCTGCAAAAGCACAAAAAACCTCCAAGTGTTTTTGTGCGACAGTGTTATCCTCCCCGTTGAAGCGAGGTAGGGCCTTCAGGTAATCTTGAGGCATGTCATTCAAGATCTGTGGTAATGCCAGGGGGGCATATTTTTTCAACAAGAAACCAGGAACAACCATGATAGGTGGTGGAAGGGGAGTGTGTATAACAATAGGGATGTACTGAAAGACGACTTGTGGGGTTGCTTGCACAGATGGAATATGTGAAGTGGTAACCTCTGTGACTTCTTTCACTTCTTCGGCTTCAGGAGTGGGATGTAGAAAGAAGCTTGAAGTGTCTATAGACTCAGCCTCATCTTTGACTTCAATATTTTCAATGGAGGGATGACCAGGAGAGTATTCAAGGATTCTGGCAGTGGTCTCAGGACCTTGAACTTGAGCCAACTGTGAGGAAGATGGAGAGTCTTCCAAGGAGAATCTTGGTATATCAGTATGAGAAGTATGATTTTCTCTCCAGTTTCTTTAATGTAATATCTTCTCAGGGTCAGATAATGAAGGAGTTCTCAGTTGAGACGTGTCAGACCCTAGGTGGGGCTTATTTTGAGCCAGGATTGCAAAATGGATTTAAAATTTGAATTATAGTGGAGTTTCCAAGGTGAGGGATCTACAACTCTCAACCCTTCCTACTCACCTATTTTGAAGGGTGACTATGTTTTTGTCGTATCCCAGGGATTTAAATTTCTAACTTCATTTTCTCAGCAACGGTGCCAAAAAGATGTTGTCACTCCTAGAGACAACCTTGAGTTGTAAAAAGACCAGTGCCTAGGACATATTAAATGCAAGGAGTTTCTGATATAACTGATATAAGTAGACAATAATATGGCTTCCTTGCTACAGACCAATGGTAGAAATTTGGTGATAGTGGGACCAAGCCTTCAGAGATAAACGTAACAAATAGGAATACTTCTGAGGATTCTGTACGAGACTAAATAAGTAGATGTATCAGACAGCTACAAATCATCTTGCTATAATGACGGCTGACTATTAAAATGATAAGCATACATCAATGTATGTGTAAGCGGAAACTATGAAGGAATATGAAGTGGGATATACACTATAAATGGGCTTATATTAAAATAAGAATCCATAAAGTGTTTATCAGAAGAATTATGGAAATGAGTTAGGAAGTGAACAAAGTATCATGCCTAAGAAATATTTAAAGCGCTATAAACGTAAAGATATGAGTACCAACTACGACAAATTCACATCCAATACAAAGCACTCGCATTCCAAAACATTAGATACCAGAAAATGGATGGAAACTAAGTGAACACTTATATATAATCAAACAGGAAGGAGTACAAACTGTATAGCATTTCATGTGAAATCCTTTTCAATAGCAAAACTCTTTATACCAAGTCCCAATGGGTTCTTTAACATCAACTATTCAGATCATACCAAAATACATACACAGAGCACAATTTAGTTGATATTCTCTCCAAAAATATGGAACTATCTATATGTCTTTCCTCTCTGCTTTTATAACATTCTGATGTTATATACGCGGAAAGATATTTTGGGAAAATATCTTTTCCACATGCCTGTATGAAGTTTCAAGTCTTAATCAAAAATCAAAATTGATGATGGGGTAGAACGCCTCCCATCATCTTACAAAGTGGGCTTAAAGCCATTTCTAATGGAAATACAAACAATCTTACTAACTGAAAGTAAAAATGCAAGAGTGAAATATGAATTTCACTCAAAATTGAAAGTAAAAAGAAATTAAAGTAAGAGGCCACGTAGGCCCAATCATGAGTTATCATTGTTTTTGGTGAGATGGAGTCGGGGCTGCTGCTGGAGAAGGCGGTACTGTGGTTGTAGAAGAGCTAGCTTTCTTTTTGGCAGATGGATTTGACAGGGATGCAGACCCAGTGACTGATGAACTTGTATGATCGCTACACCTCTGCCCGATGTCAGCTACAGGACCAGGTATTGCAACGAAAGCATCGAACAGAGCATGCACTTCTGTCAGTTTGGCATGGTTTGCTTGAGTAGGCAACCATTGTTTAACTTGATAGAGGAGAGAGAATTCCTTACTGAGTGCGGAAATTATTATTTCGACCTTAAGCCAAGTGGTCTTCTCAAACGGTGTATCTGTCTAATTCATCACCTCTATCAGTTTGCACTCGTATACTTGTAACGGTTGAAGTACAACATTTGTAGGCTCCCAACATGATGGGAGGTCAGCAAGCGTCAGTTTAGTCCATTCCGTTTCAAACTGTTCCAAACTCGTCACCATCTGTTATGAACTTCCCAGTGCAAGGTTGCGCACGACTTCCTTTTCTATCACCCTTCTGCATTCTGATACCTCCTTAAACCTGTCTTTGATTCCCTGGTTGGCCAATTCTTCTGAGCTCAAATTATTTAGGAAGGTAATATACATTCTCGCACTTTCAACCTTAGTTGCAGCGTCTGTATGCCCTTCATGTAGAATCCTTCTAAATTGACGAGCCGCGACCTTCTTTTCTTCAATTAAGGTCAGAAAGGACCAACGCTTATTTACCTCCATGATGATGTATGTCCAGATTAAGCGTCGGGCTTCCAAGAGGGTGATATTTCCTTTCATCCGGCTCGTCAGGTCCCTGATAGTCTTTTCCTGCTGCAACTTCTCTTGTTTCCCCTCTTCTATTTCTTTCTACAGAGCTGTTGCCATTTTGGTATTCTCCTTGAGACATGCCTTGAGCTCGTGAAGCTTTTGTTGTGCAGTTTGAGCTTGCTTCTCTGCTACCTGAAGGTTGGCCAGTGTTGTATTTAATTGTTCTGGAAGTGATCTAGATACTTCAGGAGGTGGCGTGGAACATACGTGTGTATCCCAGCTTCTTTGCAACTCGTCCATATTCTGCTGGAGGGCAGTCATCTCGCTAGTAATTTTAGCCCTCTCCTCTTTCTCCTTAGCTAGGGAGTCTACTAGGTCAGCCTTGTCCTTTTCCATCTGGGCTAATTCAGTAGTTTGCACATGCTGAAAACCAGGCATATTCAGTTTATGCTTCAGAGCTACGACTTGTTTTTGCAACTCTGAAATGACATGACCCTGAGGATCTGCTTTATCGCTCCCTTTTCCCTTCACAACTACTTGAAGACTCCGCAGGTCATTTGAGAGTGCTCGGGCATTAGTATTCTCCACCTTAAGGTTATCGACCACTTGGTTGTACTTGGTTTGTAGCTTCCTTAGGGTGAGAGAGAGATTCACAACCTCATCCTTTAGCATGTCACCGGAGCACTGGAAGAGATTGCATTGATCAATCGGGGGAACTTGTGACATGTTTACTGCCACCTCCAGAGCTCTGTAGATGGTGGTCCCAGCCTCTCGATATATAACTGCTTTAGTCATGGCCATGAGCAATTGTTCCTTATCCATATCAAGCTTGGTAGTAAACCGAGTATGATATTTGTCTACATATCCCGCTAATTCCTACCAAAGCTTCTCCCTGATAGCTCTGTTATTCCACTTTATTTCATCCCCTGCCTCGGACCTGTTTACAGAGACGGCTTGTGAAACCTCTGAGAAATAAAACGATGACGGACCATCATATTTTACCATGAAACCTACTTTTCCCTTGTTCGACTCTCCATACAGTGCCACTTTTTCTAGCGGCAGCTCTTCCCCGACACCTTCTTCATCGTTGGTTCTCTACCTTTTAGGAGGCGGAGAATATTCTCTCGTGACTCCTTCTTCTTCAACTTGTTTCTTACCTGCTTCTCATGTTGAAGCAGTATCTCCTTTTTCCCTTGTCGCAGATGAATCAGTCTCCATCTGTGAAAGCAAAGGCCAGGTATCAAGATTAGCTCTCCACTTGATGAAGGGTCTAGTTTCGTGAGCATATGCAGTTGATTTTAATCTTTCTCCTTTTGTTTGAGATGATGCCTTTTGGATCATAAGGCCAAGCTTTCCCTTGCCTTAAATCCATACCCTTGAACAGGGTTTCCACTATGGGGAGGGCATGCCTTGAGTTAACAATAAAGGGACTGACGGTGGTAGGAAGTTTAAGAATGAACCTTTTTTCGTAGGGAGGAAGTGGAGCTGGTCAGCCTTAAAGGTTTGTCGGAGGTACTCCAAGGCGAAAATCCACATGGTGGGAAAAACTGGCAGTCTATAAGGGGAAACCTCTGCACCGTAGACCCTGATCCGAGTGTAGTCATCAAATAGGTACCAATCTCCTGTGCTTTCTTCCTCACTGAACTGTAGCCAGTTCCTCTGCTCAAGAAAAATCCTGGGCGGAGGGTTGTCGTGAATAATAGTATATGATATTGTCATGAATTCGTTCAATAAGTTTGAATAACCCACCCCATTAGCCAATTGATGCACTGCAGGGTTCCAGTCAAAGACAGTTTTTGGTTGAGAATTTATCCTATAAACCTTTTCTAGACCCAAACCCTTGAACTTATCAGCCTATTGGAAGAGGAAGAGGTAGAACACCATGGAGCAGAAACAAAAATGGCCGGTGGACAGGAGGTCTTGAAACTGGGTTTGGATGGCGGAGGCCAAGAAACCAGGGATATCCAAAACAACCCCTGATTGTGACATTAACCATAAAAGGGATACACATTCATTTGAGACTCGCTCGACCCCCTCTATACCTAGTAACCCTGTAATGAAAGCAAGTGTTTGCTGAAGGTTTTCCTTGAATGTATTCAGAGGCACCGAGTCTGAAGACGGGAAAGCTGTAAGGTGGGACTCGGAAATAACAGCGATGAAATTTCTCTACTGCCTCCAGGGTAACTTGGAAAACTTATGGGCTAACGAAATTTTAGTGAAACTGACATAATTTGAACTGGGAGGGTAGCAGAGGGCTTTCCCAAAGATTTCGGGAGATATACTAAATATATTGTTCCCTTGAGTTGATAGGAACATATCTCGGCACTCATCATAAGCTTCTATGAGACAACATATTAATTCCACAACTGGGTATACGGGTGGAGCAATTTGGCGGTATAGTCTCGAAAAAACAACTCTGAACCTATCCCTATTCTTTAAATGTTTCCTGAATATGTCAGGCTTGATGCTACTGATGAGGAAAGGGTATTTTGGGTCTCAAATGTGGGCTTGCATGTCTGTGAATGGCTCAGGTTCAGGAGTAGCCCTGGACTCACGAACTTGAGGGGTTTCGGGCTCCGACTTCTTAATCTTGATTCTACCCATGACCATTATGAAAAATGAAAAGCGGAAGAAGCAAGACGGTGAAGAGGACGGAATGCTTAACGCTAAGTAGAAATGTGGAAAACGACACGGGGAAGTTGAGCGACTTGGAAGGCGAGGTATTGGGCACTCATGCCTGACTATACACTATCCCATAAAAGTATTGTACACAGTGGAATGCATAGCAAGGTTAGCGACTTTGATTACTAGAAAAATGAGACTAGGACAACACTTGTGGGGCTGATGTCATGGAATCTTAAAGCAACCCAGGACGCGTGGAATTTTTATTGATTATCGAGCTTAGTTGGAGTGTATACCATGCGCCGGGTTAAATATCGGTACTGGTCGTGTACCGGGTGTCCTAGGACTTACCTTACCGTTGCGTTCATAGCGCCAGGTGTCTCTGTGGTCGGGCCCGCCAAGCATTCCAGTGGGGTCTTGAAGCGGCTCTAAGCCCGCGGCCATCACCCCATGGAAAACCTGTCTTGGGTCCCACCGTATGCTACGTCACCACCATTTCGAGGGTGTGAGCTTCCACCTTCCCCCTGCCATCCTTGATCCCCCCGGAAACTCTTAGCGTTTCCTTCTCCTCTTGACTGTTCGTAACTCGGGTGGGTCCCGCTCTTATCCAGCTGTCTCGCATATATGTAATATTTTGTTTTGGGTAAAGTTTTACCGCAAGGCTACAATATATATCATGTCTTTTCCCCTTTTTATATTATTTCTATACACACAAAACCATTCATTCTCTTAAGTATTTATTCCCTTTATGTTTCGGGTGGTTCCCTTTTTTAGGTTGCTTAGGGTGGTGATGAATGATATAACAACAAGGAGGAAACACTATCACCTCTTGGGATCAAATGACGAAAGTGTTTTTGTCTAAATATCAAGAATATTTCAAAACTCGGGACATGCAGGATGAGATTTTTACAATCATACAGGATGATGATGAAACTCTTGAAGATTACCTAGAAATATTTCTGTATATTTTACAAAGGTCGAAACTTAAGTTTGATCCCAGTACTATTAGAACCTTGTTCTTAAGAGGACTTACTAATAATGCTAGAAATAATTTAAATCTGTTAGGACAAGGTGATATTTATCAACAAACTTTTGAGAAAAATTGTGAATTATGCAGGAAATTTTCAAGAAATCAGTATAGATCCGGTAGAGGAACTTGAAATAGAAATAGAAAAACTGAATCTACTGATGCTATGATTATCGGACTAGAAAATAAAATGGAAAACATGAAAATTGATATAATGAATACTGTTACCAAACAGTTAGACTCTTTAAAATTTCAGCAAAAACTCATGAAGGAACAAGATTCATTATGTATTTTTTGTCCTAAATGTAGAGACAAGCATCCTCCTAAACAATGTTCTCTTAATTTGAAAGAAACTAATAAGTGTGCTATTTGTGCAGAAGACCATGTCACAAAAAATGTCCCTCTATACGAGACCTTAAAGCTGTATTTACAGGGGGATAGCCTGAAGCTGAATACTTGTATGCTATGGGAGCAAGAAGGAATTGGCCTCAGGTAGGTACAGGTATGGCTCCTAAAGTTTCTCCACACTATCTTGGTTATAATTCACATGCATATTCTTATCATAACACTAATAAGAAGTGGCAGTATGGGAATCAATATCATCATGGGCAACCTTCTCAACCATGGAAACAAGGTTGAAGATGGACAACTCATTCTCCATATTCCTACCAGCCACCTATGCAGTCATATCCATCTATGCATACACCTTATTCAATGCCTCAACTTCTGAGTCAGTCCACTCCACCGTTTCCTTTACCTCCACCCTTTCGACCTCCTCAATTTCCTGCTCAACCTATGCCTAATCCTAATAATAATAAAGCAGTGTAAATTATATATGTAATGAACCCACCTTTACCATTTGAATACCTGTATATTCCAGTTGGGGTTCATGATATTCAATTAAGATCAAGAAGGACTGTAACATCATAAAATTAGAAGCAACCTATAGTGACTGTTGAAGAGAAAGGAGAAGAGGAAACTCTTAACCATTCTCCAAAAGCTATCACTAAGCATCCCTTACCCTTTGAATCCTTTCCATCTTCTTCCAACCGGCCTCCCTTCCCAGAGGGGCTAGTAATGGAAAGAAGTGAGACTATTTCTAAGACTAGTTTGGAATCTGAGCTTCAAAATATTTTCATTAAGATACCTTTGCTTCAAGCCATTAGAGAGATCCCTATTTGTACCAAGATTATTAAGGAACTCTATCTCAAGAAAACTAGGAGAAAGAGAGTGGAACCCCAAACCATTCAATTTGTTGGTAGGGCAGTAGATTTGATGACGGGATGTGTGTCTATGGAAAAATATACTGATCCCAAAAACCCTGTTGTCTCAGTTCAGATTGGTATTGTCCTTGTCTGTAATGTTCCGAAATGGAAATAAACATCTTTTACACCATTGAAGAGCTCCTTTGTCGGAAATATGAATAAGGCTATGTCAGAGATGTACTGAGAGGGATTTTACCAATTATGTCACCTCTAAAGAGAGGATGAAAACCGGAGGCTTCCTTTCCCTTTCTCAGACTCTGCCTATAGCTATGAAAATATTTCTTCCTTCAAGAAGATCTTGCTCAAAGGATGACCTACAACAACATCTGAACTTCAATAATGAACAGTAGCAACAATGAAATAATGCTCACAATATGTGAGAAGAGTGTAAATCTAATATATAATATGTAGTAGGAAAAGATATACAAACTCCTTGAGGAAAATACTTCTCAAGGTGGGCTCAAATCAGCCTCAAAGGAAAATGTACATACAATGGAGAAAATACTCTGCTACATAACCCAACAACTCTATAGCTGTGCAGTCTATAAGGGAAAATGACTGCAAACTGAAATATACAATACCATCTGATAATGTGAGCTCAAATAAAGATAGGGGAGCAAGATCTCAACCCTAGAAAACAATACAATCACAATCCTCCAAGGGATTGGCTAAAATACATAAAATAGGAAAATGCTAAAGTTGCAGTGTAGCTGCTACAACTCAAATAGAATAAAATATAGGAGAAGGAAGTAGATGTTGCAATAGACAATGATACCTCCTCCAATGGTCTCCAAGGTGAAAGGCTACACCTCTCACTGAAGATTGCACTCTCTAGTGCACCAAGTGAAACCTCTTGTGCATGCCTCCTCTATAGATAACGTTGTAAGGGAAGGTGATTGCACTGGGCATGAGAAGAAACATATGGCCCAATGCCAAATCTACAATATGAGATCTAGAAATCTCCTTTGCTGATCTCCTAGAGAAAAGGTAGGGCTCCTCCTCTACAAAACGACTCCTGAAATGAGTGATGATTGTCCCTCACTGCAACACCAGCGACTCCAGTGTTTCTGCCCAACAGAATAATGCAGTAGCTGAAGATGAATGCTTTGGCCTCAAGCCAATATGTGAGGAAGATGAAGAACATCTCCTCAAAGGCCTCCCAAGGAAGAGAAGGAAAATCCTAAACAAGAATTCCCCTTGTGCTGAGCAGCACAAGCTATCTCAGCTGAACAACTGAAGAGAGCTCCAAAATCAAATTGTCAAGCATGAAAATTAACAATGGCTCTCCTTCACCTTTTTATGCAAGGAATTCTTCCTTGCCATGGACCCCACCCATTAGGGTTTCTCTCATCCTCTATTTTCCCTCCATTCAAAACTGTGTATTCTTCTTGTGCAAGCTTCCTCTCTTGGGCACGTTGTTGAGTTGGTCAACCATGGCCTAGTATTCTTCCTTTTGGCCCTTTTCATACTAGGGAATGTCAAAATTAGCCACTTAAGTGACTCTTTGCACCTTAGGAGAGTTTATTTTGCTGCTACATGGGCTCCTTTACCCATTTTATCCATTTTATTGAAATAAAAGCAAAATTAATGTTCCAATTACCTTATTGAAAAATTTGGAACATTACAGTCCTCCCCTCCCAAAGATTGCTTGCCCTCAAGCAAGTGCAAGGGTAGAACTGAAAAGGAACCTCCAATTAAGGCATGGAGTCTGATCCTCATGTAGATCCTCCATCCCCAAGCAATTAACCAAGAAAAATGAGTCACCCTCCAACTAGGAAACTCCTAAAGATACTCCTCCACCTTGTGCTCATGTAGAAAAGGTGGGCTGAAATGCTGAACATGGTAAGCTTCATAGCCTACCCCATGCTGTTCTCTTATCCACTTATGATAAGTGTGGAGTGAAAGATGAACTTGGGCTGCAATAGTGTTGCCTTCAAGAGGCAAGATGAAGTCTAGATCCCCAAGGATCTCTCCTCCAATGTTGCAAATCAAGTTGGCCCAAATTATCTCATATGTGATGAGTTGTAACTCATCATCATATGGAATCCAAACAATTATATGGTTCACCTCATGGAAAAGAAAATGGCTGAACATGGTGACCATATCATCTCCCATACTCCCCTTGGAGCATGAGCTGCAAAAACAATGGAGGTCTTCTCTCCCAAAGGGCACATCCACCCAATGAGTCTCTCCCTCCTCATGATACATATGGGGCTGCTGCTGATATATGGCTGAAACATATTGGTTTTCTAGAGAGACCCAAGCCACCCCATCAATCATACAAACCATGAAGTGCCTTCTCCAAAAATTCAAACTCTCCAAATAGCTCCTCCCACATGAAGGAAAGAGATGAAGCTTGGCAATCATGGGCTGCGCATTGTTTCTCTTGAAACATTCAACATGCAAAGTAGGGAGAACCACACTCCCAATGGGCCTCTTCAATTTATTTCCCCCCTTCAAAATAGTGCTTCTTCTTAACAACATTCCATTAGCAAAATATGGAAGCATAAACGTGTGAGAGCAAGGAGGTGAAATATAGTTCCATGCATGGAACTAGCACAGGGCATCTTTGGCCTGCCTCCACATATGATGCAACAAGTGTCTTTGCAGCCACTTGTTTGCTGCCACATTCATCATGTAAGATGTGATCATGAAAAAATACATTGGTGCCAAAGGTGCACACCAAAATCCATGTGGCTTTCCTCCACAATCCACTGTTAAAATAGCCATCATCTTTGCTACAATAGACCATGAGCATAACCAAACATATTGTAAAAGAAGGAAATATCCTCCTTGATATAATATGCTGCTCATAAGAATAAGAAAGTGTCAAACATAAAGAAAATGGTTACCTCCCTCATCATGTACTTTGGCCTTTGAGCTGAAATGGCTCAAGTGAAAAGTCCCCTTCACTGCAACATAGTAGGGGAGTGGTTGTGCCAACCCTCTCTTCATCTTTTGGGCTATGCATCTATCCCTATGCTGATATACATCCATTAGGATTCCCTCCCAAGTGGACTCCTCCATCAGTAAATAGTATGCATGAGAATGCATGGAAGAATAATCCGAAGTTGCTGCATGTAGGTGTCTCTTCCTGTGCTTGTGAGCCCAAGCCAAGAAGATCAAAACATAGCAAGGGATGCTTCCATCCATTACTTCCTCAGCCTCATCTCCTACATGCCTCCAAAATACATCACTTGTGAAGTGGTTTGAAGGACACTCCCACAAGTGATCCAAACTCTTAAGTGACAGCGCTGCTGGCCTTTGGAGTAGGGCCACTGGCATCTCAAAGCTCCCCTCTTTGACATGAATCTTGCCAAAGAATCCTCCCATCATGTTGCTACAAATGTAGAGTCCCTCCCATTAAGAAGGTGTTGCTTGGGCATCCAAGATCAAAGAGCAATCCCCTTGCACCATGCTAGTGCCTCCTCTTTCTCCCACAACATCCAAACAAAATCTGAGCAATATGAATGTTTGCTGCTCCTCCATACTCCCACCATACCGAATGTGAGATGAGAACATGATGAATGGTAAGAGTAATTCCATCCCATCATAATGCACCCATGCTCCTTTCTACTCCATGATGCAAGTATCCTGCCATCTCCTCTTCCCTCTCAAACCCCATGAAAAGGAATAGGTCACATGTTGGCCAAAATCCCTCAAGAGAAACTAATGCAGCATGGCTTCTTGCTGCCCTGTATCATTGATCTGCAAGAGGCTCACCATCCTCTTGCCTCCCATCCACATCCACTCAACTCCCTATGGATGCCTCCCACAATTCTTCATCTTGGTATTCCTCCAATGAGGTCTAACATCTCCCCAAAACAGATCTCCATCTTTGCATTTCATGGGGCATTGAAATGCAATCTCCTCCATGGTCCATGTCTAAAACCCCAACCTCATGTGTGGTGCATGACTCATCAAGGGTGTCTGAGAATGATGGCATAGCACAGTGAAAGTTCCCTCATCAAGACAATCAGAATGCAATAATGTACAATTCTCCATGATAGATAAAAACTCATGCATACCTTGGAGAGATTTGGAAGAATCTTGTGTTGTTGCAAGAGTCCCTTACTAAAGTGTGATGGCTGCCTCAATAGTTGGAGATGAAGGGTGCTCCTCCATGTCTATGAAAACGCTGGTATGTTCCTCTTCAACTGGTGGTGAGGGATCCTCCCTCTTTTGGCCAAATTTTCTGATCAAGGTCTGAGAAAAATCAGCAAGAGTAGAAACCCTTGCATGCCTCCCATGGCTGAACCACCAAATCTTTGCCTCTCCCTCAAGGTTCAACGCTACAATTTCTACAGCCTCTTTGTCTACTACAGGATGTAGTAGGAAGAAAGCATCTAGCTTCTTCACCCAAGCCTTTGCTGCACATGTGGGTGACCCATCAAAAGTAGACAATAGAAATCTATTTCCTTTCATCATCCCATGACTGTGGGGTCTTCTTTCCTCTTTCTGTTGAAAAAATTGTGAAAAAGATAGAGTCTCTTGGAAGACTATAGAGTTTTCTCTATATTCAGCAAGATATTCACTTAGAATTTTGAATTTTAAGTGCTCTTCATGCTTCCGCTTTGCTTCTCTGTGAGAATAGGAAGTGCATGGTCCTTCCTCTTCTCCTTTCTCTGTCTCCTCAACCTCCTTGGAGAGGTTCTTGCTGGATCTGAAAAATGATGAGATGAATCTCATCCTTTGCATCATCTTGACCTCTTCTTCTCTGAAATTTGAACTTCACAGGCTGAGCCAAGTTCGAAGCTCTGATACCACTATAATGTTCCGAAATGGAAATCAACAGCTTTTACACCACTGAAGAGCTCCTTTGTCAGAAATATGAACAAGGCTATGTCAGAGATGGACCAAGAGGGATTTTACTAGTTATGTCACCTCTAAAGAGAGGATGAGAACCAGAGGCTTCCTAGCCCTTTCTAAGACTTTGCCTATAGCTATGAAAATATTTCTTCCTTCAAGAAGATCTTGCTCAAAGGATGAACTATAGAAACATCTGAACTTCAATAATGAATAGCAACAACAATGAAATAATGCTCATAAAATGTGAGAAGAGTGTAAATCTGATATATAGTCTATAGCAGGAAAAGATATACAAACTCCTTGAGGAAAATACTTCTCAAGGTGGGCTCAAATCAACCTCAAAGGAAAATCTACATACAATGGAGAAAATACTCTGCTACATAACCCAGCAACTCTATAATTGCGCAGTCTATAAGGGAAAATGACTGCAAACTGAGATATGTTAGGGTCCTGTGATTTGGCTGATTGGCATGCCAAATTACAGTGTAACATCAAACCAAGTTTTGGACCCCAAGGACCTAGCCTTCCTGGACTTAGAGAGGGCTCTCTCTATATGTGTAAGGGATATCTGTATGTTTGCTTATTTTGTTCTGATTTTAGGCTAGTTATGAAGTAGGTTTTTTGGTTTTGGTTTTTTCGGTTGTGAGGGATGAAACTGATCAAAGATATAAGATAGGTAAAAAGATGTCAGATCAACTGGGCTATGGGGTCTAAAAGGTCAAGAAAGCTATCAGACGGTGATACAAGACCGTCGAAGGGCCGATTTGATTCAAGGTAGAAAGGATCTTTGGGAAAAATGGAGTAAATGGACATCTTGTGAACAAAAAAGGATTTCAAGCATAATTAATTTAATAGCAGACATCAACATGGTAGGGGAAACCATTAATCATGAGAAATGTAACTATAAGCTAATCAATACATAGAAATAAAAATTCAAGCCATGCATAGAGGAGTATAATTCTCTAACTTCGGGAAATGGCTATTAGACTTTGGGGAAAACACTTAGGGAAGACAAAAAAATTAACTTACTATGTCGGAACGCCTAAACACAGTATTTCAAGTTATTGGGCACTTTGAAAACAAGATTTTCATAGCTTTAGACAAAGGACTAGATCGAAACTAGGCCTCCTTGGTTCAACAAAGTGATAATCTAATCAGTCAAAGAGAAATTTCATGGATGGAGCTATAACTAGCCATAGGTAAGCAGGGCATACCATAAATCATACTTAGCATGTATAAAACCATGAATGAAACAAGCAACAATATCCTAAATTATTAAAGAGCAGTTAAGAATTCTTTAATGTCACTTAGGAAGAAGAAAACAAAGAATCTATGAAGAAACAGGAAATTTGAAGTGCCTCCATGGGCATGTCTCAAATTTGTTCTCTACTGATCTATAGCAAGCAAGAAAAGTGTATTCATGAATGGAAACTATAAGACCAAAAAAATAAAGAGACATTATACCATTCTACCAAGTCATGGAATCCAACAACAATCCTCTATTCATCATCCAAGAACATCCAAGAGACTATCCAAGAGCATGAGACAAGTATTTCTTCCAAAGCTTATATGACCATATATTGCTTCTATCATCAAGTTCAACCTTGTTTACAATGAAAGCCTTTGGAATATATAGGCCAAAGTGAGGAAAACCTCATGGTTCAACTTGCCATCCGATTGGCCTAATCAAAATAGCTAAACCTGTACTTGAGGCTTTGCAAAGCCCAAGGCACAAAATATCTCATAAAATATCTAAAAAATTCTAAAAAAGGGAATTAAATTGACTTTTCGTAACTTCTCATGTGCAAAAATAGCTAACATGAGGAAATATCAGTTTTTAAAGGTTCAAATTTTACAAAAATATTCAAAATTTACATCAGCAAAAGGTCCCCAGACTTGCTGGCAACATTTGGCAGCCTTCACGATGTCGAAAGGAGGATCATGATAGCTCATTGGAAAGCTTTGAGTGTCTACTTTCTGGAATAACTAAAATTTTCCCAATATGATGCCTATAAGTCCCAAAAAACTGAACCTATGTTTAAAAAACCAAAAATTACAGTCTGCTGATAGATCGGGCAGAGTGTGCAAAAAGTGAGCATTTTTCGCCATTTCGGGGGAGAAAATGATCTCCAAATGTCCTGAAAATCACTAAGAGTGTGATCCTGAAATTATGGCATCCAATGATACCATTCTCCTCGTTTGATGATCCCCCAAACTGAAATGAAAAATTTCATAAGTTTTGACCAAAAACCCAAAAATGCCAAAAAACCAAAATATGTCAAAATGTGCCCAAAATCGGTGAGTATGACCCTCAAGGGGTCTTTAGCAATATGTTATAAAGCAGTGGCCAAAATCTCAAGTCTTGATGCGTCTTTCTTCACTTTCCATGCGGGGCGCTTTCTTTGGGCATTTTTGAGCCTTTCTTGGTTTTCTTCTTTGTCGCTTGGCATTTTAGATTCGGTGAAGAAATCATGGCCCCTTGCCTAGGAGAGGCAGCTAGCATGTGCTTTGGAGAATGCCTTTCATGATCCATGTTTTGTATTTTTTTGCCCTCATCAATGCTTGCTTGAGGTTTTGAATTTTTTCACTTTGGTTCCTTTCTTCTTGAAGCTGCGATTCCAGGAGGCTTTGTATTTATGTAACATGTCAGTGTCATTTGTTGCTCAAGCCACCCTCATCACAAGTTTGGTGTTCTTCGTGTTGCTACCTTGTCTACATAATTTTCTTCTTTGTATACCTCCAACAAGTAAACTTAAGAGCAAAACACAGAGAATACACAAGAAATGATTTTTTTGTGTATGTGGTAGGGTCACCTTGTTTTTTTGGTGTTTTTGGAGGACAATAAAATAGCTTGTAGAAATAAAACATCTATCCTAATCACATACTACCTCATATTCACCAATCTCACCCATAATTTTGCTTGATATCTAAATGGAAACTTTCTACCTCCTATATTAAAATTTTTTATAAATAAAGGAATAATTTGATTTGCTCTTCATAACACCGATAAAAATTTGAAATAATGATCATGGGATATATGGATGGCTGATTTTCAGAAAGTTAAATAGCCACTATTTCAATTTTTTAAACACCGATTTTTCTTCAAACACAGCTTTCATCTCTTATCATTTCTTTGAGGTAATTACTAGTTTTTTACCTCAATATAAACTTACCATCTTTATCGTTTCATTCTAGCTTGGCTATGTACCAGTGAAATCTTGACTTTAAACAAAACTAATTCCACCCTTCCAAGTATTTTCTTCACCGTGTATCACTTTCTACGAGGGCGAATACGATTGCAGTAGGGTTACTTTCACACTTTATGAGCCTTTCGCTACCGGGTATTTCTGGGACCCGGAGGTGTATATGACATGGTTTCGAGGGAAGTAAAATAGACAGGTTCTTGAAGCTAGAATCAACCCTTCACTTCGACCAACTATAACCTTCCAAAATATCTACTTAAAAACTTGACTTACACCTTTCAATATTGCTTTGAGGACACCGAGAGACAGAAAAGAAAATCCACCATTTCGCCATAAGGTTTGGGCAAACGAAACCATGGAGATCTTAGGTTCAAATACAGACCACAGCTCCTTATTTAATAACTTCAGATTTTTCATTATTTCTACTCATTGGTTTACTCTTCTAATAACAAGGTTAAATAACCCTTTTCAGTCAGAATTTCCCAAGAGATCGAGAATACTCGAAGATGTTTCACGGGCCTTTGTTGATCATTACAGTTCCACCTTGTTCGAGGGTCTTTGGTGCGGCGCGGCGCGTTCATAGGAGAGAGCGCCGCACAAGCAATGTGTCGGGCCGGCTTTCTTTTAAGATGGTTGACCGCGCGCACAGACAAGGCTGCGCGCCACTGCCATGGGCGCGCCGTGCCATAGTTATGAGCTCTTGTATTTTCGCTCTCTAACAGCGCCGCGCGGGCGTGAAAGCCTCCAAACTCTACTAATTTTCTTGGAAAACCTCCTAGTTTGGCTCAGGTTTTTCTACCGCACAATGGAGTTTTCTATGTTTTGAAAAACAAGATAAAGGATAAAATAAATTTTCAAACTTCTTGAAAATGAATGCGGATGCCTCCAGGACACTGTGAGGGTTTGTTTTGTAAATCCACTCTTGGAAAGGAGGTGAATAAGGGAATAAAAGGGAGCCCAATCTTATCGTCCTACAAGTTTTTTTTTTTTACCATAATAATAACTCAACTCAACTGGTTTTCCAAAGACTCGGGTTGAGGTCTAGTTGTATTCAACTCAGGCTCATCACCATCATACCTTTTCTTCCTACACTTTAGACCCCGTGTGTTCTTTCACCCTCCTGCCTTAACTACCGAAGAATGTTTTAGCGAGTATGCTTGATAGGGGTTTTTCTTATACGGAAGGAGGTCACTTCTTCCTTTGCAAACTAAGAATCACATTTTTCTCCGGATTTTGAAGGAACATGCCCTCGTTGTAAAAATGATTTGACTATCAGTGTCCTCTTTTTTAAGCCATTTTCTCGACTATGGTGAAAATGTTGCTCATGCTCTACCCATCTCTCGGTTTACCTAAAGGGAACTTCTTTAACACCTCCTTTCTTTTTTACTCAAAATGCTTTGGTAAGGCACTTTGAGCATTTTTATATGAACATGCCTATATTAGCTTTGAAAGTTTCTCCTTAATCTCAAAAACATACAAAGTCCTTCGTATTTTTTATGAACAAATGTGTTTAGCTAGCACTGGGGAAAACTAACTCAAATTCTTCTTTGTCAACTATGATGATAATCGGAAGGACATTCCTTATGATAGATGATCAAGACTTTTGCAACATGACCATCATCATTGCATGTAATTACATGTTCCTTAATCATCATGAAAATTGTCTTATTGGGCTCCGTACTGTTTATTGGAAAGAAAACTTGATAGACAATAATATCTTCTAGATTACAAGGGTACCCCCGCTTTCCTTCTTTGTCCCTTTACATTATTTCTCTATTTCAACTATCTCTTACCGTTCTTACCACTCTATCTTTTGACTTACCAATACCTTAAAATCAATCAGCTTCCCTACCGTTTATGAATGAAGGAGGCTCCTTCACTTACAAAGTGTCCGATGTTCTTTCAACCTCTTTGACTCTCCGTATTTAGCTGGAAGCGCCTGCAACTTCTCCGTTTATAGATGAAGGAGGTTCTTAGTCATGTCATATCACTGCCCTCTTGAGTTGTTTTCTTTACCGTCCTTTCGTATTCGAATGTGGTCGCAAGCATTTCGATGAAGAACTATTTTCTTTGTAAATGAATTTCGTGTCAAGATCACATTAAGAAGTAGCCGTCTTCTCATGTGGAGCCAAAAATTGTCTTTTGAGATGCCGGTATGTTTCTCGTCTCTGAAAGATCCATCAATCGTAAAAACACCTAATAATCAGCTTGACTTATGGTCTATGTATTGCCGAGACTTAAGGGTGTATTAGTGGCGCGACCTAGGGTCAGAACTAACTTTATTCGTGTATCGGGAAAGGTTTGTTATGACCGGGTCAATAGCATATGGAGGTCTTTTTGTTTTAATAGTTTTTCTCAAGGGAGAAATGTCTTAAAGCGCCACTTCCTAACTTGGGGGGGAACTGTTTGAATAGATTTGGATTGTCTCTTTAGAGCTGATGGTTAGACTAGTAAGGCTGAGGCTAGGTAGGAATTGATAATGAGGTTTCATCTCGTCATGGGTGAAATGAAAGGTAGAAGAAAAAAAAAATTTATGGGTATTTTTCCAGCTGGTAAATTTGACAAATTTTTAGATCAAATGTTGGAAAACTTAAATGAGCATACATCATCATCACCACAAGGAAAATACCGATGACTACGAAGGTTCTATCAGAGGGCAGCTCTCCTTTTCGTGAGGTGTCCAGACTTCAGGATCTTTTGGCTTATAACATCAGTATTTTACCTATTGGCGCAAATTTCACTCTCTTTTAGTGCTACTTCCGAAAAGAGACAACATGATTAGCATCAATGATATTTCTACCTACCCCACTATCTTTCCTAACTTTTTTTCTTCTTTTTGGCGCACTTGAACTAGTAGCCTTTTGACAATGCATATTTTTTCTTTTTGAAAAATGAACCTATCTAACTCTATACTTATATCTGCTGGGATTTTAGATTAAACTAATGAACTCCTTCATTACACTACCTACGCTAGATCAATTGTCAAGATTAAGCTGTTTGACAGGATTTTATTCTCTAATCTAAAACATGAAAATTGAGGCATGATCAAATCAAAATAGACACTGATTTGTCATGTATTTATGGCATGAAAGACAAGCTGCACACAAATATTATTTTTCATAAAATGGAAACTAGGAAAGATAGGGCTAAGATGTATAAATTTTTTTTTCATTCCCGCTTCCTTCTTTGGTTCTGTTTTTGGCGTGTGGAACCAATATCTTCTCCTAATCTACTCTCTTTGATAAGTCAAGCTTACACAATGTTGACCATTTTTTTCACTCACTAACTTATCAGAAAATAAATTTAAACATTTTTAGCTATGATTAGGCTAGATAACTGAACAAGACATTTGAGTACTGAAGGCATTTAGACTTGTGCGCTTCTCGGAATATGATCATTCTTGAACATGGGGCATTTTTCTATTTTTCAACCGCCTCTCTTTTTCTATTCTTCTATTGTTTTTAATTTTTTTGTTTTATCTATTTTTCAAACAAAGGGTATATACAATGAATGAAAGTGTTTGTCTCCGGTAAATCTTGGAAATGACGAAATTTAAGCATCTTATCCTCGTAAGGATCTCCTATCATTCTTGGCCCAGACTAACTCCCGGAAAGAGAAATTTGGAAAGTTTTCTAACATGACATAGGAATTCATGCAAGAATATCTCGAACAAGCTAGTATCTTCCCACCGTACTTCTTGTACCTTTTATTTCCACCTTTTCTTTACCTAATTCTCCTTAATTAATGCATATACTCTTGGTTATTCTTAGAAATAAATAATAATAATCATCAAGGTATGCGGAAATGTAGAAATTCGTGACTAGAAACATGGCTTTCATAAACATATTTTTTGGATATCCAGTGGTTTTGCGATTCGAGTCTTCAAATAGAACTACCCTACGCATACCGAAAAAAATTCTTTGGGTTGTCTACTTGCAAGGGAATCATTTGATTATAACCTCGAAACATCATCTGCAAACATATGATTAAAAGCACTTTTCTATTGGTATATCATGGTCTTATAGGAAGAACAAATTTCCGCTATAGGGATGTGCACAGTGTTTTAAATCAAAATGCACTCATGACCAACTATTTTATCTTTTGATCATTATTGATTCGTTCGTATGGTTGCCTTCTTGTGTAGTTGTTTCTTGAGTAATGGTAGTGGCATAATATTTTCATTGTTTTCTCTACATGATGTAGTCTTCAACATGAGATTGCCAATTCTAGCAAGCTTCTCATTTTTGATGGAATGATGATTTATCCAAATTTCAAGTAACTCTGTGATATTTGGATTGTTTTTATCATGTTTTCTCATAAGGAGTTTATCAGCACTTTTTCCGGGTTTTGAGTCGTTATGGCCACAAGAGAAGTTTCACCTACAAGGAAGCGTTATGTGATGGTAAATCTTTGAGAAATGGTGTAAACATTAAGCTTCCCCGCTTCCCCGAGTTCCAAAAAGAAGCCAGATATGTAAGTCTTCTTAATGCTTTTACCCCAAAATTTTCCGAAGGTGGACTGATGTTTAATCGAGGTTTGAGCAATTCGCTTGATAGTACATGATGGTTTATGCTTCTTACACGTATTCCTATTTCAGGGAGAACATACTTACTTTCCTTAAGAGCATAGTTGTTTATGATCATGGTAGTTTTATATCTAGTTCATCACAGAGAACTAGGGGTAGCTAATGATGGGTCTAAGTTTTCTTTAGTTTCTTCTAACTCCGTTCTTCAATGTCCTCAATGCAAGACAAAGAATAAAAAAGAGTTTAGGCGATGCACGGAATACATTGGAATGTTATCCGGCCTCTCTTGGCGATCGATCATGTATTTCATGTGTGACTTGATAGAGTATTCTTGTTTGGTCAAACACATGAATGGTGGCGAAGGACATATCCGCCTGAATATTCCCTTGATCTTGGCTCCTCAAGATCTCATTGAGGAAGCATTCAGTACTTCTTGGGAGGAATGTCCGCCATTACTATGTCCATGATTAGATGTTTCGTGTGTATTTGGGCCAGATCGAAACAAAGGTATTTCACCAAACTCAGGCATTGAATTCTCATCAAACCAATGAATGCAAGTCTTTGTATGGTTTGTGATTTCCAGTTCTTGTCTTTATATTTACAAATCTTCGGCATAAGATTATGCGAGGCGCCGAGTCTAGCATGGCATTGTGAAGGATTTGTTCGTGGATATTTAACCGATGTAAAAGGGAAAGCATAGTCTCTCTTGGAATTTCCTCTCTACTTTTGGACCAAACAACACTTCGTGAGGTCAACACCGATTAAGGGTGTCACATCACTTCCTATATTCAAAACTTTCAACACTTGGGACTTGTAAGAGTTTTGGGTGATAAGCTCAAAGAAGAGCATGGTGATCCTTATCTTGGCGATCTCGCCCTCAAAACTAAAAGGCATTGTAGTTTAGATATGTTTGTTTCATCTTTTTCAACCATGACCTTCTATGTTCGAGTTCATTGCCTGCTGTGATTTTGTTTGCCACACCACCTCGGGAATTTTTGTGGAAGTACTAGGAATATCCGAATCAGATTAGTTTGGGTAACTCTATCTTTGTTTTGGTCATTTTTCCCGACCATGATTTTTTTGGCCGTTGACTACTTTCTTAAGGATGGGTATCCTCCGGGGTTTTAGCAAGGTTCGAGCTACCTTTCTTGGAGTTGTCTTGATTTTTCCCCGTTTCTAAGGTCATACCGCCTATGAGCTTCTATTATGGCATTCTAGAAATCTATGGCAAGATCTTTGGGATCTTCATAGTTGGTTTCGTCTTTGATTTGGAGAAGAATGATTGTTCTTCTTCGTGAGATACACCTCACTCTCATTATCACCATGAGGTTCAAATGACTTTCATCAATGGGTTCTCAGATCCCTATCATCTTCTTCCACATAATTTTCATTAAATGGTGGACTAATTTGTTGGTCAATTTCTTGATCTTCGTTTGAGGTCGTTTCTTTCCTAAAATTTTGGTTCCGGTTTCTTGTTTGGAGGGTTTGGTCGATTGTTCCTAATGTGTCCTCATTTATCTTTTCCCACATTTTGGCCATGGTCTTGACTAAGTCATCTATTCCTGAAGCCTCTAGGAAGGAGATGAAGGAGACCTCATCTCTATATGTGAATTTTCTTTTGACTTAGTCCTAAACATTTTTCTCGCTAAGTTAGTTTTTTAGCTATGGCGCCTTGTTGCATTTGGGGTAGGGGGATCCTCGTCTCTTTAGCCGATATGTCATGTCCGGATCAAAACCCTCGGGAATCTTGCCAAGGCTGAACCAAGTGGGGGCTTGGCGGTGGGAGGGCGTTATACACACGTTGAACCTAGTGCAAGATCCCCGGACACTTTCCCCACGCTTTCCGTTGGATTGTTATATTCGACAGATTTGGAATAGGTCCTTTCGGACTTCCCACTTGTTTTTGAAGACTTGATATAGTTCGGGGGATGTTGTGGATACTCGGTTTGGAGGCAAGCTCTTAAACCATGTTTTAGGTTCTCCACCCAGGCTTTGGGGGCGTGGGCCGATCCTCATTTTGATGGTCTCAGCCTTGTATTTCCATGTATTCAAAGGCATCGTTAATCTTAATCACATGTTGTTGAGCTGTGGTAACGTCATCTCTAGTAAAAGTGTGATTTTGGCTCGATAGTCATGTGGTAAGGGCACCAAGGGCCGGGAAACAACACGGTGCGACTAAGCCGCTTGCGACGGAGCTAATGTATGATGTACAAAATGAGGGCTTGTGGGATGGGCCGAGGTGGTTTGAACAATAGTGGTTTGGATGGGTGTGGCAACTTTACCTTTCGTACTAGTAACCTAGTTTTGACAGATTCCATATGAGCCAGTGATGGAAAAGCTTCGAAAAGTCGAGGTGTGGTAGGTGAGGCTTCGTTCTAGACTCCTATGCATCTAGGGGCTCAAGGTCATCAATTTTATCTTACTTTTGTGACTTATTTCTAAAAAGAGTTTTTTCGATTCTAAGTCAAAAGATAACTGCAAGGTAGTGTGATGTCTGTGCATCGACGCATTTAAGGACCGATTTGGCTATCGTCGGGCCTTCTAAAACTGCCACATAATCTTCTCTCGGGTCATCTACTATGATAGGGGGATTTAAATCAGTGAGATCCGGTGTTGATTCTTCGTGAAGCCGCATTTCGGGGCCAAAGCAGAGAGGATGGTACTAGTGAATGTTTTGGGATAGATGGTATCTCTCTAAAGTTTTCCTAATGTGAAGGATGGTCAAAACCAAAAAGATGAATCCAGTGAGCCGCTGTGTCGATTTTTATGAAAACTATGGTCCACCACCAATACTATCAAATATTCTTGGGAAAAGTTTTATAGCAACTTCCGATGGGAACTGCAAAGAAGAGAGGTTCACTTGGTTTCATCAGCTTGCTGTGGGTCAGTATGGACAAGCTAATGGTTCTTTGGCAAGAAGGTTTCCGCTAATTTCCTATGTTAAGGTGAGGCTTTTCTTGAATCGCTGTTATACTTTAGATTGTCATTGATTTCGCAGTTTCCACCCAAGTTTTAAATTCTTGGAAATATGAGTTAGTAGAAAGTTATGGTTTATGAAATTTTGGTTTTTTATGGAATTTAGGCCTACCGGAGGCTAGTGTGAGCTCGCTGTGTGGAACTTGGTTGTTTTTGAAAAAGATTTAGCTATGGTCCACCACCGTGACCAAAGAAAAGCCAATTTGGGAATTGTTTTGGGGTTTTTCTCGAGTTTTTATAAAAGTACTCTATGGTTTACTTAAAGTATTCTAAACCTGTTTCATCACTTTTCTAAGATGGTGAAACAGAGAGTTTACTCCAAATGATTCTAAAGGCTGATGGTCTAAGTTGAATGTTGAAGGACTCAAAATTCTATAAGAGTTTGCTAGAATGTCATGTACTCAATAGGTTCCACCGTGATCGCCATTATGTTAGTGAGCGGTGGGATAGCCCACCTAGCAGGGCTCTAAAATGTAGTAAAGTAGTAAGGCCTACCTGAGGCCGTACAGAGTTGCTAGGTGGATTTTTTAGTTGGAGCTGGGGCATATGTGTATGGTCCACCATCAAAGATCGAAAACCAATCTAAAGGAGTTTTTTGGGGTTTTTCCATGCTTGTTGTAGTCCTAAGGTTTGTAAGAGTGTCTCATAGCTGTCATCATTTTGCTAGGATGGTGAGACAACCAGATTCTACTCTTCTAATTTTGACTGAGATTTTGAGAGTTCCTAAGGGATACCTATACCTAGGATGTTTTGACTCAAAGTCCCACTATGATCGCCATTATGTTAGGGTCTTTTGATTTGGCTGATTGGCAAGCCAAATGACAGTGTAACATCAAACCAAGCTTTGGAGCCCAAGGACCTAGCCTTCGTGGATTTAGAGAGGGATCTGTCTATATGTGTAAGGGATATCTGTGTGTTTGCTTATTGTGTTCAGATTTTAGGCTAGTTATGAAGTAGGTTTTTTGTTTTTGGTTTTTTAGGTTGTGAGGGATGAAACTGATCAAAGATATAAGATAGGTAAAAATATGTTAGATCAACCGGGCTATGGGGTCAAAAATAAGAAAGCTATCGATGGTGATACAAGGCTATTGAAGGGCCGATTTGATTCAAAGTAGAAAAGGATCTTTGGGCAAAATGGAGTAAATGGACATCAATTTTGTGGAACAAAAAAGGATTTCACATAATTAATTTAATAGCGTACATCAACATGGTGGGGGAAACCATTAATCATGAGAAATGTAACTATAAGCTAATCAATACATAAAAATTCAAGCCATGCATAGAGGAGTATAATTCTCTAACTTCGGGAAATGGCTATTAGACTTTGGGGAAAACACTAGGAAGACAAAAATTAACTTACTATGCCTTAACGCCTAAACACAAGATTCAAGTTATCAAGTACTTTGAAAACAAGATTTTCATAGCTTTAGACAAAGGACTAGATCGAAACTACTTCTTGGTTCAACAAAGTGATAATCTAATCGACTAAAGAGAAATTTCATGGATGGAGCTATAACTAGCCATAGGTAAGGTGCATACCATAAATCATACTTAGCATGTATAAAACCATGAATGAAACAAGCAACAATATCCTAAATTATTAAAGAGTGCTTAAGAATTCTTTAATGTCACTTAGGAAGAAGAAAACAAAGAATCTATGAAGAAACAAAGAAATTTGAAGTGCCTCCATGGGCATGTCTCAAATTTGTTCTCTACTCATCTATAGCAAGCAAGAAAAGTGTATTCATGAATGGAAACTATAAGACCAAAAATAAAGAGACATTATACCATTCTACCAGAAGCTATGGAATCCAACAACAATCCTCTATTCATCATCCAAGAACATCCAAGAGACTATCCAAGAGCATGAGACAAGTATTTCTTCCAAAGCTATATGACCATATATTGCTTCTATCATCAAGTTCAACCTTGTTTACAATGAAAGCCTTTGGAATATATAGGCCAAAGTGAGGAAAACCTCATGGTTCAATCACATCCCGATCGTCTAATCAAAATAGCTAAACTCGTACTTGAGGTTTGCAAAGCCCAAGGCACAAAATATCTCATAAAATATCTAAAATTCTAAAAAAAAGGGAAATTAAATTGACTTTTCGTAACTTCTCATGTGCAAAATAATAACATGAGGAAATATCGCTTTTAAAGGTCAAAATTTACAAAAATATTCAAAATTTACACGCAAAAGGTCCCCGCACTTGCCGGCAACATTTGGCACCACGATGTCGAAAGGAGGATCATGTGTTTCATGTTTGAGTGTCACTTTCTGGAATAACTAAAATTTTCCCAATATGATGCCTATAAGTCCCAAAAAACTGAACCTATGTTTAAAAACCAAAAATTACAAATTTCCCACGATACATCGGGCAGAGTGTGCAAAGTGAGCATTTTTCGCCATTTCTGGGAGAAATGGATCTCCAAAATCACTAAGAGTGTGATCCTCGAAATTATGGCATCCAATGATACCATTCTCCTCGTTTGATGATCCCCCAAACTTAAAATGAAAATTTCATAAGTTTTGACCAAAAACCCAAAAATGCCAAAACCAAAAACATGGCCAAAATGTGCCCAAAATTCCAGAGTATGACCCTCAAGGGGTCTTTAGCAATATGTTAGCAAGGCCAAAATCTCAAGTCTTGATGCGTCTTTTCTTCACTTTCTGCCAGCGCCTTTTTTGGGCATTTTTGAGCCTTTCTTGGTTTTCTTCTTTGTCGCTTGGCATTTTAGATTCGGTGAAGAAATCATGGCCCCTTGCCTAGGAGAGGCAGCTAGCACATGATTTGGAGAATGCCCTTCATGATCCATGTTTTGTATTTTTTTTCCCTCATCAGTGCTTTCTTGAGGGTTGCCTTGTTTATCTTTGTCACTTTTCCCCTTTTCTTCTTGAAGCTACTGTCCTTGATGAGGTTTCTGTGGCTGATGTGTAACATGCTATGGCTGCCCCTATTGCTCTGTTTCACCCTCATCATAAGTTTGGTGTTCTTCATGCTGCTACCCTATCTCATAAGGCTGCCCCTTTCTCTTTGTATGCCACTCAACAAGTAAACTTAAGAGAAAAAACACATATAATACATAGTGAAATGATTTTTCTGTGTATGTGGTAGGGTCACCTTGTTTTTTTGGTGTTTTGGAGGACAATAAAATAGCCTTGTAGCAAGAAAACATCTCTCCTAATCAAGATACTTCCCCTGTATTCACCAATCCTCACCCATAATTTTGTCAATACCTCCAAATGGCAACTTTCATCTTCCTATATTAAAATTTGTTTATGGTCGAAAAGGCAGTCTTGATTATGCTCTTCATCACACCAAGGAAAACTTTGAACAATGACCAAGGGATATATAGATGATTGCTGTAGTTGGAAATAGGACCACTGTTTCAATTTTTTAAACACTGAGTTTCTGCTTAAAACATAGTGCCTTTCATCTCTTATCATTTCTTTGAGGGAAGTTTAATTGGCTTTTTACCTCAATATAAACTTACCATCTTTACTGTTTCACCTCTAGCTAACATAAAACACAGCAAATCTTGATCTTTAAACAAACTTATCCACCCTTCCAAGTACTACTTTCTTCACTGCAAATGCTGACAGAGGTTGGCTTCATTTTATCATAGTAGGGTTACTTTCACACTTTTTATGAGCCTTTCGCTACTGTGTATATTTGGACCTGCAGATGTATGTTGATGCATGGCTTCTGAGGGCAGTGTATAGGTTCTTTGAAGCTAGAATCAACCCTTCACTCTCGACCAACTATAACTCTCCTTCAAAACATTCACTTAAAAAAATTGACTTACACCTTTCAATATTGCTTTGAGGACAGTTCATATGGTTTTTTGATAGCAATGAAAATCCACCATTTTCACTATGTAAGGGTTTGGGAAAATGAAACCATGGAGATTCCGAGTCTTAAAAATAGACCATAGCTCCTTATTTCACATCGAGATTTTCTTTCTTTCACCATTGGTTTAGTCTTTGAATAACACAACAAACAACCCTTTCACAATTTGAAATTTTCCAAGAGAGACTAGAGAATACCTTGAAGATGTTTCACAAACCTTTGTTGATCATTAAGAAGCTCCAAAAATGTTTGTTTGAGGGCCTTTGAGTGTGCGGCGTGTTCATAGGAGAGAGCGCCACGCAGTGTAAATGGTGTCGGGTCGGCCTTCGAGTGATGGTTGACTGCGCACACAGGTGCGCCGCACCATAGTTATGAGCCTTTGTATTTTCGCCTCTAAACGCGCTGCGTGCTTTTCCAGGCTTGCTGCGCAGGCTTAAAGCCTCCAAAACTCTGCCAATTTTCTTGAAAACCTCCTCTTTGGTCAAGTGAACAGACAATGGGAGTTTTCTTATGTTTTGAAAAACAAGATAGGTAAGAGCAAACGGTCTCTAAACTTTTTGAAAATGAACAAGTGGATGCCTCCTTGTGATTACCTTGTGAGGGTTTGTTTTGTAAATCCACTTTTGGAAAGAGGTGTTGGTTGTGGAATAAAAGGAGCCCAATCTTATAATTCATGTTTTTTTTTACCATACAACAAACTCAAACTCAACCTGGTCTTTCCGAAAGACTGGGGTTGAGGTCTAGTTGTATTCAACTGGGCTTTATCACCATCATTATTTTTCTTACACTTTTATGACCATGTGTATTCTTTCACCCTTTGTCTTAATCTGTTGAAGAATGTTTGATGAGCATGCTTGATAGGGGTTTTTCTTATACATTTTGAAGGAGGTCACTTCTTCCCTTTGCAAACTAAACTGACATTTTTTCTTTGGATGCTTTGAAGGAAATGATGCCCTGTTGTGAAAATGATTTGACTGTTAGGTGTCCTTTTTAAGCTCATTTTCTGACTGTGGGTGCAAAAATGCAGTTGCATTTGCTCATGCTCTACCCATCTCTGTTCATCTAAATGGAACTTCTTTAACACCTATCTTTTTACTCAAAATGATTTGGTAAGGTACCTTTGACCTTTTTATAAGGAACATGCCTATATTAGCTTTGAAAGTTTCTCTAGAATCTAAAAAACATGCTAAAGTCCTTCTTGCATTTTTATGAACAAATGTGTTTAGTTGAAATACCTTTCTTGGGAAAAACTGAACTCAAATTTTCCTTCGTCAACTATGATGAGTAATCATAAGGACATTCCCTTATGATTAGGAGGATCAGTACCCTTTGCAACATGACCATCATCATTGGCATGTGGAATGACCTGTTCCTTAATCATCAGCAAAATTGTCTTATTTGGGCTCCAGACTGCTATATTGGAAAGAAAAATTGATAAGAGACAAGTTTAACATTTTGGATTACAGTGGTACCCCTGCTTTCCTTCTTTGTCCTTTTAAATTATTTCTCTGTTTCAACTATCTCTTATTGTTCTTACCACTCATATTTTGATCAGTCAATACCATGAAATCAGTCACTGCCCTAGCTCTCTGCTTATGAATGAAGGAGGCCCTTCACTTGACAAAGTGTCCGATGTTCTTTCAACCTCTTTGACCCTCTGCTTGTAGATGAAGGAGGCGCTCATAACCCTCTTCTTATAGATGAAGGAGGTTCTTAGTCATGTCATATCATCAACCTCTTGATAGTGTTGTTTTTTTTCTTTTACTCTCCTTTCAGGCTTTGAATGTCTTCGCAAGAGCTTGATGAAGAACTCTTTCCTTTGTAATTGAATTTCAGGCTCAAGATCACATTGAGAAGCAGCTATCTTCTCATGTGGAGCCAAAAATTGTCTTCTGAGATGCTGGTATGTTTCTGTCCTTGAAAGATCCATCAATCACTGTAAAAACACCTAATAATCAGCTTGACTTATGGTCTATGTATTGCTGAGACTTAAGGGTGTATTAGTGGCATGACCTAGGGCCATAACCAATTTATTTTTATAATGGGAAAGTTCTGTTATGACTGGTCAATAGCAGATGGAGGTTCTTTGTCTCTTGAATAGTTTTTCAAGGGAGAAATGTCTTAAAGCGCCACTTCCTAACTTAGGGGGGGGATTGTTTGAATAGATTTGGATTGTCTCTTTAGTGATGATGGTTAGAATAGTAAGGCTGAGGCTAGGTAGGATTTGATAATGAGGTTTCATCTCGTCATGGGCCCCTGACGAAAGGAAAAAATTTTTATGGGTGTTTTCCCAGCTGGTAAATTTGACAAATTTTTAGATCGGCTGTTGGAAAACTTGGCTGTTACAACTAGTCATCACCAACAAGTGAAAAATACTGATGAATAACATGATATACAATATGATATGACAATGTGAGCTCAAATAAAGATAGAAGAGCAAGATATCAACCCTAGAAAATAATACAATCACAATCCTCCAAGGGATTGGCTAAAATACATAAAATAAGAAAATGTCGGAGTTGCAGTGTAGCTGCTACAACTCAAATAGAATACAATATAGGAGAAGGAAGTTGATGCTGCAATAGAAAATGATACCTCCTCCAGTGGTCTCCAAGGTGAAAGGCTACACCTCTCATTGAATATTGCACTCTCTAGTGCACCAAGTGAACCCTCTTGTGCATGCCTCCTCTGTAGATAACGCTGTAAGGGAAGGTGACTGCGCTGGGCATGAGAAGAAACATATGGCCCAATGCCAAATCTATAATATGAGCTCTGGAAATCTCCATTTCTGATCTCCTAGAGAAAAGGGAGGGCTCCTCCTCTACAAAACAGCTCCGGAAATGGGTGATGATGGTCCCTCACTGCAACACCAACAACTCCAGTATTTCTGCCCAACAGAATAATGCAGTCGCTTAAGATGAATGCTTTGGTATCAAACCAAGATGTGAGGAAGATGAAGAAAAACTTCTCCAAGGCCTCCCAAGGAACAGAAGGAAACTCCTAAACAAGAATTCCCCTTGTGCTGAGCAACACAAGCTATCTCAATTGAACAACTGAAGAGAGCTCCAAAATCGAATTCTCAAGCATGAAAATGAACAATGGCTCTCCTTCACCTTTTTATGCAAGGACTGCTTCCTTGCCATGGAACCCACCCATTAGGGTTTCTCTCATCCTCTATTTTCCCTCCATTCAAAACTGCACAATCTTCTTGTGCAAGCTTCCTCTCTTGGGCACGTCGTTGACTTGGTCAAACATGGCCTAGTCTTCTTCCTTTTGGCCCTTTTCATACTAGGGAATGTAAAAATTACCTACTTAAGTGACTCTTTACACCTTAGGAGAGTTTATTTTTCTACTACATGGGCTCCTTTACCAATTTTAATCCTTTTATTAAAATAAAAGAAAAATTAATGTTTCAATTATCTTATTGAAAAATTTGGAACATTACATTGTCTCTAATGTTCTTATAGACATAGGGGTAGCCATTAATGTCATGACTAAGAAAACCATGGATCAACTTCAGTTATCTCATCTTCGCCCTACTCCCACTGTGCTTGAATTAGAAGATAGATCTAAAATTAAGCCAGAAGGAGTATTGGACGATGTGATCATCTCATTAGATTATTGGGAATATCCTATTGATTCCGTTGTGCTTCAACCAAAGAACCCAGTAGGAGGAAATCCCTTGATCTTGGGTCGACCATGGGTTGCTACGACTGATGCATATATTGTATGTCATTCCGGTGATATGTATATTTCTCATGGAGATTCTAGGAAGAAAGTTACCTTATACCCCCCTTCCAAATCCATTCAGGACCTTTGAGATAATTTATGGTTGGATCAAAGTAGTGATGAGGAGACTTAGACCATTTCCCTTATCCATCATTATACTAGGTATTTACAAGAAGATGAGATTCAAGATTTCCTGAATAATCTGGACACTATGCCTAATTTTGAGCCATTGAGCTAGATTTTCAGCCTAGATTTTCAAGATAATTAGGATTCTCATTCTTCTGTACTGCTACATTTAACCACTTCCTCGAGTACTCCTGAGCCTGATACTAATACTGTTGAGATTAGCCCTGGTAAGTCCTTGCATATTAGTTCAGATTTGGACTCATCTCAGCAAGAGCAAGTTGTGAATTTGTTGCAAAACCATCTTAGTGCCTTTTCTTAGGGCTATGAAGATATGAAGGCTATCCCTCCCGAAACTTGTACACATCATATCTATATTCAGGAAGGAACCCGAATTTTCCAACAACCCCAAAGGTGAATGAATCTAGCTCTAAGAGATATTGTGAAGGAAGAAGTATAAAAACTCTTAGATGCTAGTTTTATCTATCCTATTTCCGACAGTCAGTGGTTCTCTCCATTAGTGCTTGTACCTAAGAAATATGGAATATGGTGTAATTGTATTGATTATCAAGAATTAAACAAAGCCACTCTCAAAGATTACTTCCCTCTCCCTTTCATTGACCAGGTGCTTGATACCCTTACAGGGAAGAAATATTTTTCCTTTTTGGATGGCTTCAGTGGTTATAACCAGATACAGATTGCACCCAAATATCATGATAAAACTACTTTTACATGTCCATGGGGTACATTTTCTTATAAAGTGCTTCCCTTTGGTTTATGTAATGCCCCGACTACCTTTCAAAGGGCAGTCCTGGCCATTTTTGCTAATCTGGAATTTGTAGAAATTTATATGGATGACTTTTATGTGTTTGGTGATTCTTTTCAGGAAGCTCTCAAAAATATAGAGAAAGTACTTCTTCGTTGTCAGGAATCCCATCTCGCCTTGAGTGACAATAGATGTAGATTAATTTTCAAAGCGAGAGTGGTACTTGGCCATTTAATTTCTGGTAAAGGTATCCAGGTTGATCCAGCAAAGATTAAAATCATTCTGCATCTTCCTGCACCCAAAACTCAAAGGGAAGTAAGAGGTTTTTTAGGACATGATGGTTACTATAGAAGATTCATTGAAAATTTTTCTAAGATAGTTGCCCCTCTTTTCCAACTTCTAGCTAAGGATAGTGAATTTTCTTGGTCCACAGCTTGCCAACAGTCTTTTGAAACATTGAAGGAAAAGTTGGTATAGGCACCAATTTTGAGAGGTCCTAACTAGTTCCTGCCTTTTCACATTTCCTCTAATGCTTCAGACTTGGCTATTGGCACATCTTTAGGACAAGAGGAAAGTAGGCAATCCTTTGCTATTTATTATATTAGTAAGAATTTTTCTTCCGTTGAATTAAATTATATAGTTACAAAGAAAGAGTTTTTAGCTGTAATTTTTTCAATTAATAAGTTCAGGAACTATATTATAGGATATGAAGTATTTGTACGTACTGATAATTCCGCGATTAGATATTTGATGAAAAAACCATCTACTAGTGGTAGAGTGAGTAGGTGGTTGCTATTGTTGCCGGAATTTAATGTTACTATTGTTGATAAGCCAAGAAAATCTAATGTTGTAGCAGATTTTCTTTCTAGATTAGATAATCCTAGTGAAGCAACTCTTGTTAATGATGATTTTCCGGATGAACATCTCTTTGCTATGTCAACAGATTCTCCGTGGTTTTCTAACATTGCTAATTACTTGGTTACTAGGAAAACACCACCCTACTTGTCTTCTCATGAAAAGCAGAATATTATTCAGAAAAGTGCTACATACTCCTGGATTCAAGTAGATATTTTTTACACTGGTCTTGACCTGATTATTCATAGATGTGTAAGAGAGGAGGAAGTCTTTGACATATTGAAATCTTCTCATGATGAACCTTGTGGAGGAAACTTCATTGATAAGCAGATTGCATATAAAATATTGTGTGCTAGCTACTTTTGGCCTTCCATGTTTAAGGATGCCAAAAAATATGTCAGGCGATGTGACAGCTGTCAATGAATGGGCCAACCTAATCAAACCAATGAAATGCCTTTATGCCCCCAAGTTGTGATTGAGCCGTTTGAAAATTGGGCTATTAATTTTATAGGGCCAATAAATCCAACATCATTAAGTAAAAAGCATATTTTGGTTTGTACATATTTTGTTACAAAATGGGTAGAAGCTAAAGTTGTTTCCTTTGCTACAGAAAAAGTTGTTGTTGATTTTCTTTTTACTGAAATATTTACTAGATTTGGTGTGCCTAGAGAAATTTTTTCTGACAATGGTCCACAGTTTATTTATAATCTGGTACAGGGTGTGATGGAGCAATACAAGATCCGGCACAGGAAATCCATGTCGTATCACCTGCAAGCAAATGGCCAGGTGGAATCCACAAAAAAAGTGATCGAGTCCATTCTTACAAAGACAGTAAATATGCATCAGAAAGACTGGGCTGAAATATTACCAGAAGATTTGTGGGCATACAGAACCACTTGGAGAAATAGCACGAGACATACACCATATGAGCTAGTATATGGCAAACAGGTTCTGTTACCAATTGAGTTCAAGATCAAAACTTTTAGAACTGCAGTTCAGTTAGGACTAGATCTGAGGCACAACAACAATTTCTTCTCCAATTAAATGAGTTAGATGAATTTCGTAGGGATGTTTTTCAGCAGAACATACTAATTCAGCAGCAACGCAAAAGGTGGCATGACAAGTCTATTCAGAAAAAGCAATTCCAACCAGGTGAATGGGTGCTCCTTTATGATTCTAGATTTAAAATTTTTAAAGGGAAGTTCCATACACGTTGGATGGGACCTTATGAAGTGATCTGAATATTCGAGAATAGAGTAGTAGAAGTTAAAACTATTGATGGAAAAAATTCAGTATTCTTGGTAAATGGGCATAGATTAAAGAAGTATTTTCAGCCACTTGCCAGGAAAGATTTTACACGGAAAGTCCAACAACAATTTGTGATGGTAGTGGTGAATGGTAATACCAACCTTTTGAAAACATGAATTCGTCTTCTTCTTAATAAAAATAATAATAATAATAATTTTTTTTTAACAAAAAGTAAAGAAAAAATATTTTCCTGTAATTATGAAAATCAGTTCGCTGACATGATTGCAGAAGGATCAACCTAAAAACCAACTTGCTGGCAGGAAGATAAAAAATTTCTAATAAAAGGAGAATGTTGCTTGATCTTTAGATATGCTAGGGACCACCAAGTAAAAGCAGGTTCAACAGAACCAACCTTTATACAATTGGGGTAATTAGCATGGATATTCTTATTCAAGTAACACTTAATTCTCGTTGCAGTTATTTTTCTTGGATGTCGTTCCGGTGATATGTATATTTCGCATGGAGATTATAGTAAGAAAGTTACCTTATACCCCCCTGCCAGATCCATTCAGGACCTTCGAGATACTTTATGTTTGGATCAAAGTAGTGATGAGGAGACTCAGCACATTTCCCTTATCCATCATTATACTGGGTCTTCACAAGAAGATGAGATTCAAGATTTCTTGAATAATCTGGACACTATGCCTAATTTGAGCCATTAAGCCAGATTTTCAACCTAGATTTTCAAGATAATCACGATTCTCATTCTTCTGTACCGATACATTTGACCACTTCCTCGAGTACTCCTGAGCTTGATACTACTCTTGTTGAGATTAGCCCTGGTAAGTCCTTGCATATTAGTTCAGATTTGGACTCATCTCAGCAGGAGCAGCTTGTGAATTTGTTGCAAAACCATCTTAGTGCCTTTGCTTGGGGCTATGAAGATATGAAGGGTATCCCTCCTGAAAATTTTACACAACATATCTATATTCAGGAAGGAACCCGAATTTTCCAACAACCCCAAAGGCGAATGAATCTAGCTCTAAGAGATATTGTGAAGGAAGAAGTACAGAAACTATTAGATGTTGTTTTTATTTATCCTATTTCCGATAGTCAGTGGGTCTCTCCATTAGTTCTTGTACCTAAGAAATATGGAATATGGTGTAATTGTATTGATTATCAAGAATTAAACAAAGCCACTCTCAAAGATTACCTCCCTCTCCCTTTCATTGACCAGGTGCTTGATACCCTTGCAGGAAAGAAATATTTTTCCTTTTTGGATGGCTTCAATGGTTATAACCAGATATAGATTACACCCGAAGATCAGGATAAAACTACTTTCACATGTCCATGGGGTACATTTTATTATAAAGTGCTTCCCTTTTGTTTATGTAATGCCCCAGCTACCTTTCAAAGGGCAGTCCTAGCCATTTTTGTTGATCTAGAATTTGTAGAAATTTATATGGATAAATTTTTTGTGTTTGGTGATTCTTTTCAGGAAGCTCTCAAAAATTTGGAGAAAGTAGTTCTTCGTTGTCAGGAAGCCCATCTCGCCTTGAGTAACAAGAAATGTAGATTAATTTGCAAAGTGAGAGTGGTACTTGGCTATTTGATTTCTGGTAAAGGTATCCAGGTTGATCCAGTAAAGATTGAAATCATTCTGCATCTTCCTACACCCAAAACTCAAAGGGAAGTAAGAGGATTTTTAGGACATGATGGTTACTATAGAAGATTCATTGAAATTTTTTCTAAGATAGTTGCCCCTCTTTTCCAACTTCTAGCTAAGGATAGTGAATTTTCTTGGTCCACAGCTTGCCAACAATCTTTTGAAACATTGAAGGAAAAGTTGGCACAGACACCAGTTTTGAGAGGTCCTAACTGGTCCCTGCCTTTTCACATTTCCTCTGATGCTTCAAACTTGGCTATTGGCACAGCTTTAGGACAAGAGGAAAATAAGAAATCCTATGCTATTTATTATATTAGTAAGAATTTGTCTTCTGTTGAATTAAATTATACAGTTATAGAGAAAGAGTTTTTAGCTGTAATTTTTGCAATTAATAAGTTTGGGCACTATATTATAAGATATGAAGTATTTGTACATACTGATCATTTAACGATTAAATATTTGATGAAAAAACCATTTAATAGTGGTAGAGTGACTAGGTGGTTGCTGTTGTTGCAGGAATTTAATGTTACTATTGTTGATAAGCCAGGAAAATCTAATGTTGTAGCAGATTTTCTTTCTAGATTAGATAATCCTGGTGAAGCAACTCCTGTTAATGATGATTTTCCGGATGAACATCTCTTTGCTATGTCAACAAATTCTCCATGGTTTGCTAACATTGCTAATTACTTGGTTACTGGGAAAACACCACCCCACTTGTCTGCTCGTGAAAAGTGGAATATTATTCAGAAAAGCACTGCATACTCCTGGATTCAAGGAGATCTCTTTTACACTGGTCTAGACCTGATTATCCGTAGATGTGTAAGAGAGGAGGAAGTGTTTGACATATTGAAATCTGCTCATGATGAACCTTGTGGAGGCCACTTTGTTGATAAGAAGACTGCATATAAAATACTGTGTGCTGGTTACTTTTGGCCTTCCTTGTTTAAGGATGCCAAACAGTATGTCAGGCGATGTGATAGCTGTCAAAAAATGGGCCAACCTAATCAAACTAATGAAATGCCTTTATGCCCCCAAGTTGTGATTGAGCCGTTTGAAAAATGGGCTATTAATGTTGTAGGGCCAATAAATCTAAATTCATTAAGTAAAAAGCATATTTTGGTTTATACATATTTTGTTACAAAATGGGTAGAAGCTAAAGCTGTTTCCTTTGCTACAGAAAAAGTTGTTGTTGATTTTCTTTTTATTGAAATCTTTACTAGATTTGGTGTGCCTAGAGAAATTGTTTTTGACAATGGTCCGCAGTTTATTTCTAATCTAGTACAGGGTGTGATGGAGCAATACAAGACCCGGCACAGGAAATCCATGTCGTATCACCTGCAAGAAAATGGCCAGGTGGAATCCATAAACAAAGTGATCGAGTCCATTCTTACAAAGATAGTAAATATGCATCAAAAAGACTGGGCTGAAAGATTACTAGAAGCTTTGTGGGCATACAGAACCACTTGGAGAAATAGCACCGGACATACACCATATGAGCTGGTATATGGCAAACAGGTTCTGTTACCTATTGAGTTCCAGATCAAAACTTTCATAACTGCAGTTCAATTAGGACTAGATCTGAGGCACAACAACAACGTCTTCTCCAATTAAATGAGTTAGATGAATTTCGAAGGGATGTTTTTCAGCAAAACATACTAATTCAGTAGCAATTTAAAAGGTGGCATGGCAAGTCTATTCAGAAAAATCAATTCCAACCAGGTGAATGGGTGCTCCTTTATGATTCTAGATTTAAAATTTTTAAAGGGAAGTTCCATACACGTTGGATGGGACCTTATGAAGTGATCCGAGTATTCGAGAATGGAGCGGTAGAAGTTAAAAATATTAATGGACAAAATTTAGTATTCTTGGTAAATGGGCACAGATTAAAGAAGTATTTTCAGCCACTTGCCAGGAAAGATTTTACATGGCAAGTCCAACAACAATTTGTGATGGTAGTGGTGAATGGTAATACCAACCTTTTCAAAACTTGAATTTGTCTTCTTCTTAATAAAAATAATAATAATAATAATAATTTTTTTTAATAAAAAGTAAAGAAAAAATATTTTCCTGTAATTATGAAAATCAGTTCGCTAACATGATTGTAGAAGGATCAACCTAAAAACCAGCTTGCTGGCAGGAAGATCAAAAATTTCTAATAAAAAGAGAATGTTGCTTGCTCTTTAGATATGCTAGTGACCACCAAGTAAAAGCAGGTTCAACAGAACCAACCTTTATACAATTGTGGCAATTAGCATGGATATTTTTATTCAAGTAACACTTAATTCTCACTGCAGTTATTTTTCTTGCACCAATGCAGGCAGACCTTCCAGAAAATTTACTGCCTTTCTTCATATTCCACTTCCGTAACATTCCCTCAGTTTTCTTCTTCAATCCCAGAATGATTAACCTTCCCATATTCTTCTGAATTTACCCTATCTGCTTCATAAAAATCCCACTTTACCCTCAAATTTTTTTCCTATCCCACTTCTGTTTATCCCCTCTTATGGTACTATTCCTAGAATCCCTGTAACAAAATTCCTTCCCATTCTAAAATTTCCCTTTTCCCACTTCTTTGTTCCCTCATGAATTCATTGTAGGATCTCGTGCACAAAGATCAAAAGGATATGCTCTGAAGCATCAAGAAAGGGTGAAGAAAATTTCTAGTATAAAGTTGAGGAAGCTATGTTGAAAGTCTAGCCTATATTTAACTTAAATTCCATGTTTTTTTTTTCAAATACTATGCTTGCACTAGTTCAAGCATGTTGTCCTATATAATAATGCAAGAAGAATGGTACCAATAGAATAACATAGTTTAAGTGGTGCAAGCAGACTGGTGCAAGCATGCACCCTATCAAAAACATAGTACAATTTGTTCTTTTCATATCATACGTCAGAGTAAAGTGGTCATCATGAAAGTTTATAAGAAGTCCTTTCACTTATTCGATGAGTACTTATGCTATCACATTAACTAGGAGAAAATTATTTAAAGTAAAAGGTGTTTTTAAGTTAAGAATCATGATCAATTTTAATGAATGCTAAAGTTTTTTTTTTGAATTATGAAGGAGTGCGGAAGTGTTGAACTATTTCTTGGATATAATTTCCCTTTTTTTCATAATACTAGATGTCCTTCATTGATAATGATTACCTCACCTAGCTGTTAAAATGCCGCCGCAAGGACCAGTCTGGAACTCTCTCAAAGATGCTGCGCATCCACGACAATTCTAGTGGAATGAATGGGTGATAAGATGGAAAGGATGGTGGACAGTTCTATCCCTATTTATAAGAACCAGTTTTCCGGATGTTGCATGTAAATTATTTACTATTCATAACCATTAAGCAGCGATGCCGCTTGTTAGAAGCAAACCTTTGTCCCTCAGTATGGTAGAACAGACTGTTGAGTATCGCAATAGTCTTGCACTATTGCGAGACTCAGGCTTTATTCAATTCTTGAAAATTTTTGACGAGCACAACAGTGAAGTGGCCCTACAATTTGCCAGAAGTTTAAAAAATGGCTGAGTAAAAATTGGGCCTCTAAAATTCGAGGTTACAAAAGAGTTTATAGTGGTAGCGACAGGCTTGGAGAATACTGGCGAGCAGTATTTTAAAAATAATAATCTAGAAAGGAATCGATGGCAACGTTTCGTTGTCGACAAGAATATGAAGTTATATTGGAAAAAAGGAATTCCACACAGTGCCCTGTCGGGACATTGCTGGGACCTCCTTTTCATCCTACAGAAATTCGTAACCTGTGAGGGAAGGTACTCCCTCATGTTTTTGTACCATTTTAGGATGTTGTAGCATTTTGAAGGCGGCCGAAACATCCAGTGGAGGATTTATTTCCCTTATTTTTTGCTTAAGAGCTTGGAAAAAATGGCCAAGGGTGTGCAGGACGCACGGGAAGACAAGGCTGACAAGAAGCTATATCACCACGGCCTGATACAAATTTTGGTCCAGAAACAATTAGAAATTAAAGGCATGACCTGGGAGGCACTGTTAAAATAGCTACATAAAAAGACAGCTACTGGGAAGGAGACAAAGGACCCCACCAGCACAAGCAAGGGTCCAAGTAAGAATGTAAAGGGGAGTCCTTGCACCAGTGAAAAAAGGAAATGACCTGAAAAATCAAAAGAAGAAAGGGCCCCATCTCCAAATAAGAATACAGCTAGTGCATTTGTCGAAGAGATTCTTTCTATGCCACCAGTATAGACACAGACCCCCGAAGAAGACAGCCTGTCAGTCCTTTCGGACGCAGCAAAATTTGTAGAGGTCGAAGATGACACTCTGTTGGCTGATTTCATTAAAAAGGCCTGAAAAAAGAATGAAGAATCTAGTGCAGGCAAGGAACCACAGTCTCCATAGGACGTTGAATCCCCTCCTGCACCAGTGCAAGAAGAAGAACCAAAAGAAAAAGACGAAGAAGAAGAATAAGAAGAAGAAGAAGAGGAAGAAGCATTTGCTAAAACTCTGGGGGATACTGAGGTCCCAGGAGAAGAAGAAGATGTGGTAACTCCTACTGCTTGGATAGTTGAACTAGAGCTTCAAGTGCATAACTTAGAAAAACTCATAGCTAAAGCGCAGGAGGATAAAGAACAGAATAAAGAAAAGTTAACTACGGATATTCAGAAAAAGAAAGGAGAAGTTAGAGTTTGGAAGTATCGAGCTGCACAATGTTTCAAGTGACTTAAAAGGGTGAAAAAGAAACTAAAGAACATCAGAAGGAAGAAGTCTGAAACATTGCAGGCTGATGTTAGTATGTCAAAGCATGAATGAGCTAGAATGCTCAAAGTTTTGAAGGTTTTTTGCAGAGGTAAAGAGTTTTGTGAGGACACACAACGGCTTAGGGATGGGAGGATGTTAGCCCCCTAATTTTCTCTCTTTTTGTCACTTTTCCCTTCCTAAATCATAACCATTTAGCTCTATTTTACCTCTTTTATGCACCCTCATCTTGCACCAGTCCAAGCACGGTGACATATTTCGTATAAACTTTATTGTTCATATTTTTAATCCAACTTAGCATTAATTATTTATTTATTACATGATTTCTTACTTTTAATCACTCTTTGTAACTGATCGATATCTCCAATGTTTATTTGGTAGTTAAAGTACTTACCGTGACCGTTGATCCTAGTGCAGGATTGGATCTTGCACCGTTTCCAGCATATCAAAACCTTGCAGCAGATCCAAACCTCCTTCATCATCGCCTCATTTTGAGTAGCTTCAGCCACGACAGAAAAGATCAAGCAAATTTTGGCCACGACAGCAAAGATCGACCCAAAGACAACCAAGACCGGATCTGCGAAGGATGAAAGCTGGAGGTTGGCTACGACCAGTTTTCTAACCATCTAATCTTGAAGGCCAAAAAGCTAAATTTTGCGTTTGGTTATGTAATCGATTAAATGATCTATTTTTTCCTTTGGCCAAAGATCTATATAATGTAGAATGTAAACAGGACTAGGGAGCTAAGTTTTTTATAGCAAGAAATACAGAGACACGGCCAGAGAGGCTGTAACAGGTTGTTTTATTTTTTTATCGCCTGAATCGAGGCTGGATGATGTATTAATGTATGTACTTGCCTTAGTGAACTAATAAAAGGGATCTCCACCGCATGCTTCACAAAATTACATTTCTGTATTTAAGATGATGAATTGATTAAAGCACTGAGCAGCGTTTTTATTTAAAAAGGGAAACGCGCTGGTTGGCTAGGGCCCAACCAACCCAACACGTTTACCCTATTTCCTTTTTTCCTGTAATTTGTGTTTATATTGTCAAGTGTGATTTAATTTCAAGCACATGCATTCATGTTTGAGTGAAAGTGGATCTTTTGTGTGAAGTAGATAAATTTCCTTTTCCTGCACTTTCCTTTCTTGCACTTTATTTTAGATTGATTTTCCTCCGCTTGGTCCAAGCAAGAGAAATAACGCAGCACCAGTGCATGTTGGTGTGATATTTCCTTTTCTACAATTTTGTTTGATTGGTTTTCCCGGCCTAGTCCAAGTAGGAGAAATGAACCTGCACTAGCACACGTTGGTGTGATGCAGCAAGGTTTCTTAGTCTACTTCCCACAATCTCCTTTCTTTCATTAAATGCTTATGAAAACACAAATGTATATTGAGTGTTTCTTAATTCCTGCACTCTGCTAAGATGAGAAACATTCAATTTTTATGTGTGCAATTCTATTTAACATTATAATAGCACTTGCAATCATTAAGCACTCATTTTAAATTAAATTCTAAGTGAAGGAAGCTTTGATCCAGTGCAAGAACTAGTTTCTTGCCACGAGATCTGAGTGCTTTGAACCTGGAAAGTTCAAGCCCTTGCATGAAGTAAAAAGCCTTTAGTAAAGACACCATTTCTACCTTCTGCATAAATCTATGTTCCTGCACTAGTGCAAGCAGACTGCGATAGTGTAGGACAGATTAGTGCAAAAAGGAAATCTCTAAAGGAGCAGGTTTAAGGGCCCATCTGATGAGACTGCTAAGTGTCTCTGCTAAAGAAAAACACACACTCAGTAGTTAAACAATAATTAGCTAGAGTAATTTCCATTTTTATCTTTAATTCCCTCTTGCAAACGCATTCTTCCTTTTTCCAGTCTTAGATTATTTTGATGGTTCAAGTTGCCTTTTTATCTCTTTAATTTGATTCTGCAATCTTTCCTTTAGAGAAAGTAGGGATTTATATTAGGAAGATTCATACCATCTTTTGCATTTCCTGTGCTTCATCTCTAAGTTTACGGATCTCTCGATTTGACAAATTAAGTGTTGAGGATTTTTCTTAAGTGTAATTCCTGCACCCAACAAATATGAGCTGTCTCAGATTTAGATCTGAGTCATTCAGTTAGATATCTTTTCAAAATTGTGGGACCCTTGATCAATCAGTCATCATAACACATATTTTCTCACTCATTGATCATATTTGTTCATAATCATCTTAGGAACATATACAAAAATTAAACAACCCAGATCTAGATGAAGACTTCATTGACAGACAACAAACAAATAGCAGGAATAATAGAAAAGCCTCTGCAATAAGCTTCAGAAACCGTAACTTCCATACGCACCTTTTCTTAAGCCAATCCACATATATATGTGTTTTTACTGAGATGAACTAGCATATAGATCTGTAAATATTAACTTTGCAGAATGTACCAAATCTATAGAACTTACCAAGATTTCTTCACTTCACTTCAGCAAACTTGCACCAAGTCACAGATTTAATCATCTCTTCAATGGATCATGCAATCACATAGTCATTTTAGGTCTAGAGATATTGATCCATCAATTTATCCAATGGTGCATCAGAACTTCAATTTTATCAATAAAATAGAGTTCATCTAATGCAGATATACTTCAAAGAGAAGTATTTAGTGATAGCCCTTACACCTGCACTTCCTTGCACTATGATCTTCTTCTCATATAGATTTATCCTTTACTAATACCATGAGTCAAAACCACACAACAGCCGATGGTTTATTTGGACGAAATCAAATAGATGACATAGTGCTCAATACTGTGGGCTAATAGCATGGTAATTCCCCCAGGTATCTTCTTTTTAGAGCACAAAAAGGAATACGTGACTTGGATTGTTCTTATCCGTGTGTATACGCAGCTTGGCCTGAACAAACACATGTGTATAATATTCAATATGAATATTATCAATTCTTCTGTCAACCCTTCTGCTGGATATTACACATTTCTTCCGATAGACTTCTGAGCTTCTTCTGAAGACATATACTCCAAATTGACCAGAGAGTTGCCATGAAGGACAACATATAAAGGCATAGGAATCTTATTGCCAAAAATATCCCCCCTTTGGACTTGATGGCAACCATGATAGCCATGAAAACCATGATGGTGTTTGATTATTGCAACATAGCCATTATTCATTCAAGCACCCAAAATATTATCCCCCTTTGAAATCAAGGGCAAAGGGCACGATTTTGACCATGCTCCCCCTGAATCTTTAGATATTTTCAATGAAGTACATGACTCTATAACTCAACCAAGTATGAATTTTCCTATCACAAAGGACTGATACTTACGTCAAAGATCCAACCAAGTGGAATGACATATTTGACTCAACTACCCAACCAAGTGGGTTTACAAATTTGAATAAGTCCTTTCATGAATGAATATCACAATTTTACATCATAGGTCTCAAAATGACGTTTCCATCAAATTACAGATATGACTATTTATGACTAAAGCCGAAGAATCTCAAACATGAGATCATAACAATACAGCCAATCAGAATACCAACAATGCATCATTTTCCACAAGAGAGGTGCTGCCCCTTAGCTTGTGCATCCTGAACACCTTCAACAACCAAATCATCAAAGCATCTTCATCAAGGAGATGAATATCAGATAATGATACAAAAATATGAATACTGGAACAACAACAGAGATTACTCAACAACACCACATCTGTTCTGAAACACTAACCCAGATAATTTCTGTCAGCAAAGCCCATACGCCGTTTTATGCACAGAAACCCGCGTATATATGCGATTTGTGTTTATGAAACCAGCGTATCGAAAACTTATGAAATTAAGCATATTTGATCAGTGAGGTAGAGATAACTCCCAGCTTCTGTCTAAGATATTTGAATGCTTCCTTGGGAAGAGGTTTGGTAAATATATCAGGAACTTGTTCTTTGGAGGGACCATACTCCAATTTAACCTTTTGTTCAAGCACTTGTTCACGTAGGAAGTTATATTTGATAGGAATGTGCTTGGTCTTGGAATGCATAACAATATTCTTTGAGATACTAATGACACTTGTATTATCTCATAAAATGGAGATAGGAGGTGAACATTTGATTTGAATGTCTTGTAGAGTCTTCATCATCCAAAGCAGTTGTGTGCAACATGATGTGGCAACAACATATTTTACTTCCGGTGTAGAAAAGGCAATAGAACTTTGTTTCTTGCTAAACTAGGAGACTATTCGGGGCCCCATATAGAATGCACAACCAATAGTGCTTTTTCGATCATCAACATTTCCATCCAAATCCGCATCTGTGTAAGCATGAAGAGTGAGATCAACATTCTTTGGATACCATAACCCGAAGTCTTGAGTCCCTTGTAGATATTTGAATATTATTTTTACATCCTAAAGATGAGACTCTTTTGGATTAGCTTGGAATCGTCCAACAATCCCAACTACATGCATGATATTTGGTCTTGTCTCGATTAGATAAAGTAGAATTCCAATCATGGATCTATATTCTGGTTGATTTACCATGGGAGAATCATCATGAGAACTGAGGTTACATCCAGTTAACATGGGCGTACTCACAGGTTTGCAGTCTTCTATTCCATACTTCTTCAAAATTTTCATAAGATATTTTTCTTGTGATAAAAATATGCCATCTGTTGCTTGCTGCACTTGTAAGCCAGGAAATAATGTTAGTTCCCCAAGTAAATACATTTCAAATTCTTACTGCATAACAGAAGCAAATTTTTGACTCATGGATTCTTCATTACTTCCAAAAATGATGTCATCAAAATATACAACCACAATCAATAGTTTATCATTCTCTATTTTTGTATATAAGTTACTATCAGCAGATCCCTTTCTAAAACCTTGTTGATGAATATATTTGTCAAGACGATAGTACCATGCACAAGGAGCTTGTTTGAGACCATATAAAGCCTTTTTAAGTTTGCAAACAAGTTTTTCATCATTCCCCAAAATGAATCCTTCTGGTTGTTCTATATAAAATTCTTCTTCTAGATCACCATTGAGGAAGGCAGATTTAACATCCATTTGAAAAACTTTGATTTGTTGAAAATTTTAAAAAGTAAGAAACATTCTTATGGCTTCAAGTCTAGCTACAGGAGAAAATGTTTCTTCAAATTCTATACCTTTTTGTTGAGTATACCCTTTAAAAACAAGTCTAGCATTCTTTCTAATAACATCTCCATTTTCATTTAACTTGTTCTTGAATATCCATTTTGTTCCAATCACATTTTTATCATGAGGTCTTGGAACCAATTCCCAAGTACGATTCTTTTCAATCTAATCAAGTTCTTAATTCATGAATTGAATCCAAAATTCATCTTTACTAGCTTGATTGACATTCTGTGGTTCAATAGTAGATAGAAATGCCAGATAGCTAGGAGATCCTACAATAGTTCTTCTTGTTTGGACACCTGATCCCTTTTCTCCCAAAATTTTAGATTCTAGATGATTCCTTTGTACGTACCTGGATGGATCCTTTTCAGATAGATCTTCTTCTAATGCTTCATTGGGTTCACTTTCTATATTGTTCTTGTTTGATGCAGGAAGATATCCATCATCATCATCTTCATTTGTTGTTGTTATTTCCTTTTTGGGAGCTGAGAGAGACTCATCAATTACAACATCAATACATTCAACAATCTTCCAAAGTCATTTACTGTAACATTTTTATGCTTTACTTCTATAAGAGTAACCAAGAAATATTCCTTCATCTACTCGAGTTTCAAACTTGCCAAGTTTTTAATCATTGTTCTTGATAAAACATTTTCTTACAAAAAATCGAAAATAATTTATTGTGGGAATATTTCCATACCAGAGTTCATAGGGATTTTTATCACTATTAACCTGAACATGAGCCTTGTTCAACATATTTACCACAATATGTGCTTCTTCTCCTCAAAAGGTATCGGGAGTTCTAGATTCATCAAGCATAGCCCGAGCCATTTGTTGAACTGTTATATTCATCCTTTCTGCCATGCCATTTTTTTGTGGGGTTCTAGCAATAGAAAACTATCTTTTTATGCCATGATGTTCACAAAAATCAAAGAATTCATCTGATATATATTCTCCTCCTCGGTCATATTTGAGATATTTGATTTTTAGATCTAATTCATTTTCAACCAAAGATTTTAAGATCTTAAATTTTTCAAATGTTTCATCTTTATGTTTCATTGAACCCATCCAACACATTCTAGAAAAGTCATCAATAAATAAAATATAGCATTGTTCTCCAGAAGGTGACTTTTTCCTTACATGACCACATAGATCAGTATGTATAAGTTCAAGAGGCTTACTTGGTGATCCTTCTTTAGCATTGAATCGCATCCTGGTTTTCATACCAAATTAGCATGATTTGCATATGGTACTTTCAGGTAGAGTGATGCTGGGAAGATCACGAACTGCTTTGAGTCTGCTAGATTTTCTTATTTGAGAGAAGCTCAAATGTCCCGACTTTCTGTGCCATAACCAATTCTATGAAGATTTTCCTAGGTAGCATTTTGTTTGACCACCTTTCAATACATACAGATTTCTTGGTGTTCTAGTTCCTTTTATTACTGGTTTTCCTGTGTCAAGCTCACATACAACACATTCTTTTGAACTAAAGACAACTTCATTTCCTTGATCACACATTTGACTCACACTTAACAGGTTGTGCTTTAATCCATCCACATACATAACATTGTTAGCTTTCACTCTTTCTTTTATAAAAACATAACCTTTTCCTTTAATGACAGCAAGAGAGTCATTTCCAAAGGTAACATTTATTTCTCTAGAGCATTGTATGAAAGGAGTTTATTTCTATCACCTGTCATGTGTTTTGAGCATCCACTATCAATTTACAATTGATTTTCTTCCCCTTCTGTAAATAATGCAATGCCACAACTCTCAACCTGTAAGTCCTTCCTTTTCCAAACCTTGGAATTTGAAGGTATATGCTCTTTTAACTAAAGTTTGCTCCTGCAATCATATTCTTCATGAACAAAATTATTGCAATAAGTAAATTCAATCTCATTTTGAAGATGAGAAAAGTTGTAATAATTCTTCTTCTTTATTCCAATCTCATTTATTTTCTTTCTTGTTTCTCTTGTCATAATGGTTTTGTATGCAACACATTGAGCAGCCTTATGACCAAAATTATGACATGAGAAACATTGTCCGTTAAAGAAGAAATTTATGCAATCATGAAACCTTCTATTTATATTTACCTGTTGCTTGATATTTCTGTTATTGTTCTTCCTTGTATTAAAGTGGTCGTGCTTCACCTGTGTGGTTTCTTTGTTCTATTGTAGGCTGGCTTTTGTTGCATTTAGATAGCTTGGTGCTGAAGGCTGAGATCATTTTCCGATATATCCAAGACATGTATTTATAAGAGGAGAGCATTGTACCTTGATAATTTCATCTAAGGTTTTAGATCCTTTAGCAAATCTAAGATTTAAAGTTTTCACTTTCTCAATTTCCCTTCTTAGACTTACTATTTCACATTCTAATTTCTCATTATGCTTCTCCTTTTCCATAAGATGATTTTTTAGAGTATATATAACAGTTTTGTTTTCTTCCAAACATATTTTGATATGAGTTATTTCTTCAAGAAAATCATTTTCTTCTAAAGCATCCATAAAAGTATCACTAGAGTCCTTTTCGAAATCCATGAGTAGTCTAATATCTTGATGAGATCCTCCTTCTTCACTATTTGATTGACCATCACTATCTTCATGAGTATAATAGCTTTTTCTATTGATAAATTGTTTCTTATTTCCTCTAGCCACTTCCTTCCCCTTTTCATGACTATCTTTATGGGGACATTTAGCAGCATAATGACCCACTCTTCCACAAGAAAAAAATTTAAATGGAAGCTTACCTCTGAACCTTCCAGTACCAAGTTGTAGCTTATTTACAAAATTTATCTCATCTTCTTCTGAAACATAGCCTGATCCTTCTTGTTCTTCTACCTCCTTTCCTTTTGTAGTATCTCTAAAGACAACTTCGTTGACTTCAGATGGACCTCCTTTTCTCATTTCACAAGCAATCAAAATCCCATGAAGTTGAACAATAGTAAGAATTTTTAGATCCTGTTTCTCTTCAATAGAAGACATTTTTTACTCAAATTTGGGAGTTAGAGATCTTTAAACCTTTTCTACAAGAGTAGTGTCAGATATAGTTTCAGCCAAATTTCTCATATGATTTACGATATCATCTAGACGTAAGAAGAAACTGGCAATGATTTCTTCATTGTGCATTCTGCGTTTTTCATATTGAATTCTGAGAGTTTGGAATTTAGCACTTTTTACTTTGGCATCACCTTCATAGCTTAGAATGATTTTTTCTCATATCTCCTTTGTTGTATTTAACTACATGACTTTGACAAATTTTGATTCAGTCAAATTTCCCAATAATGCATTGACCTCCTTTGTACTGGTTTCATAGTTCTTTCTTGTTGTTGCATCTGTTGGAACATAAGTTGGATATTGATAACCTCCTTCAACTATAGCCCATAAATTTGCTCCAAGAGACTGAATATAGGATCTTGTCCTTGTGTTTCAAAAGATTAATTTGTTTCTGTTGAAGAGAGGAGGCCTGATAGATGCTATCCCATCTTGATTTCTCATCTTCACTGATCTTCCTTCTAGCGATTAAGCTTCTTTAGAAGGAATTGCTCTGATTCCAATTGTTGGGAAAAATACTGAGAGGTGGAGTGGTGGGGTGAATTAGTATTTAGATCTTATTGAAATGATTTTAAATTTTTCTTTACTGAATTCCATATGTGGCTTTGATGATCCCAACTCATGTATACACGCGCATGTACTAAAGGAAACTAGCATATACTGATATAATTTTACAGATTAGCAAAACTTTTCAGGAATAATCTTTAACTTAGTTTATCAGCCATGCATCTATAAGATAATTAGTCAATATGTGTAGTAACAGCAGTATAAATCATCACACAAGTGCAACACACATGAACACTAATATTTAAGGTGGAAACCCAATTCGGGAGAAAACCACTGCTGCTGTCATCTCTGTCTTCAATATTTATTATATGGAAAACTGTTTACAATATTGTACTGATGCAGAGTCATATCAGTACGTAAGTATCTACCTGTAGAAGGTTGCAACCTTCTCTTGTTTTCCATCTGCTACTGGAAGGGAGCTACAACCCCCTAATCTCGTTTACCAGCCACTACTGGAAGGGAATTTCAACCCCCTAATCAGAACACCAGCTTTTATTGGCAGGAAGCTTCTACTTCCATGCTGAAGGCTTCAACCCTCAGAACCATTGCAGATCACGTTTCATCAATTTTCACACTAGATCAAAAAGCTTCAACACAACTCTTCATAAGAACAATAATAATAAGCATCATCCAATACTTCAATCAAAACAATGAGATCACCGTAACCAGAACTTAGTAATAATCCAAACTTTAGAATCAGTATGCAAAATCAAACTTAACCCTGAACCTTCATCATTTTAAAATGCATACGCTACTTTGCTTCACTGAATCCACGTGTATATGCACTTTCCTTCACACCAACCTGCGTATATATCTGTGAATACTATGTTTTAGAATATGATCTGTCTGAGATTCAGATCTGAGTCATTCAATAAGATATATTTTCATAATTGCAGGACCCTCAATCAGTCAGTCATCATAACACATATTGTCTCACTCATTGATCATATTTGTTCATAATCATCTTAGCAGCATATACAACAATTAAGAAACCCAGATCTACATGAAGACTTCATTGACAGACAGTAGAAAAATAGCAGGAATAATAGAAAAGCATCTGCAATAAGCTTCAGAAACCCTAACTTCCATACGCGCATGTATACGCACTTTTACTGAGATGAACTAGCGCATAGATCTATAAATATTAACTTTGAATAATGTACCGGATCTATAGAACTTAGCCAGATTTCTTCACTTCACTTCAAAAAACTTGTGCCAGGTCACAAATCTAATCATCTCTTTAATGGATCATGCAATAACATAGTCATTTTAGGTCTAGAGATCTTGATCCATCAATTTATCCAAGGGTGCATCATAACTTCAGAGTTATCAATAAAACAAAGTTCATCTAATGTATATATACTTCAGAGAGAAGTATTTAGTGATAGCCCTTACACCTGCACTTCCTTGCACTATGATCTTCTTTTTCTTATATAGATTTAGCCTTTACCAATACCATGAGTCAAGACCATACAATAGCCGATGGTATACTTGGAAAAATCAAATAGATGACACAACACTCAATACTGTGGGCTAATACCATGGAAATGCCCCCTAGTATCTTCTTTTTAGAGCGCAAAAAGGAATACATGACTTGGATCGTTCTTATCCGCGTGTATGCATGGGTTGGCATGAAAAAACCCGCGTATATAATCTTCAATATGAATATTATTAATTCTTCTGTCAAATCTTGTGCCGTATATTCCACATTTATTCCGATAGACTTCTGAGCTTCTTCTGAAGACATATACTCCAAATTGACCAGAGAGTTTCCATCAAGGACAACATATTAAGACATAGGAATCATATTGCCAAAAATACACTAGGTGTAGGCCAAGGAATGGTCGAATGTTGAGCTTGAAGGAATTGTCTCCTAAAACCTTGGTGATTATGTATGGCCCATATCAAAGGAGGTGAAACTTGTGGTGGGGCCTGACAAGGCACTCCTTCTAAAAATGTAACCAAACATTGTCACCCACCTAGAACTTGTGTGGCACCCGATGTTGATCAATATGCTGCTTGTATTTGGCATTGGCTCTATCAAATATATCATGCGCCTACTGGTGGATTTTTTGAATGAGCTCAATGAAGCTGTTCTCTCTGTCACCTTTAGACTATACATGACCCGAATCTTCCTATGTAGCTACAAATGGTATGGCCACATCAATCAGACATAGTGGCTCGAATCCCAATCCCACCTGAAAATGCTTATGGCTAGTTGAGCTATGGAGAACTTTATTTCAATAGAGTTGTACATAGGGGAGGCTTTCATCCCATGTCCTTGGATGCTTCGAGTTGTACATACATAAAATTTGTATGATCATCCTCTTTTCTACCTCTGTTTGGACATCAATTTGGGGGTGGAAATTCGTGGACATAGTGAGCTTGGTATCCAACATCGACAAAAGGCTTGACCAAAATTTACTTAGAAACATGCTTAATCGATATGAGATAATGGACTGTGGGATCCCAAAGTGTACCCACACTCGCTCAAAGAAGATTTAGTAGTGGGTTCTACTATGATACTCTTCTTGCAAGCCCCCGGAATGTCAATCTTATAGAATCTGTCGACGACCATGAAAACATAATCATTGCCATGCTTAATAGAAGGAAGGTCTGACATGTAATCCATGGAGATGGATTCCCAAGGTCGATTAAGAGTATGAAGAGGAGTATATAGGTATTTCTCCTTGATGGTTTATTTGGAAATGGCACAAGAAGTGTGGGATATGATATGATTCCCAACATCATGTTGAATGTTAGGCTAATAAAAATACTTCTGCAACACTGCCACTATTTTCTCTACTCCGAAATGTCCAGTGACTCGACTATAGCATGCATGCCAAATCATCTTGGCATGCTCGCTTGAAGGAACACAAAGTTCTCCTAGGTGGAATAACAGTGCACCCTGAAGGGGAAATGGGAACTTTCTTGCCTTGTAGGAGAGATTGGTGTGTGTTCCCAAATTCTCGATCGCTCTTGTAAGATATGGTTGCCCTGAAGTCTTGTTCCCACAAAGGTCAAGCATAGTGGTCAGCGCCATGACCGGTGGTTGGCTGAGGTATTCTGCAACAATATTGGTGCTTCCCTTCTTGTACTTAATGTTCAAATGGAATTGTTACAGGTATGTGGAGTATTTATGATGGAAATCGTTCTACAAATTTCCTTGTCTCTATATGAACTGCAGGGGTTGGTGGTCTATGTGGATGACTGTTTCCTTCCCCATAATGTAATGCTTCCATTTTTGGTAGGCCTACACAATGGAAAACATCTCTTTGTCATAGGTGGTGTCAAACATAAACATGGAATGCACACACGATATCAAAGGTAATAATTGGATATAATTTTATTCACAATTATATACATTTATATTACATTGGTGTGACTCTTGGATTCCATATTCCAAGGTCTTTGGACTCCCTTTGGCTTTCCAACTCCCACACCTTAACCCTTAGCCGATTAGGTGTCCAACATTTCCCCCTTTAATTCAAAGGGTATGTATGAGTCCAAGTTGAGAGTTGTAATACATGATGTGAAAAATATGCATGGAAGCTATAGGCTGAATGTGCTCTCTAAAATTTCGGCATAAGGTGGTGGTTTAAGGATGACCACCAACACTAGAATGCTTAGTGTAGTTCCCGGAACTCTTTCAAATCTGGCATGACTGAATTCTTCAGCTAGAGGAAGTGGTCCTAATGATTTGAAGAGGGAGACCTTAAGCTTGGAAAATGAAGGTATGGAACCTACATAAAAAGGGATAACCTCAAGCATAAAAAGGGAGGTCTCAAACTGCGGTGGTTTGAGGATGACCACCAATTTTGGCATGCTTAATGCAATTCCTAGAACTCTTCCAAAACCAGTAAGAAGATGAAGTATTATGCTAGAGTATGTGGACCTAATTATTTGAAGATGGAGAAGCTCAACCTCGTGTAGATGGTTTAAGGTTGACTACCAACCAAAGGCATGTTCATGGGAATCTCTATTTTTGGCTACAACTATGAATCTAGTATGGCAGGTTCTGGCTCATGCTTGCTTGATGTGGCTTTGAAACTTGTATATGACTATCACTTCCCCCCTGTCAGATATAAGGTGAGATGATGGTGAAAACTCGACCACAAAGCCTTTTAATATTCTAGAACAGCTTATGGCATATGACTAAAACATCTTCTTGGTTGTTGAATCCCATTTCCAAGAAGGAATTCATCCAAGATGAATCTTTGTTCTTGTAGGAGGCTTGTTTTTGAAGAATTTGCTTGAATAATTCTTGGTTTTATGACAGTGATTACATGGATGAAGATAGAAAAAATGATATTTCATATGGAAAACTTGGTCACAATGTTGGAATTTAACAATATGTTGTTGTTAATTGTGGAAGAGGAGTAGAATCTAGAACATTTGAACGTGAATTGTCACGAACAAATTCGACACTCTAAAATTTGATAGCGTTTGAGTAATATGGAATATGAAAGGACACATCCTTGTCATATCCAAAACTAGTTATGTGCTTTTCGTTGACAATCTCTTCCCAAGGTCTGATGATTGGCTTGGGAAGTGCAGGCCAAATTTCTGCTTCTGTATGCAAAACTACTCTTGCACTAGGCATTGAATGTGAATCAACCTTAAATTTATATTCTTGTCGTTGATGGGATTCTATCTCAATTTTCTACAAGAAACAGGTTCATAATGATGGCTACATTATCGTAGCTCCTCTTGTTGTAATTATGAATCAAGCTGCAAGAAATCAATTTTTTCTTGTACGTCTTGCAAAAAAGTTAAAATATTCGAGAGAGTGTTATTGCTAATTTTTACCATATCATGAACAGTGAAATGAATGAAGTTACTCAACAACTCTAATGCATCATCAATGTTTTTAACATAAACATTTGATCCCTGAGATTTTAATAACCTCTCTTGACATATTTATTCATATTTCAACCACAAAATTTTCTCTCTCTGCTTTCTTTTGAGCCCTTCCAACATATATTACCTTATTACCTATCTACAAACCATTCATACCCTCGAATGTGTTTTTAGCATCATCTGGTTCTTCAAAATTGACAATTCCAAATCATCTTGTATTGCCACTTTCATCCTTCATGGTGGGTGAATAGAACTGGTCCATAGTTATACCTTCTATGTATAGTCTGATATCTTGTTTTCTCTTATTCTTCCCCTCAGATGAGGGGGCACTTTCAATGAATTGCGGAGATGAGACCAAATTCTGCAGGCCATCTACCTTTTTATCTATAATTTATAAGTAGCTGCGTAATTAATCTCGTCTCCTTTGAATACGAGGTAACCTTATTTGAGTAAGCTTCACCAACTTTTGAAAGGGTTAAAATTTCATTATGGAGTCTGTGCATGACATAATATTTACAGAAATTGGTGGATTTTCATTTGCATTAAGGGGGGTTGTGGTTATTGTGTTTTAATATGTACCTGCTTAGGTGTATGGAATGCATTACCCTGCAGTAAATGAAATAATTTACAGGCTTCTTAGGACAGGGAAATGTTGAGCTCCGTAATTTCAGGCTTGTCTGCTTCTTTATCCATTTCCCGATTCAAATCTAGTCAAGGAAATTCCATTCTTTCGATTTCTAGATTTCATGGTCTCAGAGCTGCTGAAGTTGAGCTCTTTGATGCTTCTCTTCTCTTGCGCATTTTTTGTAATAGGATACCCCATGATGGTACCATATACAATAGTTACAATACTTTTTTTAATGTCAAATAGCCAACCTTTCATTTAGAGCGACGATCTCCATAGCCATGGCATTTAAAATTGCCTTAAGTGAAGGCCTGATTTCGCAGTGGTATGGGCCGCTTTTTGTATGGAGAGCCAAAACAAAAAACACAAAAAAGGATCCTAGTAATACCAACGTGAGGAGGGGCACACAACGTATAAAAAACACAATATCAACCCTACTGTCTGCGGTCCATCCGACGAAAAGCTCAACTTTGGTTATAGAGACTGTCTAATAGAGCATGTGCATACATATGATTTTGGGACTTCAAGAGGTTCGAGAGCTCTCCCTGGGAATAGGCCCTGATGTGGAACGTCTTCACCAACAAGCCATATTCTAGCATGAAGAAATTTTAAAGACACATAAGCTTGTCCTTCTCGCAGTGTAACCCTAGCAAGGGCCTGTTCTCCAACAACATTTTGCAGGGCTCAACCTTTTTCGCACTTGGTGCCAAAATCCCTCTCCTGTAGACTCAGACAACAAGCGAGGAGGCACTACTATTCCTTTTGAAGGCTGCCACTATCAGCACTGGAGAGCCACTAAAATTACAGACCTTAATTTTGTGTCAGAGGCGCTAAATTACGGACCTGAATTGTCGTTCTAACCATTAGCTATATGTCAGTTCCTATGTTCAATACAGAGAACAACAAAGAGAAAGCACTTACGAGGTAGAGAATATGTCAGGAGAAAACTAAAATTGGTAGGAGACAATACTAAAATTAGTTGCATACAAGAAAAGTAAACTAAAATAGGGTTGGTAGAATCTAAAAATTCCATGGCCTAGTGTGTGCTATGATACCATGTCAAACATATACATGAAATGAACACAAGATATGAAATATAAGAATTGGATACAATATTATTCACAATGATAAACATTTATATTAAATTGGTGTGACTCTTGGATTCCATATTCCAAGGTCTCTTGGACTCCCTTTGGCTGTCCACCTCCCACACCTTAACCCTTAGAGGATTAGGTTGAAAACAGGTGGGATAATTTTGGACTATTTCTAAAAGTGTGTCACTATGATATGCCACTACATTCCCCTGCTAAGTAAGAACTGCACCAATAATGTAGTTGGAGGCATATGTCTGAATATCAAATGGTTGTTGTGGATTTGGCAATGTGAGCACTAGTGCAAAGCAGAGGCGATGCTTAAACTAGATAAACACCTTCTGTTGGGATTGAGATGAAAATAAATTTTCTTTCGCTCTACCCTTGGTGATTTGACTTAAATTCCAAGTGATATGAGAAAACCCCAACACGAACTTGCGGTAGAAATTTGCAAGACCTATAAATCTATGGAGCTTTGTTAGAGTGGTTAAGGCTAGCCAATCCGAAATGACTTGTATCTTGGCTAGGTCCATATGGAAACCCCGCTCATCAATGATGTACCATAGATATTGAACTGATTCATAACAAAATTTCATTTCTTCCAATTGACACAATTTTTGTTGTCATAGGGTTTGAAGGACCTATCTAATATGGTGGAGGTGTTATTCCCAACTCTCCATAAATATAAGAATGTAATCCAACTACACCATCACAAATGAGTTGGTGAAGGGTCGCAAGATATCTTCCATAAACCTCATATAGATTGCAGGGGAATTCTTCAACCCGAAAGGAATGACTAGCCATTCTAAAAGGCCCTCCTTACATTTTAAGTAAACCTTCAACACATCATAGGGTTCAATCGGTACCTGGTGATAGCTAGACTTCACGTCATTCTTGATGAAATATTTGTCCCCCTTGAGCTGGTCCAAAAGGTCATCAATCTATGGTATTGGACACCTACTCTAGACCACGATCTTATTAAACATCCAATAATCAATACAGATTCTCCAGATCTCATCCTTATTCTGTAAAAACATGATCGAGATCCCACAAAGTGATGAAAGTGGCCTGATGTTCCCTTTCTACAACAAATCTCGAATCTTCCTCTTGATCTCATCCTTCTCTCGAACATAGTGTTGATAGATCGGTCCGTTGGATAGCGGTGCACCCAGGGTCAGATCGATGGAGTTCTTGAACTGAAAGTGTAGGGTTACCCTTGTGGGTGAGGTGAAGATGTCCCTGTACTCCTCACTGAACTTGTCCATTTGCTACTGTCATGCAGAGGATCCCTGTCTAGAGGCCATGGATGTGGCACAACCTTCTTCTATCACTGAGGGCGAATCATAAGGAAGATAAATTTCTTGGTCTGGGAAATGATCTTATTGAATTTCTTCACAAATACCAAAGATATGGTGGTAGTTGGTGCTACCTTCATATCCTATTTAACTTATTTCTCAAAAACATGTAATATTCTCAATTAGTAGCAGCTAATTGGAAATATTAATTTTGATCAATTTTGCCTACTATAGTTAAATTATAAATAAAAGTGAGTAGAGGGGGACATAACTCACTCTAAACATAAAATTCACTCCCTAATAGACAAAACATTGTAACTTAAGTAGGCCAAGGGGGGCAAAGAGACCACGAAGAGAGGGGACCCACTAGAGCACGTGGAGGGACTGCATAGGTTGAGTTGGCAGCGTGGCGCCAAGAGAGGCTACGTTGGAGATGATGGGCCTAGGGTTTGAGAGAGAGGCCAACGTTATAAAAGGAGGAGAGCCACCTCATTTTGGTCATTGGAGTTTATGCATATTGAGCTGGTCACTTCGATTTTGAGCACGCTAGCTGTTTAGCTTGTCTGCAGCACTGCTTAGTGCATTTAGTGTCTCCGTTTGGAGATCTCACCCTCAGCCCCGAGAGACTTTGAGTGCTTGATCGGGTGAGGCATTCCCATCAGTATTTTGCAGGATGATCGAGTTGTGGCATTTGTGGAGGAGCATTTCATCCATAGACTACGCAGTCTTGAGAGGGAGGACGCAGTCCATATTGAGGGAGCTCTAGAGTGGCATTCTTTCAAAGGATTTTGGTCAGGAGATTGAGCAAGGGCCAGCCCTTGCCTATTGGAGACTTTTGGCAGAGCGGGAGGCCATCTTTTGGAGGATTTCATCCAGCTTCAGCGTGGACCTTGGGAGGATAGCGTAGATCCTCAAGGGAGGTATTTTCGGGGGTCATCCATTCCAGAAACACTCTCTAGGATTTTCTGGGTATTGTGAGTAGAGGCTGATTCTAGAGTTTCAGCTCATTCCAAGTAGGGGAGCAGCCCCAAATACTCATTTGGTTCTAGCAGTAGCAACAACACGACAGTTTTCCAGCAGCTTGGACGCTGAGCATAAAGCAGCCATTCCTTTGTTATTTTGAGAGTATTCCTACACTTGCCATGTGCAAGTCGAGGTGCCATCCCTCTGATCACCTCTTGTACTCATCTTTATTTCTCAATATAATAAAATGGCTCAGTATTCTCTCTATTTTATGTGCTTCAGCTTCATGTTCAGTTTATAGCATATGGTATCTGGTTGTATGCTTTGTATTACTAGATATTTCCCTTTCGGGATATTACAGTGGTATCAGACAATAGATTTGGCTTAGCCTGTGGAGCTAGTTCTCTATGACACCAGAAGAGAAACCGTGGGGATATTTTTCTATGAAGAAAGAGGGTAGGCAGAATCTTACCCACCAAACGCAGTAGAGGTGGAAAATATTGGGGTATCACAATAGTTTGACCAGCATTTACTAGCCTTCAGTAGTCCAACTAAGATCACAATGCCTACATTCTTACCTCCAGTACTGTTTTGGGGGAAAACACCCTAGAGGTTTGTTGGGTCAAAACCTCCACAGATCATGGCATGCTATTCAGAAGGACACACACACAAACACACTTGAATTCCAAAAACTAGATAACAACGATACTAGAACTCACCCGTAGTCCTACGTTCGATGTAGATCCCGCAGGGTCCAAACCCCCAGCAACCCTTCTTCCTCCTTAACCTGGAAAACAAGAAAGAACGTGCACGGAAACCTAGTCGTACAGCATATACTTCTCCTAAACGTTAGTGCAATCTATGTGAAACATTATATAAACCATAATGAATGCTTAAATGATAATCTTTTCACACATATAAGTAAACATTAACACATAGGTTCAGGAACAAGATGGTCCTTCATTATTACGAACAGCATGTACAGATATAAAAAGTGGAGAGATCACCTGAATCCTTCCACGATCTTCGAACAGACCATCGTCCGGATCCGTCCCACCCTTGCCTCGCTAAGATACTTTCAAGACTTGTGCACTCGAGATGGCATATAAATGGATGAACATCTCTAGGAAACAAGGGTTTCCTGTGTAAATCTGGGAAAGTGCAAGAGGCACGGGAATTCAGGCTTGAATTGGGATTCCAACAGAGTATAATATCTATAAATTTCTCTCTCCCTTAGGCCATGCACATGAGGGGCTTTTATACTCCCTCAAAGTAGTTTCAGTCAGTTGGAAACAGTTGGCCATTTGTTGGGGTGGTTGAACTACTGGAGTAACCATCAACCCAGCCTGAAAATAGGGAATTTATATATATATTTTAATGATTTTAATGGCATACGCGGAAAAGTACATGTGGACTCTCGTATACATGTGGAAAATTCTGGGCATACCCGCGTATGGGAATTTTAACATTGTTTTTTAGTGAATTTTGTTCAAGTCTGTGGGAATGGGTGCCCAAAGCCATAAAGACAATCATGAATCACCTGAGGGTGAAAAATGATGTTATAACAGATGACCCCTAATATATGAGGTCAGAAGGGGTACATGATGGCTGAAATGTATTATGCACATAGAGAGAACTTAGCAAGGACAAGAGAGGACTTCACCAGATTTCAGCCTGCCAAAAACCAATGAAAGAAAATAGAGAGTCAAATCATGTTGAGGCAGGCATATCCATGCTCAGTCCAAAATACATCATATGGAAAGTACATAATAGATCCAAAATGTATACAAGTATAGCTGAACTGGAAGTACACAATGAATCATCTGAGCAGGGCCCGGAAATACAAGTCAGAATCAATTTCTAAGTATCACATATAGAGAGCTGATCAATGATGCTGAAACTGGATGTCTGATCATATAAGTAACTGAATCTCCAAGTACCAAATCATAAGGGGTGGAACAGATGGTAAAATCATGCAACTCGGGAGCCAACATATAAGATGTTGCTATGCTGAACTGAAACATACAAGGGGAACAACATCACTGGCAGAAACTGAATGGACTGTCAAAAGTGAACCGAAAAATGCTGATGCAACCCGAGGTCTTCACCGATCACTACGGCACAATTCTACACAATGGGAATAAATGAGTTGAAGTCGACCATGTGAGAAATCATTGGATTACCGGTCAATGATGTATACCATTAACCAACGCGAGACAACCCACCAATAATGAAAATGAGTGTCAAGGTGCCCCAGTACAATCTAACAAGTGCGAATAAATGAGTTGAAGTCGAACACTTGGAAGAATATACCAATCAGGAGGCAATGATGAATCCCCACTGTTGATAGCGAAGAGTCTGCCACTGATGACTGCAAACCCTAAGGTACTGACAAAAAGACTCTAGACCTTATTCCGAGAGAAATGAGTTGGATTCGATGGGAAAAGATCTGCTGGAAGGAAGGAATTAAGGCATCCCACATCAGTCCAGCGTGAGTGTAACCCGCAGGCCAAGATTTTTGAAGGAATCGAACGAAGTAGAGTGACAGAACAAAACCAAAGTACATTTCCGCCATGCACAAGAAGAAGCTAGCGCATGGAAGAAACCCTCTGAACCAACCAATAATGAAAGCTGACACAGAGGCGAGATATCCACCAATAGGGTCAAATGGAAATCAAGGTACTGCACGAATCCCAAGTGTGATAATGTATGCTGACGTCGAACACAGGGGAAACCACTCAGTCAAAGACCCATAATGATGATCAAATGCTGAGCACAAGGTCACCTATCAATGATGGAAATAGGGCCAGGGTGCAGCTCTAGGTTTGCTCTCAGAGCAATGTGTCGTAGTTGATAAGAGACAAACCCGCCAGCAAGAAGTCAATGGAGACCTTCTCAAACCAGCATGAGCAGAGGACCAAAACATCTGATGTGATAGAACAAGATACTGACAAGACCGGGAAGGCCGACTGAATAATGAGTCAAGAGACACCGCAGAATGGCCGACTCTGGTTAAACTTCCCTTGAACAAAAGCATGACTCGTGATGACCATGGCAGTAAAAAGTGACACTGTATAAGTCTGTTATGTAGGAGGCAGAACAAACTCTCCATATGATTGGAAGAGATAACAAACTGGGGGAGGACTGACCAGTGAAACAAAGCAAAGGCTGAACCTAGTTCAAAACTAAAACCATCCCAAATGGAGGAAAGATATATAAATGTATATGCTTTGTTCAAGGGCGACAAACTGACACTGTACTGCCATCAACTAACGAAATTACATCCCGTTCCCGCTCTTTTTGTTATATTTGATTTTTTTTTGTCTTTTTCATATAATAAGCCTGAAAAAGAATAAAAGAATGCTATGGTACAATGGATAGAACGAGTATCAAGAAACAGATGCACTAGTTCCTAGGATTGGAACGATCCTATGCTCAATGCAAGGTGGCGGAAACTGATAAGCGATACTCAGAGGTATGTTACATCCATGGGTAAAAGGGGTGTCAAGTCGTGATAGCTAAGTGAATGAAATGGTTTTAACTTGTACAGACGGTCAAGGTCAAAAGTTGGCTTAAACATAGAGTCCAAATGAAGTCGGCTAAAGGCCAGGATAAACAAGTAACCAATATGCAATGCAGTAATCATAACTCAACAACACCAGGGAGCCTCTAGGGTAATAGCCAGAAAAAATGATAGTGAAGAAGAAGAAGAATGAAGCTTCAACACATAAGTCATGGTGGGACTAAAGAGAACTCCTGAGCCTACATAAAACGCATCATGGGCAACAAGTGATAGCGAGGAACTAACTAGGAAGCCCATGTAAAGGAAGGCTCTACCACCAAGTCATGATTAAATAATCGGTGAGTGAAATAGGTGTAATACTCATGACCTGATGGGATCGACCCTATGGCAAGTGATCAGAATGGAGGCTAGTATGCATAATGCAACAGAAAGTGGATTCCCTAACCTATATGCCAGTGAAGATCATATACCTGCCATGACGGGTCAGCAGTCATGGATCAAAAACCAGGAAAAATCTCGAATTTGTCAAAATGTACTCGAAAATATACCAATCTGGGCACTTCCAAGCATCCAGGTTATGCAGCTTAAGATAGATTGAAAAAATAAGCATAACAAATTTTTGGGCATAAATAGACAAATTACCTCATATTTGGTTCATTGTTACATTGCTGATTTGGGAAAAAGTGCTCTGGAGAAAAAGCCTCTTTCATCAAAACAGGAGCAATTGACCGTCAATCTTCACTGAATTTGTCAGGTAAGCTCATCAACCATCCTTGCTATTCATTTTGTCCGTTCATAAGTTAAAATTTAGGAATTTTCACCGTAGAATCTCTTGCTAAAAATCACGGGTTTGCGCATACGCGGGTTGGTAATGACCAAGTCGCGTATACACGCGACTGTGCACAAAGAAAGTCGCGTATGCATGACCCAAAATCAAAAAATGTGTGGCTAATGAACGAATTATTGAAATTTTGCAGGATGACCATATCATGGAGAGAGCGTGAACACAGGGCAATAGACAATGAAGTCATGCAGGACCGAGTATCACTGAATATTCTTCGGAATTGTGGATTACTCAAGTTTTTCAAAATGCCAAATATGAAGAGCAATGTCCGGTTGCTCGAAATTCTTGTGAACTATTGGGAACCGGAAGAGGACCGCTTTATGATAGATCAGATGCCTGTACGCATTGAAGTGGAAGACATATATTTTATCACTGGACTCTCCCGGAGGGGGTAGCCAGTAGACTTGCACGGTAATCCTTTGAGAGGGCTCACCGTGGAAGATTACATCCATGTGTACTGCGTAGAGGGTTCCAAGAAAGTTGGAACTCAAATTGCAATCAAAGATTTAAGGGATTTGCACATGAAAATCCTCCTTTTTACCATTGGGAGAGTAGCAGGATCAACTTCTCTACACCAGGCATCCAGGACGCAAATGAGCATAGCAGTAGAATGCTTAACTCATGTATATGATTGGTGCACAACCCTACTGATGAACATGAAGCAACAATTGACCTCTATCCGCCAAGCAAAGACAAAACATTTTGGATATGGTACAATTTTTATGACATTATTCTTCGAGAAGATTCTAGTACTAAGACCCAGAGTGATCTCTACCATCAGCAGTCCAAGAGACCCAAGAATTGCACACTGGGCAGACATGATGAAGAGATTGGGGGGAAGTGAAGTTCCCCGGACCACTTGGGATGATGAGTTCTTCCAATGGTGGAGAGAACAAATCATCGCTCTGGATGACTATCCCTATGCCAGGATGGACTTTCGTGGCGATCCAGATCTTGTCCTTCCACCAGGCGCGGCATGGGGCACAGTCGGTAAGTTTACAATTTTGACTTATATAATTTTTTTGGATTTTTTCAATATGTATGAAAAAATGTGAAAAACAAACATGTTTTTTATTGGATTCAAATGACTTACAATTTTAAAATGATCATGAAACAGATATTGGACCAGTTCGACCTAAGGGATACCCACGACATAAGCGTCGTAGAGGCGAAGCAGATATAGTAGATTCAGACCGAACCCTCCAGTCTGTACAGAGGAACTTGGAGGGGTTAACCCGCCAAGTACCTATGGCTGCAGTGGAAGATCTTCCTGAAGCCATCCAGAGACGAGTGGTAGGAGTACCCCGTGACTGGGTACGGTTATTCTGCCGAGTCGCCACTGCGATCGTGTTCTATAGGAACACAACTTCTGGGCAGGGACCTCAGGAGTAGATAGATATGATGTATCAGATGACTGTATATTTTTTGAGACTGAACATGATCGGGCATAAGCCCAAGTTTTTGTATGACCTATGGATCCAAATTTTTGTATAGTTTTGAACACTCTGATGATATATATACAGCGATGTTTGATGTGATGTAACAAATGTATGAAAATGTATGATGCTTTTGATGATTAAATTTTATTGTATGGAATGATTAATATGCCAATCAATTTCTTGATTAGCTAATGAGTCTGCCATCCAATTGTCAGCTCGAGGAATATGAATGAAAGTTAAAAATTGAAATGATATTTGTAACAAACATACCCTCAAGAACAACCAGAGTAAAAATGGATCTCGAACCCAATAAGTATTGTTCAACTGCGACACCACCAGCTGAGAGTCAAAGAAAACTACCAACGAATCAACACCCAAATATATTGCCTAAACTACCAACGAATCAACACCCAAAGATATTGCCTCCGAGAGTAGATAAACAACTGCAGTGTATTCTGCTATATTATTGGAAGCAGGACCAATGCAGACCCCTCTTGATACTAACAGCTGACCGGAAGGATAATGAAACACCCAAGCCGCGGAAGCTAAGTTCCGGGTGTGTCTACTAGCACCATCAGCAAAACCAAAATGACTCATGACATCCGACACAACCTGCCAAAGAAGATCAAAAACATCACCAACCCATCAAAAATCGAAAAAAAAACTAGATATGTACAAAGAAAAACTACTATATACAAAAGCAAAATGCCAGGCTGAAGCCTAGGCATAATACTTTTGCAAATAGAGCCCATTTCTGGGCTCCAACAACTCGTTTCCTTCAAAATCAACCAAGGTATATGCTCCTTTCTTAAGGACTTTTTTAATGATAAAGGGGCCATACCACATAGACTTAAACTTTCCTACCCCCAGGGCATCTTTTTCTTGGGCATAGACCAAAACAAGGTCACCTTCCGAAAAAACCCTAGGCTTGACCACCTTATCATACTAAACTTTAACTCGATTTTTATGCACTTCATTCATCGTGGCGGCATCCCGACACTGCTCATCGAGATGTTCCAGATGAAGGAGCCGTTCTTGAAGACTAGAAGTGTCAGGAAGAAGTTCAACAACTAACTTAAGAGAAGGAATCTCACATTCAATGGGAAAGACGGATTCCAACCCGTGCACTAGCTGAAACAGAGTAAAGCCAGTTGCAGTTTTCACTGACTTCCTGTATGCCCAAAGTGCAGGATATAGCATAATATGCTAGTTGGATCTAGCTTTATCAATTGTACTTTGAAGAATTGTCTTCAAGGATTTATTCATGGCTTCCACTTGCCCATTGGCTTGAGGATAATACGGAGATGAATGCTCCTACCAGAAACCTAATTTTAGAGCCAACTCAGCCATCATGCTATTCTGAAAATGACTGCCATGATCAGTGAAAATCTCTCTAGGAATACCAAAACGAGCAATAACCTTGTTAAAGAGAAAAAGAGCTGTAGTCTCACCATCATTCCTGAAAGTAGGCATAGCCTCGACCCACTTCGTAAAGTAGTCTACTGCTATAATAATGTACTTGTGACCTTTAGCCGAAGGCGGGTTACAAGTAGTATAATCAATACCCCACTTTGTAAAGGGACCGACAGTAATGACTGGAAAAAGCGGAGCTGGATGAGAGCGCATTTTTCGAGTATAAACTTGACACGGATGACACTTTTTGACCGACTCCATACAATCTTTGAAAATCAAAGGCCAAAAGTACGTAGCACGCAAAATCTTTTGGGCTGTAGCAAGCCCAGATAAATGACCACCACAAACTCCACTGTGGCAATCATTCAGTACAGACTTAGCTTCTTCGAGAGTTAAGCAACGCCTCAGGATTGAATCAACCCCTCGACGGTATAAAACATCACCAATAATCAAGTAATTCTTAGCCAAGTGACGCAACTTATGACGCTCATCTTTCGAAAAAGTAGAGGGAAACTTTGCAGTCTGGAGATACACAATTATATCTCCATACCAAGGATCATGTGGAGAGATAAGAAACAAATGTTCATCTGGGAAGGAATCATAGACTATTTCATCTCCACAGGGCAACTCGAAGATCAATTCCACGAAAACCAATGATTTCTTGGACTTGGTAGACATAAACTCAAGATCAAATTCTTGCAAAATCACAATCCATCTATTGTATTTGCCCCCAATCACTCGCCTACTGAGGACAAACTGAAATGGATTGGTTGCTGCCAAAACATAATTTTTCTGTAGAATAATTTAATGCCTTAGTCGCTGCACAGCATGAACTGCTGCTAAAGCTAACTTTTATATCGGAGTGTACCGGATTTCAGGTCCTAGCAAGCCTCGACTAAGATAGTATATAACATGCTCTGCAAGAGCATCATCTTCCTGAACTAGAACCATACCAATAGTAGATTCTGCTGCTGCCAGATACAAAAGGAAATCCCTGCTATAATCAGGTGAACTCAATAAAGGAGCAGAGGTAAATGCTTTTTTCAAAGCATCGAATGAATGTTGAGCGAAGTCATCCCAAAAAAATGGAACTCCGTTCTTCAACAATCTCATAAATCCCTTGGTAACTTCAGCATAATTTACGATAAATCTCCGAAGAAAATTAGCCTTTCCTTGTAGACTTTGAAGTTGACGAATAGAGGATGGGGGAGGCAACCGAAGTATTGCCTCAACCTTGAAGGGATCTACCCTAATCCCTTCCCTAGACACAATGAATCCCAATAACCGACCGGATGTAACCACGAAAACGCACTTGTTCGAATTCAACCTAATCTTATAGAAACAACATTGTTCAAATATTTGATGGAGGTGAACAGGATGATCCATCCTCTTTTGAGAATGAGCAGCTAAATCATCCAAATACACCTCGATAATCTTTTTGATGTCATGGAAGGCATATGACATGGCCTGCTAAAAGGTAGCCCCAGCATTTTTAAGACCAAAAGGCATCTTCTTGTATGCAAACATACCCCAGGGACAAATAAAGGCAGTCTTATGCTGATCTTTAGGACGGATAGAAATCTGATTATATCCAAAGAAACCGTCCATGAAGGAGAAAATATCATTACCGGCACACTTGTCAATGATTTGATCTATAAATGGTGTGGGGTAATTATCTTTAGGACATGCTTTATTTAGGTCTCTGAAATCAATGCAAACTCGAATTGTTCCTTGTTTTTTATCTACGGGAATAAGATTTGAAGCCCCTTCAGTCAAAGGAACTGGATAAATAAATCCTGCCTTAAGCAGCTTCTCCACCTCAGCTTTGATAGCTGTAGCCTTCCTAGGATTGACCGGACGAAGTTTTTGCCTCACAGGCTTAGCGTTTTCGTAAGTTTTGATCTCATGCTGGACAATAGATGGATCTATACCAGGCATTTCATCATAAGACCAAGCGAATACATCCCTATACTCTTTAAAGAGCTCGGTGTAAATCTGAATCTCTTCATGGGAACATTCAGCTCCGATGAAGACATTCTCAATAATATTGGGATCCCTGGAAATGTTCACCGGGATAGTAGGAGAAATCACAGCCATGTTCCCTTCAGCATAAACCTGTGTTGGTGCTAAAGGGTTCAAGACTGGGCTAACAGGACCAGGAGACGAAGGACTTGGAAAACTTGATTCGACTTCGCTCAAATCAGGTAAAAAGTAAGACCGATGATGCAAATCATCCCACGGTCTCTCTATACTAGTCATAGCTTTTAGGATGGCCTCTTCAGATGGAAGAGTGGTATCAAGGTAATCCTAGGCAGAAGAAGAACTAAGTGCCCAAGCTGGAGCCACATCACCATCCAACTCTTCCGGTGAGAGAGGAGCTGGGATGGATTCTGCAGAGTCAACAATAGACTAATAAGAAATCTCAGCTGCAGACATAGGAAATTCCACTCCACCCACTTGACCTTCCGCTAATGTGGCGGTAGGGGAAGGTAAGGTCCAAGGGTCTGAAAAATAATGAGTTCTGAAGAACTCTCTTCGAAGAGGAGCCTTGGAGGATGAAATTGAATTGATATGAACCGTAGGAGGAGGAATATCGAAAGTACCCATCAAGGAAGAATACATTCCAACCCCTAAATTCTCAACAGGCGCCTTAGTATTATCCAAATTTGGAACAGTTGAGTCAGTAGACGCATTCGGGTCTACAGGAGGACAGTCTAGTTGGTCCACTGTAACAATCCTCCCTTCGTGAGGGAAACAAATAATCTAAAATAATGAGGATGCAATGGCATCCATCTCATAAATCCAGTTTCTCCCCAACAGAAGGTTGTAGTCCAAGCTTGCATGAACTACCTCAACCTCTATATTCACAGTTTTGCCCCCAACAAAGATGGGCAAAGCTGGGACAATACCGTGCGGTCTGTGAGAATGACCATCAAACGCAGTCAGAAGAGTGGTAGATGGAACAGATTTGGGAGATCCAATCGTCTTCCAACATGTGAGAGACATCATGCATGTGGAAGCACCCTCATCAACAACCGTTCGAAAGATATTGCACTTCCGGTATGATGATTTAATATGAAAAGCCATATGATGGGGGAGTCTCTTCTTAAAATTAGTCATATCAAATGTAATCAGAAGAGATTTTTTCGGATCAATAGCCCCAATGGCAGTGAGAAAGGCACTGTGCTGAGCCGGACAAGACTGGAGCACCTCCAAAGCTGACATAGCACAAGGACTCTGCGCCAGATCTTCCACAATAGAGTAGTTCTGGGCAGCCCTAGCGTTTGGATTAATCGTCGAACGCTTAGTAGATGCTTTGGGCATCCGAGGTATAGGCTCAACAGAAGGCCTCATAATATGAAGTAGCTCAGTAGCATCAGGAGCACCCTTAGCTTTCGAAGACTCTTCTCCGCCATAATCACGGGATCTCGTAGCGACATCCACATGAGCACTCATCATGAATATGTTTGATGGAATTTCCCCTTCCTGGGTGCCCCCAGAGGAAGCCCCAGGATTTTGATTCGTGCCAACAACTAGTTGTTTCCCTTGGGGAAAAGGGTTTTTTAACACAGCCTGGGAACTGGAAGAACCCTGCTGAGCTAACAAGCGCTGTGCATCTTGAATTTTAGGGCAAAGGTGTGTAAGATGGTCTCCAGCACACAATTTGCATGGAAACTTCACTTTCTTTTTCTCCTTTGGACCCTCACCAACATTCTCGTTGGTTTTATTCACATTACCCTTCCCATTCGTGCCCCTTTTCTTATTATTTCGTCCCTTCTTCTTCCCTTCGGACTGTTGATTTCCTTTGGGGTCAGAAGCTTGGACAACATTTATGGATAAAGAGGGGGAAGGCGATGACTCGGCAGGCACAACCTGACTAGAAGGAGCAGATTGTAAAGACAGCTGCTGCAATTGAGTAACCAGGTTGGCTGCACCACTATTTATCGATCCAATCAGTCCATCACCATGAGGACTAGGCTTAGTTTTGGATAAATATAATTTGGAGCGAGGAGCATTAGGCAAATACTTATGAAGGAACCCAAACTAAGAATATATCAATTCCAGCTGCTGGGCCCTAAAAATGGCCTGTTCCTCGGAAAATACCCCGGAGAGGGATACATATTTCGAAATATCTGACTGCAGAGATTTTAGAAACCATTCCAAAAGGAATTCTCCTGGAATATGAGCTTTAATAAGCCTCTTCCTTCTTTGCCATTCCTGAATATGGTCAGAAATGTGGGTTGCGTCGTCCTGTTTAAAATTAGCTAGGAGTTCAGTCTCGGCGTCATAACAGACTGGCAACTGGAAATGGTTTATAAATGTAATAGCCAGTTCTCCAAATATAGAAAAACTGCCCCCAGTCAGTTCAATATACCATTTGGCAGTGTTTCCAGTTAGGGTGTGTTGAAACAATCTCAACCTAATCGAATCATCGATCAAGGAGTTAGACGAACACCATAAATGGAAGGTGGTGATGTGGTCAGTCGGATCCTCTCCATTCTTGCCTTCAAACTTTGGAATGTCTGAAGGAAGCTTGGTGGGAACCGGAGGCCACCCCGGACTATAACGAATTGGATCATTAGTCAATTTCGACAGATCTGGCAAGTTTAACGTTGCCAGAAAAGGTAAATGAGGCGGAGCCTGAGGATTCCATCCTTGATGGGATGGATTCCCAACATTCTGAAAAGAATACCCTGGATTTGATGAGGCACCAGGTTGCCAGAAAGAGCTCATAGAAAAAGGAGAAGAACCTCCTCCCAACGCAGAGTTACCAAAGCCCAGACCAGTTCCCCCCCCGAAGTATGAAATGAAGAGGAAAGCCCATGATAGGGGTTCCAGGCATTAGAGAGAGGAGAAAAGGTCTGATAAGAACTCAACGAAGGGAAAGAAGTATTCCCTTGGTGACCAGCGTAAAACTGATTCCCTGCCCCCACTGTAGTAAATACAGGGTTCCAACCTGTAAAAGTGGTCGAATTCTGACCTCCAGACCAAGGGTTGAAACTCTGGGTCTAAGAAGTAAATGGAAAGGACCCTAAAGAAGGATTGGAACTAGGAATGTGTCCAGTTCCAAAGGGGAACCCTGAAAAGAAGCTGATCCACTAGCCATGGAAGACATGGGTGTAGATCCAGCTGGAGCAGCGGAAAAGGAAAAAGAAGGAATCCCACTAGTGGGCATTCCAAAACAGAAGGGACCAGATTGAGAATCATGTGCTTGGGTGAAACCAAAGCCAAACACAGCAGTACTAGAAGCAATCGAAGATATAGAAATAGTGCCTCCTCCTTCAACAGAAGCAGGAGTCTGAATGCCTGCAACACTCACAGCAGAAGCCGCATTCCCAGTCGTGGCCATCGAAAGGTATGAATAATACGGAGGATATTCTGGTCTCTCTGACTCAGGTCTGATGTATTCAACAACGAACAGATAATCAGGAGGAAGAGGAGATGGAAGTGACACAGAGGGTTCAGGTACTTCCTCTATTTGAACTTCTTCTTCCTGCGGAAACAAAACTCACGAGGTGAGCGGAGCACTCCTCTCGGAACCAACACCAGAACCAGCTACGAAACCTTCAGACCCTTGTGGAGGATCTCTCCACTACGTCAGACGCCATAGGGTGATACTCACCTGCTAAACTAATCCTACGCCTTCTTGAAGAAGGCTCTGAACTCTCGGGAGACAACCCCCGAATTCTCCTCGATCGACGAGGCGCTTGATCAGCCACTTTAACAAATTTTAATTAGACTCAAAAAATATAAAGCTAGGCAAGCTAGGAGAAAAGAGCACTCACTACAAAAGAAATCCCTAAGATACAATCAAGCAAACAGCCTTCAGGTGTTTCCGCTCCGGGTGATTAGGACCGGACACCAAAATACAAGAAAGCGAAATAAAGGACCTCCTGAAAGTAGTCTGGGATAATTACGACCCAGGCCTACTAGCGAAGGTAACAGAAACAGTTACGCCGACCTGCTAACAACAGCCTTTGCCAGCACAAGTACCCAAGCTTCGCAAGGGCACCCCCCAGAAGTACTGTTGGAAGTGATACGATGTATGCCTCAGGTACCACGGGTATTCCCCCCCGTAGTCACCTATGTGGAACCTAGGAGTGGCAACTATGGGCACCAATCCGTGTCAGAAGCCGGGCGGAACGGTCTTGAGGTCAGATTCAGCAAATCAAAGAGGGGGTATCTCTCTTCTCAGCCTTCACTTCCCCTCGCGCTTGACTCTCTGGAGGAGATCTTTCCCCGTCCACCTAACAGAGTTGGATTTCACTCAATTAATCAACTTCTATGTTTTGTTTGAGTGGCCTTGGAGAGTTAACTCTCCACTCACCTAATCCAAGGCCCTACAACCTAGCTAGTTGGTGTATGACACTTAAAAAAATTGCTAGTTGCTTTTAAATTATAGCGCTTATTTTAATCGGCTGTTATGTTAAGTCAAAGGGATATGGAAATGAAACTTGTGGTGTTTTGACGCAGAAAAGAAATTAATAAAAACCAAACTACATGCAAATGCAGTTATTGTCTTTCGATGAAAAGCAACTTCTACACAGGTTCTATGAGACTAAAAAAAATTTATTTTTCTTTTCAGATAACAAACTTCACCCTCAAAAAAACTATGAAAATGACTGAATGCTTAAGTGCACCTGATGCAAATCACTAAGAGCATGCAAATTCCAAGATGCAAAATCTACTAAAACAGAGAGAAATTTCCCAAAGATCCTTCAGTTTTATAATTTTTTGGTTGTCCACCAAGCTAATTCCCCAAGTTAGAAACCCTCAGCATAAAGATACCAAAACACACTTGAAAACAAGAGGAAGAAACCAATGACAATTTCTTTCCAAAATCAAGTCAAAAACCAAAGGCAAGAAATCTCAACAAAGCTTCAAAAGAAGTATTGAAACGAAAACAAAAATGAAAAACAAAAGCAAATGATAAAACGAAATGTTTTTTGAGCTTTTGAGTTTTATAAAAAGAAAGAGCTCGAAAATACCAAGAAAAACTATCAAATCCCAAGCCAAAGAACTCTTAATTTCAAGCAAAAACTTCAAAAATGCTCTAAACCTTATAGAGCTAGCTAGTAGCAAGATTTATATGAGCAAAAGAAGACAAGAAACTCAATCACTCAGCCTAGAAGAATAGTAAAACCTTGCAGCAAACTAAAACTTCAAAGAACCAAGAAAGACTCTTCAAAAATTGCAACAAGACCTAGTCAACTGAACTCAAGAAAACCAACCAAAAAATGGGAAAAAATCGAAGCGCAAAGCAAGACACAAAGGTAGGAAAGAGTAAATGAGTAGAAGCTCTCTGTTCTGATAAAGCAGAACAACCAAGAATCCCGAGGAAGAGATCTTGGTACTCGAACCATAAATGCCAGCACAAGAAACAAGATTCACCTAATAAGATAGTTTTCAACCAGACAAGAGAGAGAAAAGACCAAAGACCACTTTGAACACAATCCAGAGGACACAAAGACACTATAGGAATAGGTCTCCACAGTCAGACAAGAATAAAAAGCCAAAGAAATCAAAAATTTCAAAATTGACCCAGATATACGCAACTTGACAGTTATGAAACAAGTGTGCATACGCGACTGTGTTAAAGGAAACTCGCGTATACACGACTACCTTTAACAAAAACTGTGTGTATACGTGTCTGTGTATAGACAAACCCACGTATGAAAAGGTAAATAATAAAAATTAAAAAAGATCAAGCCTGGATAAGGAACCAGGTCTTCAGTCTGACTGAGAAAAAGTTGATTGGAATGGAAATAATAGTTAAAACTGTTGGAAACCTATCAAACAACTGAAACCACCCAATAGGGGAATCACAAGAATGTGGTCCCCAGCGGAGTCACCAGTTCTATTTCAGGGAAAAACACCCTAGAGGTTTGTTGGGTCAAAACCTCCATAGATCAGGGCATGCTATTCAGAAGGACTCACACACAACCACACTTGAATGCCAAAAACTAGATAACAACGATAGTAGAACTCACCCGTAGTCCTACGTTCGATGTAGATCCCACGAGGTCTAAACCCCCAGCAACCCTTCTTCCTCCTTAACCTGGAAAACAAGAAAGAACATGCACGGAAACCTAATTGTACAACATATACTTCTCCTAAACGTTAGCGCAATCTATGTGAAACATTATATAAACCATAATGAATTCTTAAATGATAATCTTTTCACACATATAAGTAAACTTGACAGCACATGGGACAAGGAGACAATTGGTTCTTTCATTGTTGATGGCATGTGCAATTACAAAAAGGCATGAAGTCCACAGATGTTGGAGAGTCTTCGAGCAGAGACCGTAAATCTCAGATCCGTCCACGCCTTGCCTCAGCTAAATACTTTCAGACTTGTGCCTCGAGATGGCACTCGGCTGGATGGACATCCTCAGAAAACACCAAGGGTTTCCTGCTAATCATGAAAATTACACAAGAGGCACGGGAGTCAGACTTAATTGGGATTCCCAGCAGTGTCAATATCTATAATTTCTATCTCCATATGCCACTTTGAGGGCTTTATATCTTCCAAGGAAATTCGGTCAGTTGGAAACTAGCAAACACGTCAGCAGAGATTGGTTGAACTACCAGAGTAACCATCAACCCAGTCCAAAAATAGGGATTTTTTATATATTTTTAATGATTTTAATGGCATACGTGGAAAAGTACATGTGGACTCGCGTATCCACGCGGAAAAGTCTGGGCATATCCGCGTATGGGGATTTTAACACTGTTTTTAGTGAATTTTGTTCAAGTCTGTAGGAATGGGTGCCCAAAGCCATAAAAGCAATCATGAATCATATGAAGGTGAAAAATGATGTATAAGCAATCACAAGTGAGAAAGGGGCGCGCAGTCATATATACCGCCGAGAGTTGTTGTTCTGACTCGAAGTGGAGATGGAAGGAGGAAGAAAATGAAGTTAGCACCACAAAGATAACATTTTCACAGAGAAGCCTTCCTACAGAGGACATGCCATGTGTGTGGATCCCACAATTCCAGGTTTGAATCAGGTGGAAAAGTTGGATGCCTCTTTCCAGCTTGACCAAATAACGGAGGGGGAAGCCATCAAAATGGATACCTCGCACTTGGGGGATGAGGGCACACAGGATCATGGGGAGCATGTATATGCACCCAGTATGACGCAAGGGTCATCTGCGTTGGAGAATTTTTTGACCTTATCGGTTGGCATCTTGGTAGAGAGAGTAGAGCTTACCCCAGTGGTGCCATCCATTGAGGTGATGATCGGGGTAGTGTCTGAGTGTTCGGGTGGTAGCAGCGCGCAACAGATGGGTGAGGTACTAGGAGATGTATCCATTTTTGATGAGGCACTAGTAGATACAGAGGTATTGGATGATGGTCACACACAACAGTGTCATCAGCTTCGAGCCGACCTTCGAGTTTCAAAAGGGAAGGCCACATCAGTACGAGAGGCTATCTTGTTATAGAACGAGGAGCTAGAGGGCATGAGAGTGGTTTGTGCCGAGTCAGCGGCCAAGTTGGCCCACATTGGGGAACAGCTGGATTCCCTAATGGTACAGCTAGAGGACACATTTGAGTGTCAGAGCATCCCCCTTCAGGCATGCATAGACGGAGCTAGTAGCATTGTTGGGTCAACTCTTTCCATTGGAGGGAGAGAGGCGGAGCCACCTAGTTAGACCTCATACGTTGACTTGGTTAGCAGGATGAGACGATTGGAGTTGCATAGGGTGCAACATCCACATGTTGAGGTTGGATGGAAAGAGATTTTGAGTTGGTACCCTCTTGATGGTATGATCTTCTTCATAGGGATCATAGCAGAGCAAGGGCCCTTACACATGATAGATGTTACAGATTATAGTTGGTAGTGGGACATAGGTCAACATTTCTTCAACATTCCATCCCGACTTCAGGAGAGTAGGTTTAGCATTGGATTGAGTCAGGGGCTAGATTGGAGGGAGGCGATGAGTTGGTACACAGTTGGTGGGGCAGCATATACAGTTACAGGTACAACACAACAGGAGCCAGGGAGAATTGATGCTTGTTGGTGGCCTTCACTTCTTAGAGCATTAGTTATAGCTAGAGGTAGCGCGCAGTCTGAGCCATGGGACTTGGGCGATGATTGGCCATCGTGGCGTGGGGATCCAGGAGGATTTTTTGATGACAGGTACAGTGAGAGATCAGTTTGGGATCCCAGCATTGAGAGATCCCTCCATTTCAGGGTGATACAGAGGACAGGGGAGATTCAGTGGTGCATCTGGGACCCAGGCACATTTTACAGTGATGGTGGGGAGCATCAGCTAGAGAGGGGGCTTGTTTAGGCCTTGCTTGAGGACAAGCAATTTTTGGAAGGGAGGATTGTAATATTCCCAATTAGCAGCAGCTAATTGGAAATATTAATTTTGATCAATTTTGCCTACTATAGTTAAATTATAAATAAAAGTGAGTAGAGGGGGACATAACTCACTCTAAACATAAAGTTCACTCCCTAGTAGACACAACGTTGTAACTTAAGTAGGTCAAGGGGGGCAAAGAGACCACGAAGAGAGGGGACCCACTAGAGCATGTGGAGGGACTGCGCAAGTTGAGTTGGCAGTGTGGGGCCAAGAGAGGCTATGTTGGAGATGATGGGCCTAGGGTTTGAGAGAGAGGCCAACGTTATAAAAGGAGGAGAGCCTCCTCATTTTGGTCATTGGAGTTTATGCATATTGAGCTTGTCACTTCAAATTTGAGCACGCTAGCTGTTTAGCTTGTCTACAGCACTATTTAGTGCATTGAGTGTCTCCATTCGGAGATCTCACCCTCAGCCAGGGATACTTCGAGTGCTTGCTCGGGTGAGACATTCCCATCAGTATTTTGTAGGAGGATCGAGTTGTGGCATTTGTGGAGGAGCATTGCATCCATAGACTACACAATCTTGAGAGGGAGGATGCAGTCGATATTGAGGGAGCTCCGGAGTGGCATTCTTTCATAGGATTTTGGTCAGGAGATTGAGCAAGGGGCCAACACTTGCCTATTGAAGACTTTTGGCTGAACGGGAGGACATCTTTTGGAGGATTTCATCCAGCTTCAGCGTGGCCCTTGGGAAGATAGCGTAGATCCTCAAGGGAGGTATTTTCGGGGGTCATCCATTCCAGAAATGCTCTTTAGGCTTTTATGGGTATTGTGAGTAGAGGCTGATTCTAGAGTTTTAGCTCATTCTGAGTAGGGGAGCAGCCCCAAATACTCATTTTGTTCCAGCAGTAGTAGCAGCATGGTAGTTTTCCAGTAGCTTGGACGCTGAGCATAAAGCAGCCATTCCTTTGTTATTTTGAGAGTATTCCTACACTTGCCGAGTGCAAGTCGAGGTGCCATCCCTCTGATCACCTCTTGTACTCATCTTTATTTCTCAATATAATAAAATGGCTCAGTATTCTCTTTATTTTATGTGCTTCAACTTCATGTTCAGTTTATAGCATATGGTATCTTGTTGTATGCTTTGTATTACTGGATATTTCCCTTTTGGGATATTACAAAATAATAATATTAGTGCGAGGCCTAGCCTCATACACAACATGACACTTCCACATATATGGTTGGCCTAATAATACATCACAAACTTCAAGATGAGAAAAATAAAAAAATTCCTCATCTGTGAAAGGCTTCATGCAGTAGGGAAGGAAACACTACTGGCTGATGCATAGATGTCATCCTTGTTGAAGCCACCTAGAGGTGTATATTTGTTGGTGTGTTGTGGTCAGTAGGCCCAGTAGCTTCATGACCTCTACTGGAATGAGTTTATTTTGGCTCATGCTGTTGACAATGAACTACAACAAAGAACCCTTGACCCACATCTGTGAGTAGAAGAGGCACTTCCCATCCTCTAGATCTTCAGGCTCAATCTTATGGATCTTGCTAGTGTAAACAGTGGTAATGGGATATATATCAATAATTTGCTTCACTTTGTCATTCCCCTTTTCAAGTTCTGAGTTAGAGTTAGAACATGCATCTGATTCAGAAGCCTTCATCTCAACCACCAATGACTGCCTAGCTGGATACTCACTTACATTGTGAGTGGCGCTCTTATGGAACTCACACCATTTTCTCATGTCCTTATTTGTTTTTGTGTTTTTTTTATTTGCTTGCAGATTCAACGGATTTTCCTCAGCCACCCCGCCTTGTATTTGTGCTTTGTTTTGCGATTTTGGGGCGTCTTTCCCTTTCTTCAGATTTGCAGATCCAAATTCTCTCTTCTTCCATTGAAAAAATATTGATAGGAGACACTTAGTGAGGATATCCCTAGGAACTCTGTCTCGTACTGGATATACTTATGTAGATAGTCATGGTACTTGAGTAAAAAATTCCACTCAGAATCCTTGATACCCAACTTTGTGCGAAGGTTATGAAAAATATTTGTGAACTTTGGCACCTCTTTCTCCCTTTGGTACCGCATCCTGGTCCAATTTATTTATTTATTTTCATAGCTCCCGACGGGGTAAAAATTCACCCTAATGGCATCTCAGAAATAATTACAAGTGGGTGTAGCTGAAAATAGTGAGGGTTCCTCTCCTCCCTCTTCTCATAGTAGGATTTCCACCAATCCTTTACGTGGGGGCCGTCTTTGAGGAGTGAAAAAGTAATATTTTACCAATTGGAAACATCATGAACTAAAAAATCTCCTTCTAATTGATTTAACCATTTATCTACAACATCTACATCTATATGGCCTTCAAATATGGGGATATCAAATTTGACTTGTACCTTAAAGGGAGTGGTGCCTCCAGAGTGGATATTTGATGAAGATGTGTCACCTATGGGTAACTTTCTAATGATCTGAGAAAATTTTTCCATCATCATGTTCCTCTATCACTCAAGTAATTCTTCGAGCATTATTTTGAAAGTATCTCGTTCACCCTCAGATTTATTTTCTTTTTCTATGGGAGGTCATCGAGGTTTGCAAGGCTGGACTTGCAAAGGTTCAGCTAGTTTGAGCCTTAACACCTTAGATCCTGACCTTGTTCAAGACATACAAATAAAAATAGAGAAATAGGAGATTGTTATGATACCATTGATTTGGACTTATATAGGAAAATAATAGAATACAGATATAACCATAAACACAGAGGTATAGCAGAAATAAAACTTCATTTCATTAACATCAAAGAACTGAAATATTCTTACATAAATAATGTAAATAAAATAGCTCAGGTGATGGTAGCTTATATCTAAGAAGATATGTGGCAGCTATATTCCTTTGAACTATGTTACAATGAGGCTAAAAGGCCTATTTATTATTGTGAAATAAAGGAAATACCTAAACATCCAAAAACCTAACCTTAGGAGATGAAGTGCCAAAATTGTGGTCCCCGATGGGGTAAATTGGTACATCAACTTCCTTGGGTCGTAACTTTGGAATACAATCTCCATTTGACGTGAAAAATTCCTTGTTAGAAATCTCTATCTGAGGAATACAAATTACCATTGAAAAATTATCCCTCTTTTCCAAAAAAACATCATTTAGGGCCTCAATATGTCTCCAAAAGTTCAGGTCCTGAAAAAATGCCAAAAATAGTAAATTGTGCTACAATTATGGAAACTGAAAATCTAAAAGGAAAAATGGTGGGAGTCCAAGTGGAATAGGAAGGTGGCCACCAATATCCACCTGGATGAACCTTTTCACTGAATATGGAATCTATGTTCCTCATTATTTTGTGATTTTCATAATCATATAAGTGATAACAAAAATCATTAACAACATATCCAATAAAGTTACATTTCTTTGATTTTTCCTCAATCTTTGTTCTATTTTCTTTATTAATGTGGACAAAGGCTTCATAATAGAAAGTATTTAAAAATGAGTAGTTTAAATTTTTACCTATCCATGCCCCCTCTACAATACCACCATCCAGGGAACTTGAACACCCTCAGTTTATTAGATAAACAACAATATATAAATCATATGCCCAAAATTATAAGGGAAATTCTGCATGTAATGTCATGCACCTTGCACGCTCCATGATTGTCGTATTCATCCTTTCTGACATACCATTTTCCTGTGGTGTTCCTAGAACCGTCTTCTCTCTACGAATTCCATGCTTTGAACATTAGTTATCAAAATATTTGATGCAATATTCACCTCCATTCTATGATCTAAGACTCTTCAGGTTCTTTCCTATGTCATTATAAACCAAATCTTTTCATTTCTTGAAAGTATAAAATACACCAAATTTATTTGGAATACCATAAATATAATTTTTCCTAGTTGCATCATAAATAAAGGTAACATAATAGCAAGAGCCACCAAGAGATGTTACCTGAGTTGGTCCCCATACATCTGTATGCACAAGCTCTAATTTTTCACTTTTATTTTCTTTCCCAACTCTGATAAATATGACTCTCTTTTTCTTTCCATAAACACAATTCTCACATAAATCCAAATAAACATGCTTCAAACTTGGCAACAAATTTCTTTAGTGAATAATATGCATTCCCTTGTAACTCATGTGTCAGAGCCTATAATGCCACAATGTCATATTTTGTCTTCTGGAAGTTAATGCATTAATATAATTATAAATACCATTACATAAATATAATGTACCAAAATTTTCTCCTTTTTTTATTACCAAGGCTCCTTTAGTGACCTTCCAGGTTTTGTATGTGAATGTAGTTACACAACCTTCACCTCCTAACTGATATATTGAAATTAGATTTATCTTCAGATATGGAACATGTATTACCTCCTTCAATAGACATTGGTTTCCATTTTGTTGCTATATAAAAACCTTACCCATTCTAATTATTTTGCAGGGTTTATCATCACCCAAATGAATCTGTCCATAATCTCCTTGAACGTAATCATGAAAATGTTTCCTATTAGGTGTGACATGAATGAGGCCCCTAATTCTACCACCCAGACATAAATAATATTTTCTAATGAAATAATCAAAGCATCTTACAACACATCACCTATCACATTCACTTCATGGTTGTTCTCTCACTCTCCATCTCTTTGTTTTCCATTTTGAGATATGTAGTCTTTCTTCAGGTGTGATTTCTTCCTTCATTTCCATCACATTATCCCTGATCTAGATTTGTATCTACCTTTTATTTTCTTACTGTGATTTCCTGGGATCCTTCCTCTTTCCATTTTTCTTCCCCTAGTCTTTGCAGCCAAAGTATTACCTAATGTCTCATCGGAGCTTTTCCGTCGCATTTCCTCAATAAGGATGGCACCCACAACGTCATAAAACTTTAAAGTACTAGATCTAGAGACAAAGCTACTAATTTCCATAACTAAGCCATTCCAAATTTTTGGCAATGACAACAAAAATAATAAATTCCTAACTTTTTCATCAAAATTTATCGCTACAAAAGTTAACTAAATGGTAACCATGTTAAATTCATTTAAAAGATTAGCAACATATCCACCTTCTGACATCTTGATATTAAATAGACCTTCATAAGAAATACCATATTTAAGGCCAATGGTTTTTCATATAGTTTATCTAATGGCATCATTAAACCTTCTGTTGTCATTTCATTTTAAATGTTAAATTCCACCGATGCTTCCAGACACAATGGTATTGTTCCTAGTTCCTTTCTGTCAAGAATATCCCATTCTTAGTTTGTCATAGTATTTAGCTTCTTTGATTTTATGCCCATTTTTAGGTACAAATAGCTATGATATATATAATATTCCATGTACATCTTCCACAGCTAATAGTTTTTGTCGTTAAATTTCTCAACCCTAAACCTACCATATTCTTCCATTACTCCCACTCAAACTAGGAACCCTTCTCTCCTGTGAGTCTACCAGTCAAATACACCTTTAACTCTCATACCAGTTGTTATAAATGAATACACGGAGAATTGAAACACATGAAATATTATGAAAACACAAATACGAAAATTCATAAAACAAGAGAGACACATATATAGATGGTTCACCCAATTTGGGCTACATCCACATATAATTATCCAATCCTTCCTTTTATATTATCTAGGGAAATGAAGAGATACAACTTACAAAAGATTTGTTTTAATTTCCTCTGCACTCTCACATAACCTCATCTCTCTCTCTCTCTCTCCCTCGCTTAGAATAATAATACACAACCGAAATACAATTCCCCCATACAAACCGATGGTTTCCTTCTAGGGAAAAAACCGGAAATTAACATAACTTCTAAATGCATACAAATAAAATGACACATGTCTCCTTTAACAACACTTCACTTGCATTAATTAAAAGCACATAACCACCAAAACATGTATATTTATTTTTACATGTGTATGGTTATGACAGATGTTTGTCCATCCATAACTCGCATGTGTAAGGTAAAACATATAAATATTACCAAGGTGTGGTCACGTGTACTTATTTATCATGTATCACGAAAAGGAAAATAGTTACATTCTACCTCTACTCACAAACGACATGATAATATTAAATAGCCTCCATGGTTATTACCCTCTCCTCACATAAAAAGAGGGAAACTATTTCCAAAATAAATACGACATTAACTACCATTATTCCCCTTGCACAAGCACACATTGTTTTCTAGAAGAAAACCACAACAATTATCCATATTATTTTAAAGGATACTAGCATAGTAGGTTATACCATTTTCCAAAAGAACACTAATATAGTAGCTATTATTCATACACGCAAATACACACCATTTTCTAGAATAAATATAACATAATATCTATCATTCTCGCATGCAACACAGCTTATTTTCCCAAATGAATACTAAGATAAAAGCTATCCTTTTATGCACAAATTTCCCTTTTAGAAATATAATACATTTGTCATTCTTTTGCGCATATAAAAAAATTATTCTTTTCAAGAAAAATAACACAATAACTAATATTTTATCTATATAAACAAATATTTTCTTCAGAAAAAATTAACATGTTACCTATTGTTTTGTGCACCTCTAAAACCTATTCTTTTCGAAAAATATAACCAAAAGGTTAACACTTTTCCATACATGAAAATACAAGTTTATTTTTGAATAAACTATCACAACCCACTATTACTCTTATACGTATAAATACATATTTCCTTTTTCCAAAATAAAACTAACTTAACAAACATTTTTTTCATGCATCTAAATGCATATTTCATTTCAAGAGAGTCTATCAAAATTAAATATTATTTTATGCTTGCAATATTTATCTTTTTCTCAAGGAATCTATAAAAAATAAACACATATTCCTCTTTAAGGAATTTAACACTACAGTTATTATTCTTGCACACAAATGCACAATGAAATTTCTAGAAGAAACTAGCATAATAGTTATTAACGTAACTTGCAAGCATACCATTTTCTAAAGGAAATTAACATAATAGCTATTATACTTGAAAGTAAAAATAATATTCTCCAAAATAAACTATCATAATAAATGCCATTCTTGTGCATACAAATGCATGTTCTTTGCCAAAAACATATTTTCCATAACAGATTTATTCATAATAATTATTGTACATGCAAATACATTCTCTATACCAAAATAAACCTAGCATAATAGTCATTATTTGTTACATGCAACTACATGTTCATTTCTCACAATTATAACATAATGGATATTTTTCCTACGCATGCACATATTTTATTTTTCCAAAATAAAAGTAACATAATAACTATTTTCTTGGGGCATGTATATAACACTTATCCTTCTTCACGAAACCTAATTTAGAAATTATTTTTTTCTGTGTTGAAACCTATAGACTCCTTTCAAAAAAACTAATGTATTAGGAATTAATTTTTCCTGTGCATAAAAACTCTTTCTTTTTCACAGAAATTGGGAAAATAGCCATTATGTACATGCACGTAACCAAACTATCATGTTACCTTTTATTTTTTGCATGAACACATTCTTTTCGGGAAAAATATCCAATATAATTGCGCACACAAACAAATTTTCTTTACAACAAATGATCATAGTTACTTACTTATATTTTGCAAGAAAAAATTTTGTATTATATTTTCAAAATGGAAACCTATTGACTACATATTCCTTTCCAAAAGAAAATTCCACAACATATAATATTTATGCATGAAAATTTTTGGAAGTCTTCCAAGAAACTAATCTCGATTCTTATCGTTTCATGCAAACATTTATATGTATTACGTTCAATAATTACAATCATGAACTTAAATTCATTTTATATATCTCATGCAAACCCTTTCACGAATTACTATAGAAAAACTATAGGTATATATTTATATGTATATAATCCATTCGCGGGCTGCATGAAAATATCCTCTAAACTATGGCTTATTCTTGTTATTATTGGCCAATAATGTATCCCACAATTGTTTTCTGTTGTCTACATCATATAGAATATAAATTATTTAATTCATACCATTTCAAAAAAAAGCTATATTTTATTCACCTACGTGCTCAAATGGTTTAACACAACATAATCAAAAGAGAATCTAATCCATCCGCATGCATGCATCTCAAGTAGATCAATGCAACACAACAATGTTGGGAAAAATACTGAGAGGTGGGGGGAGGAGGGGGACAGGGCGGTGAATCAGTATTTAGAAACTCGCAATTTTTTTCCCTTATTTTTACTGATTTCAATACGCAACTTTAATTAATTCAACTTGTTTATGCAAGCTTATTAGGGAGTTAAATCTTCTAAAACTTGGCATAGCCCAGTGCATCATTTATTCATCAAATATTTAGTAAACAGTAAACATGTGTAGTAAGAACAGAACAAATCATCACACATAAGCAACATACATGAACACCAGGATTTAAGGTGGAAACTCAAGTCGGGAGAAAGCCACCGTTGTTGTCATCTCTATCTTCAATGTTTATTATATAGAAAACTGCGTACAATGTTGTACTGATGCAAACTCATATCAGTATGCATGCACCCACCTGCAGAAGGCTACAACATTATCTCATTTTTCAACTGCTACTAGAAGGGAGCTCCAACCCTCTGATATCATTTACCAACCACTACTAGAAGAGAGATTCAACTCTCTGAAATGATCACCAGTTTCTACTAGTAGGAAGCTTCGACTTCCACACTAAAGGCTTCTGCTATTAGAACCACTACAGACGATGTGTCATAAATTTTCACACTGGATCCAACAGCTTCAACACAACACAATTTATAGATCAATACCAATAGCCATAAATCAATTTTGAAACAAAACAGTGAGATCACTATAACTAGATCACAAAAATAAACCTAGACTTTTGAATTAACATGCAGAATCAACTTCAACCCTTATCATTCATAAAAAAAACCTTTACTTACTACAACCTTCATGTATATGCACTTTCCTATGGACGAAACTTCGTATAGATCTTCATATACTTAAATTAGGAATATGATCATACTCGGAACAGATCAAAAACATTTAGGCATACTTTTTCAGATTTATAGGAACACTTATTCAGTCAACAACATCCATCATATTCAATCACCTAGTCACTGATCATATTTAAACAATATTGATCTACATGAAGACTTCAATGACAAACAATGGATACATAACAGAAATGATCAAACATTTTCTTCATCAATCTTTAGAAAAACCCTAACTTCCATACGGGCTTTTCCTGAAACAAACCCACGGGTATACGCGCTTTGACCATGATGAACTAGTGTATAGATCTGTAAATATTACAGGAGTGTGTGACACTTCTAAGAAAAAAAATTTCTCAGATCATATCATTTACCTCAACAATTATGTGCCAGACCATAGATCTAAACAACTCATAAACAGATCATGCAAATACATAGTCATTTTAGGTCTAGAGATCCTGATCAATTATTGTACTCATCAGTGCATCCAAATATCATATCTATCTAATGAATATAGACCAATCCATGCAGATATACTTCAGACTAAAGTATTCTTTAAGTTCTCATTCATATGCACCCTATTGCACTATGATATTCTCATCCTTATATAGTTTGAGCCTTATCCAATACCTTGATCCAAAAACCACACTAGTGCCAGTAATATTCTTGGACGGGATCAAATAGTCATTATTGTACTCAATATTGTGGGCTAATACCATGGTAAAGACCCTTGGTATCATAAAATGAGTGTGTAAATACATACACTACTTTTATTCTTTGTACCTAGATGTATACATGAGTTTTATTAACCAAAAATGCATATACACTAATTCTAGATGTATGCTCAGGTTCCCTTCATCAAAGTTGTGAGTATACATGGGTTTTGGGTGCAAGTTTTGCACACTTTTCCTACACTTGTTTTCCTTATTTTTCGTCATGAATATAACCAATGAGACTATCTTTGCCTCTTTTTCCTACCTTTCTATCCTAACTTTTGTTTTTTCACCTTATTTTCATTACTCTTCCATTTCATCAATTATTATGATATATCGTGCCTTTTTTTATGACTAATTGAGGATGAATGTGTGGAGAAGATATATGGTCTTTGTGTTGTCTTTCCAGATGTCATTAGTAACACTAGAGATCCCGAGCATGAGGTACACAGGAGAAGTTAAGGGTGTGTTGTTACAGTGAGCGATGTTGTTACACCTTGTTGTTACAGACCCACTTGCAAACTGCTGTTACACTCCCCTATTACAGACCCGCTGGTGAATTGCTGATACAGTTGTACCGCTGATTGGATATCGTCAACACCTATTGTTGATCTGTCCTTTACCTATTGCACTACAACTATGGTTTTCTTGCGATAGCTACAGAAGTTATTTAGCATTGTATTTTTGGATAACAGCCTGTGGGCGATTTTGATTGTAATCTATAATTTTCTAGTCAAACTTTTATTAAGAAGTGGTTATAACTATACATACTCTATTTTGATCAGCATGAGAATCATAAGATTCTCATGACTGATCTATCCCTTGATTTTCTGAGATGTAACCACTATATAATTATCGGCCCTAGAGGTCGAAAGGTTAGCAGAGAACAACATTATTTTAGCTTTGTAATTTTGTTCATATTAATACAGATTATCTTGTTATTGTTGTTACATGCGTTATTCAATTTAGTTTCCGTTAAGTTCTTCCTCTACCTGCGTCGTGCTAGGGAGGAAGGGCCCTGCTTCTTAGTAGGGATTGCAGTGATTAAGGTAGATGTGTATATGTGTTTTTATTTTGGTTTATGTATTAGTAGAGTGTTCTTGCTGCTGTTTCAGCTATGAATATATCTACTTCAATTTCAATACTTTGTATGCTATTACACATATGATATTAGAGACACCAGCTGGATACTTGTTGTGTGGCATGCTAGAACAGATTAATTGAAGTGTGATTACAGTGTTGTAGATCATTTTATTTCTTCATGACTGATTTACTTCCAGAATTTACTTTATCAATGATTTCTTTTAATTGGAATTTCTTCTGGTTGAATGTATTGACACAGAGAGTGCGACTGTTATTGAAATAAAAGACGTCCTTGGATTGATAATTTATGTGTACTGTTTAGTCATTGAATAGTGATTAATATAGCCCCAAAATTTTGGTGCCATTGTCGAGGATGGAAGTGACGATCCAATCAATCAGATTTGCTTCTTAGAAGTGAAATTCCCGTGTGTTTTTAGAGTGTCTCCAGCAACACAATTTTCAGGCAATAAGACGAGAGGTAAGAACCTGCACAACGCTTTAACGAACTTGAGAGAGCTCACTAATGTCTTGCTGGTACACTTAGGAGAGTAAATTTTTGAGCATTTTGTTTTTCTTAGAGTGTCTCCAGCGACACAATTTCCGAGCGGTAAGACGAGAGGTAAGAACTTGCGCTTCTCTCTAACGAACTTGAGCAGGCTCATCAATGTCTTGCTGGGACACTTAGGAGTTGAATTTTTTGGTGTTGTTTTAGGGTGTATTGAGCTATATAGTTGTTGGGCACTAAGATGAGAGGTAAGAACCTGTGCATCGCTCTAATGAACTTGAGCGGGCTCACTGTTGTATAAACTGAAGCACTTACAGGATGAATTGATACACATAGGACCCATGTGTGTTGGTAGGACAACATCAACATCTACAAACACCCCCCACTCTACTGACTACAGGAAAGATGAGTCGTAAGAAGGAAAATAAGAGTGTAGATTCGGGAAGAAAGACATTCTTTGGATATCTAATCTCAAGGGCAGAAAAGGAACAATCCACGTTATACAAAGATAATAGGAAGACAGGACCACAGAAAGGAGCTACCATATCAAAGTCTGGGCCATTGGTGTCTTCCATGTCTGGACCTCACCACCCTTAAAACAACATATCCACTCTCGATACCAAGAATCCAGATTCAAAACAACATTGGAGAATCATTGGTTAGGATCTAAAAATTTAAGGACACAGAGAGACTAGTGGGGAGCATCGGGGGCTTGAGGAACAACATCTAATTTGTCATCATTTGGATGTTGGTAGTGTTGTTAAATAGATGGTCCTGGAACAAAATGATCCTTTTATTTTTCAATCTCCAGTACACTCTGAGGTCAGTTCATCCCATCAGGAAGAATTAGCCATGGGGGATGAGAATTTCATGATAGATAGCTCTGTTACTTTTGAATTCCCAATAGTAGTAACATGGGATGAGGCTCCTATGAAGAATATTTTATCATCCCTACCATCCATTCAAGGGATGGTTGTTGAATACCCTGATACCTTTCTATTCAAATTTCATGTGTTGTGTAGAGTTTATGACTACACTTCATATGCCCAGAAGCTGAAATTATTCCCTGCCACTCTGAAAGGAGCATCATTAAGATGGTTCATGAGACTAGGTGCTGGCACAATTTGAACCTGGAATGAAATGAGGGAGGCTTTCCTCTTTAAGTATTAGGATTACTGTCAAACCAGGAATTTGAAGGACGAGATTTTCAGAATTGCACAGAAGGAGGAGCAAAGCCTGGAAGACTATATGGAGTGATTTCACTATAATTTAAAAAGGTCTAAGTTCAATAACTTAGATCTAGAAATTATAAAGCCAATATTTTTAAGAGGTATAAGAAATGATTTTCTGGAGCATTTGAACCTAGTGGGAAAATGATACATATGACAAGAACCGCTTGATGAAATAATGAAGCTTTTCCTGCAAAGCTCAAGAGGATCGGTAAAATGGAAAGTTTATGTCCGGGATCCTTTAGTCTGGATAAAGAAGTCCACAAGTTGAGGAGTAACAAAAGAAGAGATTGGGAACTTATTTGAGGATTTTAAAACCGAGCTCCTTAGCACTCTCTCTACCCATATCACCACAGTACAAGTCAAGAAAGCACAAGCAGAAACTGAAGTAGCCTTAGCAATATTATGTCCTCGATGCAAAAAAAAACATTTGGAAAGAGAATGTGGACTAGATAGTGTCAGTATATGCAACATCTAAGAATTAGCGCATTCTATAAATTAGTGTCCCGAATTGCCCAGACTGAAGGTGGTACTTCAAGAATCAAGCGAGTATGTTCAATCTTCTTATTTGATTAGATCAAAGAGACCATGGTAGCCGCGACCTACAGGTATGACTTCAGATTTTTCCTCCTTTTATCCTTGGAATAATGTTTATAATAGTTAATAATATCCATAGCAGTATCCTACTCTTTTCTCAACACAATTCCATTCACCATGGAACCAGTGGCTGTCTCCTCCACCAATGCAATATCCTCCATCACAACCCAATCCTTGTGGTTAGAACTGGAGAATTAATGGCCAAGGTCCAGTACCCCTTCCAATACCATTACAGCAGCAATAGTTACAACTACCTTCTATTAAAAATCCTACACCTTCTTTCCGACCCTAATTACCTGTGCAACCTAACCCCAATCCAAATAGTAAGGTAGCCTAGAGCATGGCAGCTCCGGTTACCCTCCAAACATATCTTATTACTCCTATTGGACTTAACTAGGCTCAGCTTTTATCAGGGAAAGTCATCAGATCTGAGCATACTCCCATTATTACTGAATAATGTGAATCACCTAGAAGGGACATGGGCAATTCTGAGGCAGCTGTTACACATGTAGCAGCTGATACAACACCCACTGTTACATTTTTAGTAGCCAGCTCAGGAGGATCTGTTGTTTCTACAATAGACAATCCGAGCAAGGCTAGTGCATCTGTGATAGCTGACTCATCTGTTAGCATTCAAAATCCTCCATACCCTTAATGATTAACTAAAATTGGGCTGGTCTCACAACCTGAATACAAATTCCTCATGGAGCTGCAAAATTTGTATGTGCAGTTTCCACTGTTACAAGCTCTCAGAGAAGTACCTATCTATGCTAAAATAGTAATGGATCTATGCATCAAAAGACCTCGGAGGACACCTAAAGACCCTTCTACTATCCATGTCATGGGGAAATTTTCCGATCTTATGATTGATCAGCCTTTTTTGACTAAGTATAATGACCTAGGGAACCCTACAGTGACTATCCATATTGACAATCAACCCATAACCAATAATTTTATTGATCTAGGGGAATCTATTAATGTCATGAGTAAAGACCTCTTCATCTCTTTAGGACTTCATGGACTTATACCTACACCCATAGTGCTTGAATTAGTAGATAGGTCCCGTGTCAAGCCCAAGGGAATGATAGAAGATGTGGTTATCACTGTGGCTTCCTCGAACTATCCGTCTAACTTTCTCATTTTACAAACCAAATCCAACCTGGGGGGTAATCCTTTAATATTTGGAAGACTGTGGCTGGCCACTGTAGACACATATATCGAATGTAGCTCCGGATCTATGGTGATCTCATATGGGCAAGCCACTCAAAACCTGAACCTTTATCCCCCAACAAAACCTCATATGGATTAGAGTAGTCCCTGGTGGGACAAATTTTCACCTGAATCTGATCTTTCCCTACGTCTTTTCACACTTGGAAAAGCACAATACTTTAAGGATGAAATAGAGGATGATGTCATTAATGGTTTTATTAGTAATTCACTCTATGTTGCCTCCATTAAAGATTTGGGAGAAGGAGATGAGGTAGATGATGAAATTATTGAACATTTGAAAACGAATCCGCATACTATCAGTAGTCTCATTGAAATCGAACCTGAGAAATGTTTAACATCAATCCTAACCTGATTGTTGAGTAAAACAGATTGCTAATACAGCTGTTACAGAAATAAAAAAAAGGAATTTGCATGGGATTACACAGATATTAAAGGAATCCATCCTGGCCTATGCACTCACTGCAGTTATATTAAAGAGGACTTCAAATATGTTAGACAACTTTAGTGCCGAATGAACCCCACACTTAAGGAGATAGTGAAAGAAGAATTGCAGAAAATCCTTAATTCTAATTTCATCTACCCCATTTTTGACAGCCAATGGGTGTCTTCGCTTGTCATAGATCTGAAAAAAATGACAAATGTAGAGTGTGTGTTGACTATAGAGAACTTAACAAGGCCACTCAAAAGGACCATTTTCTTTTACCATTCATTGATCAGGTCTTTCATTTCTAGATCGGTTTAATGGCTATAACCAAATACAGATTGCCCTGGAAGACCAAGACAAGACAACCTCCACTTTCCCATGGGGTAATTTTGCATAAAGAGTCCTTCCATTTGGCCTCTGTAATGCACGAGAAACCTTTCAGAGGGAAATATTGGGTATTTTTTCTGATCTTTTGAATGACTCCCTTGAAATATTTATGAATGATTTTACACCCTATAGGGATGCCTTTGGGACAACATTAGCTAACTTGGAAAAAGTGCCGGAATGTTGTGAACAAACTAATGTTGCTCTGAGCACAGAGAAATGCCACATGATGATGACCAAGGGAATTGTACTGGGACATTTCATTTTAGCAGATGGAATCAAGGTAGATCCTGCTGGTAGTCTCAAAAATCCCGACCCCTGAGACTCCAAAAGAGTTACGTAGTTTTTTGGGACATGCATGATACTATAGGAGATTTATAGAGAAATTTTCAAAGATCGCATCTCCTCTATTTTCATTACTCATGAAAGATGTGGAATTTTTGTGGACAGGGAAGTGTGAGCAGGCCTTTTTAGATTTGAAAAACTGTATAACAACAACACCTGTTTTACGAGGACCAAACTGGGAATTGTCATTTCATATTGCTACTGATGCATTTGACATGGCTGTGGGTGTTGTTATAGGGCAAATAGAGGAAAATAAACCTTGCACCATTTATTACATCAGCAAGAAATTAACTCCAGCAGAGCTCAACTACACTGTTACTGAGAAGGAATTCCTAGCTAGTGCATGCTATCAACAAATTATGGCACTACATCACCGGGTACCAATTATTTGTAGACGCTGACCATGTTGAAATTCGATTGTTGATGAACAAAATTGTTACTAATGGTAGAGTTACAAGATGGTTATTGCTGTTACAAGAATTTGATATTACTATTTTAAATAAACCCGGAAAAGATAATGTAGTTGCTGATTTTCTTTCTAGATTAACTATAAGTGATGATTGCACTACCACTGAGGATTCTTTTCTAGATGAATATCTTTTTGCCATCTCTACTCACTCACCATGGTATGCAGATATAGCCAATTACCTTGCTGCAGGAAAATTTCCACACTAATTGTCTTCCAAGGAAAGGAGGAAGATTATACAACAGAGTGCTACCTACTCCTGAATAGAAGGCAATCTCTATCACACCGGGCCAAATTTTCAGATTAGGCTTTTTGTTAGAGAAGATGAGGTATTTGAGATCTTGAAGGCTTATCATGAGGAACCTTTTGGAGGACACTTCGCTGACAAGAGGATAAGACATAACGTACTCTCAATAGGGTACGACTGGCCAACTATATTCCAAGATGCCAAGAAGTTTGTGAAAGGATGTTATAGCTATCAAAGGATCGGTCAGCCTATGAAATCATATGAGATGTCGTTACAACCTCAAATAGTGATAGAACCATTTTTGAAATGGGTCCTAGACTTTGTGGGCCCAATTAATTCTTCACCACAACAAAATCCATACATATTGGTCTGCACCTATTATGTCACAAAATGGGTTGAAGCAAAGGCACCAGCTAGAGCAACAGAGGAGGTTGTTTTAGACTTCATGTTTGAAGATATTTTTGTTCACTTCGGGATACCTAGAGATATAGTGAAATATGGGGGACCTCAATTCAAATCTCATTTGATCAAGAAGTTGGTTGAAAATTATGGAATTCATCACAGAATCACTTCACCATATCACCCACAAGCAAATGGCCAAGTGGAAAGCACCAATAAAGCCATTGAGGGAATCTTAACAAAGACAGTAGCCATCCATCAAAGAAACTGGGTTGAGAAACTTCCAGAGGTACTGTGGGCTTATAGGACAACATGGAGGAATACTACAAGCTTCTAACCATATGAATTGGTGTATGGTAAGAATCCTCTATTCCCCATAGAGTTTGAAATAAATACATTAAGAAGAGAATTGCAGGTTGATCTAGATTTGAGTATGGTATAGACACAAAGACTAAACCGGCTTAATGAGTTGCAAGAGAAATGGTTGGCTGCTATTCAAAAAACATAGATCAGTTAGCAACAAAGAGCTAGATGGCATGATGAGTTTATTAAGAAGAAAAAGTTCCAGAAAGGAGATTGGGCTCTTTTGTATGATTCAAGGTTCAAAGATTTCAAAGGTAAGCGCTCCATTAGATGGCTAGGTCCTTAAGAAGTGGACACAGTATTTGACAATGGGACTGTACAATTAGTCACCATTGACAGTGCTAAGACACCATTATTGGTTAATGGGCACTGTCTAAGGTTATATCATCAACCCTCTTGGAAGGAATCATTTGTCAACATTGTCGTAGACTCTGATCTTCATGTTACGACAGCAGGGGAACATTCTCCTGTGCAACCTGAAAATTGAAATTCCAATAAGTGCAACAGTTGAAAACCACCTTTGTGGCAGCTATTACACCTGTTAAAAAAATAAAAATAAAATAAGAAAAAAATAATAAATCTAAATGTGAAAACCCCTTTTTGGGGTGCATTCAGACAGTTGGTAACAACTAAAAACCACTCTTGTGGAAGCTGTTACACCCATATTTTTTTCCCCAAAACATTATCTTCCCTTCCTGATCTATTTTATAGGATGATGGTATTCGTGTAATTTTCTTTTCTGTACCAATTTCTCCTGATTATTGTGTTTTTTTTAAGAATAATCTAAGGGCTGACTTCGCTGTTACACATGTAACAGCAGACAGCCACGAACACTATTTCTTATGTTTCATCCTATAATAGTAATAATTGTGCTAGCTAAAAACTACAACATGAGCACTGCATGCAGAACACTGCCAATTATAAATCTTCCTCCACATCACCTCAGGTATTTCATTCAAAAGGTAATGCTATCATTTATGATTTGGTGATTAATTGGCAGAAGTAATGATATTCCCATGATGGCCATGGGTGGCCGTCACCATTAAGTTGTGGGAGGGGATATGTCTTGAAATCAATTCAAAAATCCATAGTCATAAACCTCTATCAAATCCACATGCACCCAATTAATAACATAAATTCCAATAATGAATAATTCCGGTTTGAAAAGAGCATGTGTACTAGATCCTATTACTTTCCATAACGAGACATTTATGAAGAGTAGTGTGAGGTACAATTCGGTAATCCGTAAAATTTGTCACCTCCCATCAACCTCCTCGACTGAAAACTTGCATCCTCATTTTAAACTTGTCAATTGGGATAAGCAGAGACGCCGAGAAGTAGTGAGCAGTGCGGTGACATTACAATGGGGCTAAGCAGCAACAAGCAAATTTAGAAACAAACAGCAAGATGGGTGGAGCAGTGGTCAGGCATGAGCCAGATTCTACGGACGCCTTGTATAATTCTCCATAAGCCTATCATATATTCAAATATGCTGGATGGATTGAGTATTTCCAGAAGCTAGAAGGTTCAGACGAGGTGGTGGCAATTGAATTTTCCTAGAATCTAAACAACAATCAAATCCGAGTTAGGGGCATGCAAGTTGAGGTGACTGAAGAGGTATTTTCCTGGGTAACTACATTGTCAGTAGAGGGACGAAGGTGGTTTAATAGAAAAATCAATGACCCCTCCTTGAAATAAGACTTCCTAGAAGGACAAGAAAAACTGGAGAAGAAAGTGAGAGGAATTGACAGGTTGTCACTTCCTCATCCTTGGGAAGATGTCGCCCTGGGTTTAATTAAATATATCACCTGTGAGGGAAGATCCATGATAGTGTTTAACTATCACTTTCCTCTAATTAATCACCTTCAGCACCAAAAAAATATTAATCTTCCATTCTACTTGTTAGGGAACATCAAGCATATGGCAGAAACAGTAAAAAAAACAACACACCCAAAATCATGTGTGACTAATCACGGACTCATCAAATTAATCGTGTTGGATTCCCTAGGCGAAGAAGGAAAAACCTAGGAAGAATTCAAGCGAAAGAGGCCAAGGACAAGCGAGGGGAAATAGACTATGACTTCAGGAGGAAGTCAAGCAGAAGTGGAAACCCAGACTTGACCTGCTAAAGTTAAAATTGGGAAATAATTTACTGATGAACCAATAGGGGATAGAAGGCCAGAAAAAAGGGTGAAAGTATGTATACCTGGAGAACCTTTACCTATAGATGGAAATTAGATAGAAGAAAAAGTATTAGAAGAAGAAAGGAAACCCTCCTCATCAGGTAAGGACGAAACTCATGTCTGGTTTTTAGAACTTCAAAATATAAAAAAGGAAAATGAAGAATTAAAGTGAAAATTATCTAAGGTGAAGGAAATCCTGGTGTTTATATGCATGATATGTTTTCAAGAATTAACAACAGCAGGATATAAGGTCTGTAGAGAAAACATTAGCCCAATGGAAACATAAACAGAATGGCAGGAGGCTGTTACACAAGAACCTACTGATGATACTGTTGTTACATAAGAACCAGCAGTTAAAGTAGAGCCTCCTGTAATAATTTACCCAGAAGCTGACCCACAAGAACCTGTGGAGGCCACTTCTATTGTAGAGGAAACAAAAATGGACATAGAGGCTACTCTAGGTGGAAACGAAGGGGCTAACACACAAGAACCCACAGAGGGAGCTATTGTTACACAAGAACCAGCAGTAGAGGTGGAAAAATCACATTTGGAAGAGGCTGTTACACCCATTATTGATGTGGAAATTGAATTCAAAAGAATGTCAGGTCCCATCTCGAGATGGAGTTCTGAGAAAATCTTGTTAATTTCCGAATTAAAAAAGTGGAGACAGGAAGCAATCTCCCTTTGGGAGGGGACAATTTCACCAAAAGAACATCAGAGAGAAATAGACACGTTACATGAAAGATGGATGAAAGAAGAGTTGAAGAGAGGATGGGAGAATTATAAGAAGAAGGAAGCTCTAAAGAAACAGGAGGAACGGTTGGTGCTGTTACAGCACTAGGTTTAGGATCTTACCATAGATAAGCTCAAAATTCATGGCCTCACCCTCAATTTGCTGGGTTGCAGGCGGACTTCTCCATCCTATCATATTTTTCTATGGGAATGTTACTTCCTATTCTAGATTAAAGCCATTATGGAGGACAAATATTATTTATGTTCTTCCACTCACACATTTTTATATGTTTTCTGTGCCTCCGATTTTGATGAGAAAAGCCTGCAGTGTGAGCTATTCTTACACAATATCATTTGTGAACATGTGAGTATGCAGATGGTTGTAGTATTATCCTATATGGGATATCTTCAGTTGCGAGCTTTTGTGTCCTTCATGAAGAATCATATTGATGGAATTTGGCCATCAAATCTATGGATGCCAATGAGGAGAAGATGGCATTATGGGTTCGGGTAGAACCGGGACCGGCCACCGATTTAAGGAAATAATTCAGAAGAATGTTGAGTACTCCTGGGATTAAAGAACCGTCTGCCACCTATAGAAGAATAATTGTGAACTTCTCTCTAAACCAGTTTTCAATGATGAAGAGGCGAGCTTTAATTGGGTGCTTGAAACACATGGAAGCTAGCAATGCTAAGATTCTAAAGGGGGACCCATTCTCATTACATAATTTGGTGGTGGAGGTTACACATGTAGCAGCTTATGCACAGATCGTACAATCCCTTGGTGGTTTGTGGCTTGGATTGAGATTCAATTTTTCTTTGATCTGGCTTCCAATTGAGGATTATCAGAGTAATTATGAATTGAGTAAGTATGAGTCAAAGTCCTAGGTACGACAGTTGATGGCCAATCAGGGGCATAGGTTTGCAGATGAAGATACAACTGGCTCTTATGATCTCACCGACCTGCACTGGAGATACTCCCATGAAAGATGAGTTTTCATGAGGACATGCAAGTATCTCAATTGGGGTGAGATGTTGGGTGCCAGTTTTACACACTTTTCCTACACTTGTTTTCCTTATTTTTCCTCATGAGTATAACCAATGGGACAATATTTGCCTCTTTTTCCTACCTTTCTATTCTAACTTGTGTTGTTTCACCTTATTTTCATACTCTTCCGTTTCATCAATTATTATGATATATCGTGCCTTTTTTTTATGACTAATTGAGGATGAATTTTTGGAGAAGATCTATGGTCTTTGTGTTGTCTTTCTAGATGTCATTTGTAGCACCAAAGATCCCGAGCATGAGGTACACATGAGTAGTTAAGGGTGTGATGTTACAACGAGCGATGTTGTTACACCTTCCTGTTACAGACCCACCGAAAAAATATTGTTACACTCTGTTGTTACAGACCCGCTGATGAACTACTGATACAGTTGTATCGCTGAATAGATCTCGTCAACACCTGTTGTTGACCTGTCCTTTAGCTGTTACACTACAGCTGTGGTTTTATTGTGATAGATGTAGAAGTTGTTTAGAATTGTATTTTTGGATAACAACCTATGGGTGTTTTTTATTGTAATCTATAATTTTCTAGTCAAAATTTTATTAAGAAGTGGTTATAACTATATGTACTCTATTTAGATTAGCATGTTAATCATAAGATTCTCATGACTGATCTATCCCTTGATTTTATGAGATGTAACCAATATATAATTCTCAGCCCTAGAGGTCGAAAGGTTAACGAAGAACAACATTATTTTGGCTCTGTAATTTTGCTCATATTAATACAAATTATACTATTATTGATGTTACATGTGTTATTCAATTTAGCTTCCGTTAAGTTATTCCTCTACCTGCGCCCTACTAGGGAGGAAGGGCCCTCCTTCTTAGCAGGGATTACAATGATTAATGTAGCTGTGTATATGTGTTTGTATTTTGGTTTATTTATCAATAGTGTTGTTTCTGCTATTTTAGCTGTGAATATATCTGCTTCAATTTCAATACTTTGTATGTTGCTACACATATCATATTAGAGACATCAGCTCGATACTTGTTGTGTGGCATGCTAGAACAGATTAATTGAAGTGTGATTCCTGTCTTGTAGATAATTTTATTTCTGCATGAGTGATTTACTTCTAGCATTTACTTTAGAAATGATTTATTTTAATCGGAATTGCTTCTGGTTGAGTGTATCCACACAGATATTGCAACTGTCATTGAAATAAAAGGCATCCCTGGATTGATAATTTATCTGTATCATTTAGTCATTCAATAGTGATTAATACAACCCCAATAGCGGGTTCCCTTCATCAAACCTACATATACATATTGAAACATTACCTTTTTCATTCCTCTGTCAGTGACTATATTTCCTTTCTCTGTCACATGTGAACTGACCTGTAGAAACATCAATTTTACATCTTCAAAAAATATGTTTCTATCAAAAAGGAAACTCATTGAGTAGTTTTCCATCAAGGACACCATATTACATCATAATGCCAACAATCACCCCCTTTGGACTTGATGGCAACCATATTGGCATTTTATCACTGTAGATACTTGATAGATACATCAATCATAATCATTATTCAAACACCAAGTTACTCTCCCCCTTTGAAATCAAGAGCAAAGGGTGAACCGATATAGGAATGTCGAGATATGCGTTGCACAATACAGACCATACTCCCCCTGAGCACCTACTGTAGCTTCAAAATAGATTTGCAAGACTCTATAACCTTTCCTATCACCAAGGATGCATACATACATCAATTACCCAACCAAGTGGGTTTACATTTTTTAGACAAGCACCCAACCAAGTTGGTTTACAAATTTGAAAAAAGTCCCTCCATGACTGAATATGACAATATTTACATCATAGGTCTCAATATGACCCTTACATAAAATTAATTTATAACCAAGACCAAAGGACATCAGTAGAGAGAGATCATTGAACATGCTATAGTAACCAACATAATGCCAATAATGCATTATATCCAGCAAGACTAATGCTCCCCCTAAACCTATGCATCATGAACATTTTCAACAACCAATTCATCAAAGCATCTTCATCAAGCAAATAAATATCAAGGAAAGGAAATGTAAGTTGAACACTAGAACCACAGAATATACCCATCAAAACCTAAGCAACAAAGCCAAACCATATTTGACAAAGAGTGTTCTGAAGGCTAACCCACAGATTTTATGACAAAAATATCCATACACAACTGTATAGCAAGAAAATCGTGTATATACGTGACTATGCGTCATGAAACCCACGTACCGAATTTGATCTTCTGAAATCAACCAGATTAGATAAGTGAGGTAGAGACAAATCCCAGCTTCAATTTGAGATATTCAAATGCTTCTCTAGGAAGAGGTTTAGTAAATATGTCAGCAACTTGTTCTTTGGAGGGAACATACTCCAATTTAACCTTTTACTGAAGAAATTGTTCTCGTAAAAAATGATACTTGATAGGAATTTGTTTGGTTTTGGAATGCCTAATAGGATATTTTGAGATACTGATGGCACTTTTATTATAAAATAGGACAGAGATGAGAGGAGAACGTTTAATTTGAATCTCTTGTAATGTCTGCATCATTGAAACAAATTGTGCACAACATGATGCAACAACCACATATTCTGCTTCTACTATAGATTAGGCAATGGAAATTTATTTCTTTCTGAACTAGGATACTAATCAAAGCCCCATATAAAATGCACTGCCACTAGTTCTTTTCCGATCATCAACATTTCCAGCCTATTCTGCATCTGTGTAAGAATGAAGAGTAAGATCAACATTCTTGGGATACCATAGAACAAAAACTTGAGTTCCTTGTAGATATTTGAATATTATTTTTATGGCCTGAAGATGTGACTCCTTTGGATTGGCTTGGAATCGTCCAACAATCCCAAACGCATGCATGATATCTAGTCTAGCCCCTGATAGCTAAAGTAGGCTTCCAATCATAGATCTATACTCTGTTTGGTTTACCATGGGAGAATCATCATGAGAACTGAGGTTGCATTCGGTCACCATTGTAATGCTCACAAGTTTGCAGTCTTCCATCCCATACTTCTTTAGGATCTTCTTGAGATATTTTGCTTGTGAGAGAAAGATTCCATCTTTTTCTTGTTGCACTTGTAAGCCTATAAAGTATGTTAATTCCCCAAGTAAATACATTTCAAATTCTTGCTGCATAACAGAAGCAAATTTTTGACTCATGGATTCTTCATTACTCCCAAAAATGATTTCATTAACATAAACAAAAACAATTAACATTTTATCATCCTCAATTTTTGTGTATAAGTTACTATCTGCAGATCCTTTTGTGAAACCATGTTGTTGAAGATATTTGTCAAGACGATAGTACCATGCCCATGGGGGTTGTTTTAGACCATATAGGGCCTTTTTAAGTTTGCAAACAATTTTTTCATCATTTCCCAGAATGAATCCTTCTGGTTGTTCTATATAAACTTCTTCTTTGATATCACAATTAAGGAAATCAAATTTTACATCCATTTGATAAACCTTGAATTGTTGAAAACTTGAAAATGCAAGAAAAATTATTATGGCTTCAAGTCTGGCTACTAGTGAAAATGTTTCTTCAAAGTCTATACCTTCTTGTTGAGCATATCCTTTACAAACAAGTCTAGCTTTGTTTCTAATTACATCTCCATTTTCATTTAACTTATTTTTGAATATCCACTTTGTTCCAATAAATTTTTTATCATGACATCTTGGAACCAATTCCCAAGTACTATTCTTTTAAATTTGATCAAGTTATTCATTCATGTCTTGAATCCAAAATTCATCTTTACTAGCTTTATTTACATTTTGTGGTTCAATGGTGGATAAAAATTCTAGATAAATTGGAGATCCTACAAGAGTTATTCTTGTTTGTACCCCAGATTCCTTTTCTCCCAGAATTTGAGATTCTGGATGATTATTTTGAACATACCTGGATGGATCCTTTTCTCTTTCTGTTGTATCTTCTTCTGGTGCTTCATTAGGTTCTCCTTCTATATTATTGTTATTTTATGAGGGAAAACATTCATCATCATCATCCTCATTTGTTTTTATTTCCCTTTTGGGAGCTGTGAGAGATTCATCAATCATAACATCAATACATTCAACAATATTCCAATGTCTCTTATTGTAGAATTTGTATGCTTTACTTCTAGAAGAGTTACCAAGAAATATTCCTTTATCTGCTCTAGGTTCAAATTTACCAAGATTTTAGTCATTATTTTTGATATAACATTTTCTTCCAAAAACTTTAAAGTGCTCCACAGTGGGTGTATTACCATACCAAATTTCATAACGATTTTTATCATTGTTTACATGAACATGAGCCTTGTTGAGAATATTTACTGAAGTATGGGTAGCTTCACCCAAAAAGGTGTTAGGAGTCCCAGATTCATCAAGCATAGCACGAGCCATTTTCTGAACTGTTCTATTCATTCTTTTTGCCACAAAATTTTGTTGTAGAGTTCCAGCTATAGAAAACTATTGTTTTATGTCATATTGTTCACAAAAATCAAATAATTCATCTAATATGTATTCTCCTCCTTGGTCAAATCTAAGACATCTGATTTTTTGATCTAATTCATTTTCAACTAGAGATTTGAAGACCTTAATTTTTTCAAATGCTTCATCTTTATGTTTTAATAAACCGATCCAACACATTCTAGAAAAGTCATCAGTGAATAAGATATAATATTGTTCTCCATGAGGTGAGTTTTTCCTTACAAATCCACAAAAATCAATATGTATAAGTTCAAGAGGCTTACTTGTTGATCCTTCTTTGGCATTAAATTGAACCCTGGTTTGCTTACCAAATTGGCATGATTTGCATATGGTACTTTCGGGTAAAGTGATGTTGGGTAGATCATGAACAGCTTTGAGCCTGCTTGATTTTCTTATTTGAAAAAAGCTCAGATGTCCCAATATTATGTGCCATAACCAGTTTTCTGTAGATTTTCCTAGATAACCTTGTGCTTGTCCACCTTTCAATACATACATATTTCTTGATGTTCTTATTCCTTTTACTACGGTATTTCCTGTGTCAAGTTCATGAACCACACACTCTTTGGATTGAAAGACAACTTCATTTCCTTGATCACACATTTGACTAACACTCAACAAGTTATGCTTTAATCCATCAACATACATAACATTGTTAGATTTAACCTTTTCTTTTAAAAAAATAGATCCTTTACCCTTAATGATAGTAGGAGAGTCATTTCCAGAAGTAACATTCCTTTCCTTCTCTAATTCATTGTAAGAAATAAATTTATAGTTATCACATGCCATGTGTTTTGAACATCTTCTATCAATGTACCATTGATTTTCTTCTCCTTCTGCAAATAAATCTATGCCGCAACTTTCAAACTCAAAGTACTTCCTTCTCCATACCTTGGAACTTGTGGATATTTTTTCTTTTGTCTGAAATTTTCTCCTGCATTCAGATTCATTATGTCCAAATTTATTGCAAAATGAAAATTCAATTTTTTCTTGAAGAGGAGAATTTCTTTTAGAATTGTTATTCTTTATTCTTGTCTCATTTCTTTGCTTTCTTGCTTCTTTGGTCATGATGGTTTTGTATGCAACACATTGAGAAGCTTTCTAACCAACATTATGACATGAGAAACATTGTCCATTAAAGAATAAATTTCTGTGATCATAGAACCTTCTAGTGTTGTTTACCTTTTGACTGATATTCATGTTATTTTCCATCCTTGAATTTGAATGTTCATGCTCTACCTGGAAATTTTCTTTGTCCTTTTACTGAGTGATGAAGCTTTGTGTTGGAATTATGATTATTATGACTGCATATGTTGTCCTTAATGGAAAATCTCTTGCAAAATATAAAGTATATGGCTTCTAGAGAAGCATTGTGGTTTAGCAGAAGGTCTAGCAAAAGATGGATGATCTTCATATTTAAGGATCTATATGCGAGTTCGTGCAGGCCAAGTTGCGTATACACATGGAAACGAAGAAGAAAATTAGTGTATGCCTTTTGCGCTATAAATTTATGATACCAGGGGTCCTTGCCATGGTTTTAGCCCACAATATTGAGCATTGTGTCATCTTCTTCCAAGAATGCCATTGACACTTGTGTAGTTTTGGCTCATGGTATTGAGAAAGGGTCAAACTATATAAGGAGAAGAAGATCATAGTGCAAGGTGTGAAAGTTTATGGGTTTTGATTGAATATTTCACTCTGAAGTATATCTGCATGGAATGGGTTATAGTTTATGAATAGATCTGGAGTAATGATGCACCTATGAATACAATGATGGATCAGGATCTCTAGATCTAAAAAGACTATGCATTTTCTTGATCTATTTGTGAGATGTTTAGATATATGATCTGGCGCACGTTTTCTAAATAGAAGAGTATGATATGACCTAGTATGTTATTTTGAAACTTTATGCAGTCCTTAGTATTTATAAATCTGTACACTCATTTGTCACGGTGAAAGTGCATATACACACGGGTTCATTTCAGAAGAAGCGCGTATGGAAGTTAGGGTTTTCTGAAGCTTGATGAAGAGGTTATCTGATTATTTATGCTATATTTCTGTTTTCTGTCAATGAATTCATCATGTAGATCTGGGATTTTTTTAATACTATATATGATGCTAGCTGATTATGTACAATTGTGATCAATGACTGAGTAATTGAATATGATGGATGTTGTTGACTGAATAAGGGTTCTGTATATCCGACTGAGTATGAAAGAATGTCTCAGATCTGTTCTGTGTCTGATCAGACTCTTAAAATTTGGTATACAAATATCTATACACAGGTTGGTGTGCAGGAAAGCACGTACATATGCAGGTTGCAGTAAGTGAAGCAGCATATACATTTGATTCCATGAATGATCGAGCTTGAAATTGATTCTGTATTTTAGTTCAGAAGTCTGGGTTTATTACTGTGTTTTGATAACAGTGATCTCTCTGTTCTGTGTAAAGTTTTGGTTACGGATATTGGTGTTTATCTAAAAATTGAGTTGTGTTGAAGCTATTGGATCTAGTGTGAAAAGTTATGAAACACAGTCTACAATGGGTCTAAGGGTTGAAAACTTTAGTATGGAAGTAGAAGCTTCCTCCCAGTAGAAGCTGGTGTTCAGTACAGGGGGTTGTAGCTCCCTTCTAGTACTAGCTGGTAAACAAGATCAGGGGGTTGGTGCTCCCTTCCAGTAGCAACTAGAGAATGAGAGTAGGTTGCAACATTCTACAGGTGGGTGCATGCGTACTGATATGATTGTATATGCATACTGATATGATTTTAATCAATTTTTTATATAATAAATATTGAAGACAAAGATGACAACAGTGGTGGTTTTCTCCCGACTTGGGTTTCCACCTTAAATCTTGGTGTTCATGTGTGATTCTCTTGTGCGATGATTTATTTTGTTATTACTTCACATTATTAGTACTTAAATATTTGATGCATAACTGATGATCTAGGCTAAGTAATGTTATTTAATATTTATCTGAATAGTAAGTCATTTGGGTATACGCAAGTTTCTTTTAAGATAGCCACATACATACGCTAGTTGAGCTAATAAAAGTTGTGTATTGAAATCAGTAAAAGATAGTGATTCGCGTAAATACCAATTCAACACCACCCCACCCCCCCCCCCCCCCCACCCCCCCGCGCTCAGTATTTGTTCCCAACAATTGGTATCAGAGCAGGTCCTTCTGAAAAAGCTTAATCACTAAAAGGAAGATCATCTAAGATGAGAAATCAAGATGGGACAACATCTATCATTCCACCACTTTTCAATGGAAACAATTTAATCTTCTGGAAGACAAGGAAGATATCCTATATTCAGTCTCTTGGAGCATATGTTTTGGCTATTGTTTAAGGTGGTTACCGATATCTAGCCGCAGTTCCAACAGCAAGGAAGAACTATGAAACCAATGCAAAGCTTGTCAATGCATTATTCGGGAGTCTGACTGAATCATAATTTATCAAATTCATGCTGTTGAATACATCAAAGTAGATATGGGACAAAATCATTCTTAGCTATGAAGGTGGTGCCAAGGTAAAAAGTGCTAAACTCCAAACTCTTATAATTCAATATGAAAACCTCAGAATGCATAATGATGAAAGTATTGCTAGTTTCTTTTTACATCTAGATGAGATTTTAAATCATATGAGAAATCTGGGTGAATTCATAAATAACACCACTCTAGTAGAAAAAGTATTGAGATCTCTAACTCCTAAATTTGAATTAAAAGTGTCTATTATTGAAGAGAAGAAGGTTCTATAGACTCTTACCATTGTTCAACTTCATGGGATTCTGACTACATGTGAAATGAGTAGAGGAGGTTTGTATAAAGTCAAAGAAGCTACTTTTAGAGCTACTTCAAAAGACAAGGAAAAGGAAAAACAAAAGGAATCAGGGTATGTATCAAAAGAAGATGACGTAAATTTTGTAAAGAAACTTCAACTTGGCACTGGAAGGTTCAGAGGTAAGCTTCCTTTCAAATGTTTTTCTTGTGGAAGATTTGGTCATACATTGTAAATATCCCCATGGAGATAATCATGAAAAAGGAAAGGATTTATAGAAAGGTAATAGAAGACGATTTGTCAATAGAAAAAGTTACTATACTCATGAAGATAGTGATGGTTTATAAAATAATTAAGAAGGAGAATCTGATCAAGATATTAGACTACTCATGGCATTTGAAAAAGACACTAGCGAGTCTAAAGATACTTTTATGGATGCTTTAGAAGAGAATGATTTTCTTGAAGAAATCAATAAACTCAAATATGTTTGGAAGATAACAAAATACCATAGATTCTCTACAGAATCAACAAATAGAAAAGGAGAAGCACAATGAGAAATTAGAATGTGAAATAGTAAATCTAAGAAAGGAAATTGAGAAAGTAAAATTGTTAAATCTAAGATTTTCTAAAGGATCTGAAACCTTAGATGAAATTATAAATATTTAACGCTCTCATCTTGTGAAGACAGGTCTTATATATATCAATGAATCTTATCATTCAAAAAATTCCTCAGCTACAAGCTATCTAAATGTAGCAAAAGCCAGCTAGAAAATCTCCGTCTTTCAATAAGAGAACAAAGACAATGACTAGGTAAAACATGATCACTCAAATCCAAGGATAAACAATAACATAAATATTAGTCAAAAGGTAAACAACAATAGAAGGGTATATGATCCCAAAAATATCTTCTTTAATGGACAATTTTTCTCATGTCATAATTTTGGTCACAAAGTTGCTCAATGTTTTACATACAAAACCATAATGACCAGAGAAGCAAGAAAGCAAAGAAATGAGACTGGAATAAAGAATAATAATTATAACAATTTTTATCCTCTTAAAGGTGAAATTGAATGTTCATTTTGCAATAACTTTGGACATGAAGTATATGAATGCAGGAGAAAATTTTAGCCAAAAGAACATATATCCACAAGTTCCAAGGTAAGGAGAGAGAAGGAGTTACAGTTTGAAAGTTGCGACATATATTTATTTGTAGAAGGAGAAGAAAATCAATGGTAAATTGATAGCAGATTTTCAAATCACATGACAGGTGATAAATATAAACTCATTTCATACAATGCATTAGATAAGGAAAAGAATGTTGCTTTTGGAAATGAATCTCTTGCTATCATTAACGGTAAATGATCTGTTTTTCTAAAAGAAAAGGTTAAAGATAACAATTTTATGTATGTTGATGTATTAAAGCATAACTTGTTGAGTGTGAGTCAAATGTGTGATCAAGGAAATGAAGTTGTCTTTAATTCGACAGAGTGTATAGTTTGTGAACTTGACAGAGGAAAGACCGTAATAAAAGGAAAAAGAACACCATGCAATCTGTATATGTTGAAAGGTGGCCAAGAGAAATGCTATCTAGGTAAATCTATAGAAAATTGGTTATGGCACAAAATATTAGGAAATTTGAGCTTTTCTCAAATAAGAAAATCAAGCAAACTCAAAGTTGTTCATGATCTACCCAACATCACTTTACCTGAAAGTACCATATGCAAATCATGCCAATTCGGTAAGCAAACCAGGGTGAAATTTAATGCCAAAGAAGGATAAGAAAGTAAGCCTCTTGAACTTATACATACTGATTTATGTGGTCATATAAGGAAAAATTCACCTTGTGGAGAACAATACTATATCCTATTCATTGATGATTTTTCTAGAATGTGTTGGATCATTTTATTAAAGCATAAAGATGAAGCATTTGAAAAATTTAAGATCTTCAAAGATTTGGTTGAAAATTAATTAGAGCTAAAAATCAAATGTATTAGATCTGACTGAGGAGGAGAATACATATCAGATGAATTATTTTATTTCCGTGAACAATATGGCATAAAAATACAATCTTTTGTAGCTGGAACATCACAACAAAATTGTGTGGTAGAAAGAATGAATAGAACTATTCAGCAAATGGCTCATGCTATGCTTGATGAATCTGGGACTCCTGACACCTTTTGGGAAGAATCAACACATACTATGGTAAATGTTCTGAACAAGGCTCATTTTCATGTAAACAGTGATAAAACTCCTTATGAACTATGGTATGTTAATATTCCCACGGTGAAGCATTTTAGAGTTGTTGGAAGCAACTGTTTTCTCAAAAACAATGATGAAAAACTTGGTAAGTTTGAGCCTAGAGGAGATGAAGGAATATTTCTTGGTTACTCTTCTAGAAGTAAAGCCTACAAATGCTATAATAAAAGAGTTCAGAAGATTGTTGAATGTATTGATGTTGAAATTGATGAGTCTCTCGCAACTCCCAAAAGGGAAATAACAACAAATGAGGATGACAATGATGTATATTTTCCCTCATCAAATAAAAAAAATATAGAAGGAGAACCCAATGAAGCACCAGAAGAAGATATATCAGAAACATTTCCATCCGGGTATGTTCAAAAGAATCATCCAGAATCTCAAATTTTGGGAGAAAAGGAATCAGGGGTTCAAACAAGAACTCTGGTAGGATCTCCTAGTTATCTGGCATTCTTATCCACCATTGAACCACAAAATGTAAATCAAGCTAGTAAAGATGAATGTTGGATTTAGGCCATGAATGAAGGACTTAATCAAATTGAAAAGAATAATACTTGGGAATTGGTTCCAAGACCTCATGATAAAAATGTTATTAGAACAAAATGGATATTCAAAAATAAGTTAAATGAAAATGGAGATGTTATTAGAAACAAAGCTAGACTTGTTTGTAAAGGGTATGCTCAACAAGAAGGTATAGAATTTGAAGAAAAATTTGCACCTGTAGCTAGACTTGAAGCCATAAGAATGTTTCTTGCTTTTTCAAGTTTTCAAGAATTCAAGGTTTATCAAATGGATGTAAAATTTGCTTTCCTGATTGGTGATCTAGAAGAATTTTATATAGAATAACCAAAAGGATTCATTATGGGAAATGATAAAAAACTTGTGTGAAAACTTAAAAAGGCTCTATATGGTCTAAAATAAGCTACTCAAGCATGGTACTATGGTCTTGAGAAATATCTTCAACAACAAGGTTTCACAAAAAGATCTGCAATCAGTAGCTTATACACAAAAATCGAGAATGATAAAATTTTAATTATTGTTCTTTGTGTTGATGACATAATTTTTGGGAGTAATGAAGAATCCACGAGTCAAAAATTTTCTTTTGATATGCAGCAAGAATTTGAAATGTCTTTACTTGGGGAACTAACATATTTTCTTGGCTTACAAATGAAACAAGAAAAAATGGGATATTTCTCTCACAAACAAAATATATCAAACAGATCTTGAAGAAATATGCGATGGAAGACTGAAAACTTGTCAAAACTCCAATGGTGACCGGATGTAACCTCATTTCTCATGATGAATCTCCTATGGTAAGTGAACTAGAGTATAGATCTATGATTGGAAGTCTTCTTTATCTAGCTAGGACGAGACTTGATATCATGCATGCAGTTGCGATTGTTGGATGATTCCAAGCCAATCAAAAGGAGTCACATCTTCAGGCCATAAGAATAATATTAAAATATCTACAAGGAACCAAATACTTTAGTCTATGGTATCCAAGAATTTTGATGTTACTCTTCATGCTTACAAAAATGCGGATTCGGCTAGAAATATTGATGATCGAAAAAGCACTAGTGGTGGTGCTTTTTTTTTGGGGCCCCAATTAGTATTCTGGTTTAGCAAGAAACAAAGTTCCATTGCCTTATATACAGTAGAAGCAGAATATGTGGCTACTACATCATGTTGAACACAACTTATTTGGTTGATGCAAACATTACAAGATATTCAAATCAAAATTTCTCCTCCCATATCTATCTTGTGTGATAATACAAGTGCCATCAGTATCTTGAAAAATCCTGTTATGAATTCCAAAAACAAGAATATTCATATCAAATATCATTTTTTACGAGAACAAGTGCTTCAGAAAAAAGGTTAAATTGGAATATGACCCCTCCAAAGAACAAGTTTCTGACATATTTACTAAACCACTTCTCATGGAAGCATTTGAATATCTCAGATAGAAGTTGGGAGTTGTCTCTGCCTCTCATACAAAATCTGTTTGATTTCAGAAGATTAAATTCGGTATGCAAGTTTCATGAAGCCGAGTCACGTATATACACGAGTTTCTCTATATACAGTCATGTACGAATTTTGCTGTCATGCAATCTATGGGTCAGCCTTTAGAACAGTTTGTGTCATATTTTTGACTCTGTTGCTTAGGTGTTTATGGGTACATTCTATGGTTCTATTTTTCATATTACATTTTCTTTCCTTGATAATTATCTACTTGATGAAGATGATTTGATGAATTAGTTGTTGAAAATGTTCGGCGTGCACAAGTTCAGGGGGAGCATTAGCCTTGCTGAGATGAATGCAGTTTTGGCATTATGTAGGTTGACGAATTATGATATATCTCTTGAGATCCTTTGGTTATAAAAAATAATATCTTTAATTTGATGTAAGGGTAATGCTAAGACCTATGATGTAAATATTGTCATATTCAGTCACGTATGGAATTTTTCAAATATGTAAACCCACTTGGTGGGGTAGTTGAGTCAATATGTAATTCCACTTGGTTGGATCATTGATGTAAGTATGAGTCCTTGGTAATAGGAAAATCCATACTCAGTTGAGTTATAGATTCATGTATTCTATTGAAAATCTAAAGGCTCAACATGTGCTCAGGGGGAGAATTAGTCCACCCTTTTCCCTTTATGTAAAAGGGAGAGAGTATTTGGTGTTTGAATAATGTTTATATATTATATCTCTAGGTTGTGGTGATCAAACTCCAACATGGTTACCATCAAGTCCAGAGGGGGTGTTTGTTGGCATTATGATTCTTATGACTGCATATGTTGTCCTTGATGACAACTCTCTTGTAAAAGATGAAGTATATGGCTTCTGGAGAAGCACTGTGGTTTAGCAGATGGTCTAGCAAAGGATGGACAATGTTCATATTTAAGGATCTATACATGAGTTTGTGTAGACCAAGTTGCGTATACACGCGGAAAAGAAGAAGAAAAGTAGTGTGTGCCTTTTGCACTCTACATTTATGATACCAGGGATCCTTACCATGGTTTTAGCCCACAGTATTGAGCGTTATATCGTATATTTGATTTCATCCAAGAATACCATCGAAATTTGTGTAGTTTTGTCTCATAGTATTGAGAAAGGCTTAAACTATATAAGGAGAAGAAGATCATAGTGCAAGGTGTGAAAGTTAATGGGTTTTGATTGAATACTTCACTCTGGAGTATATCTGCATGGAATGGGCTACAATTTAAGAATAGATCTGGAATAATGATGCACCTATGAATAAAATCATGGATTAGGATCTATAGATCTAAAGAGACTATGCATTTTATTGATCTATTTGTGAGATGTTTAGATATGTGATCTAGCGCACATTTTCTGAAGATAAGGGTATGATCTGATCTAGTCTGTCAATCTGAAACTTTATGCAGTCCTGAATATTTATAGATCTATATGCTGGTTTGTCACGGTGAAGGTGCATATATACGTAGATTCGTTTCAGAAAAAGTGCGTATGGAATTTAGGGTTTTCTGAAGCCTAATGAAGAGGTTATATGATTATTTCTGCTATATTTACGTTATCTATAAATGAAGTCTTCATGTAGATATGGAATTGCTTGAATATTGTATATGATGCTAGTTGATTATGTACAATTATTATCAATGATTAAATAATTGGATATGATGGATGTTGCTGACTGAATAAGGGTTCTCTAAATCTGACTGAGTATGACTGAATGTCTTAGATCTGTTCTGAGTTTGATCAGACTCTTAAAATTTAGTATACAAAGATCTATACGCAGGTTGGTGTGCAGGAAAACGTATACATATGTAGGTTTCAGTAACTGAAGTAGCACATACATTTGATTCCATGAATGATCGAGCTTGAAATTGATTTTGTATATCAGTTCAGAAGTCTGGGTTTATTACTGTGTTCTAATTACAGTGATCTCACTGTTCTCTGTAAAGTTTGGGTTATGGCTATTGGTGGTTATCTACAAATTGAGTTATGTTGAAGCTTTTGGATCTAGTGTGAAAATTTATTAAACATGGTCTGCAGTGGCTCTGAGGGTTGAAGCCTTCAGTGTGGAAGTAGAAGCTTCATGCGAGTAGAAGCTGGTGTTCAGTTTAGGGGGTTATAGCTCCCTTCTAGTAGTGGCTGGTAAACAAGATCAGGGGGTTGGAGCTCCCTTCTAGTAGTAGCTATATAATGAGAGAAGGTTACAGCCTTCTGCAGGAGGGTTCCTACGTACTGATATTAGTATGCATCAATACAACATTTTAAGTAGCTTTCTATATAATAAATATTGAAGACAAAGATGATAGCAGCAATGTTTTTCTCCCGATTTGGGTTTCCACCTTAAATCTTGGTGTTCATGTGTGAGGCTCTTGTGTGGTGATTTATTATGTTATTACTACACATGTTTAATTTTTAACTATGTGATACATAACTGGTGATATAGGCTAAGTAATGTTATTGAATATTTATCTAAACAGTAAGTCATTTGGGGATATGCAAGTTTCTTTTAAGATAGATGCATACATATGCTAGTTGATCTAATCAAAGTCGCGTATAGAAATCATTAAAATAAAAGTAAAATATTGTGTTTCTTGTAAATACTAATTCACCCCCCTGGCCCTCTCAGTATTTTTTCCCAACACTTTGCTGGATGTCTTTTGCTACATTTAGATAGCTTCTAGTTGAGGATTTTTCTGAATGAAAAGATTCACCAATATTTCCAATACATGTATTCACAAGAGGAGAGCAATGAACCTTGATAGTTTCATCTAAGGTTTCATATCCTTTAACAAATCTAATATTTAGAGTTTTTTCTTTCTCAAGTTCCTTTCTTAGACTTACTACTTCACATTCTAATTTCTCATTGTGCTTCTCCTTTTCTATGAGTTGATTCTATACATTAACTATGGATATTTTTTTCTCTTCCAATCATATTTTGAGTTGAGTGTCAATCATATTTTGAGTTGAGTGTTTTCTTCAATAAAATAATTTTCTTCTAAATCATCCACAAAAGTATATTTAGCCTCTCTAGTGTCTTTTTCGAATACCATGAGCAGTCTGTTATCTTGAATAGATTCTCCTTGTTCACTACTTGATAAGACATCACTATCTTCATGGGTATAGTAACTTTTTCTATTGAAAAATCGTCTCCTATTACCTTTTGCTAAATCCTTTCCCTTATCGTGATTATCTTTATGGGGAAATTTAGCAGCATAATGCCCTTCTCTTCCACAAGAAAAACATTTGAAATGAAGCTTACCTCTGAACCTTCTAGTGCCAAGTTGAAGTTTCTTTGCAAAATTTACCTCATCTTCTTTTGATATATACTCTGCTTATTTTTGTTCTTCCTTGTACTTTCCTTTTGTAGTAGCTCTAAACGTAACTTCTTTGACTTTAGATGGACCTCCTTTTCTCATTTCAAAAGCAGTCAGGATCCCATGAATTTGAACAACAGTAAGAGTGTGTAGATCCTGCTTCTCTTCAATAGCAGAAACTTTTGAATCAAATTTAGGAGTTAGAGATCTTAATATTTTCTCTACTAAAGTTGTGTCCCTTATGTCTTCACCCAAATTTCTCATACAATTTACGATCTCATCTAGACGTAAAAATAAACTAGCAATACTTTCATCATTATGCATTCTGAGATTTTCATATTGAATCTTGAGAGATTGGAGTTTAGCACTCTTTACCTTGGCATCGCCTTCATAGCTTAGAATGATTTGGTCCCATATATCCTTTGTGTTATTTAACTGCATAACCTTGACAAATTTTGATTTGGTCAGGATTCCCAATAATGCATTGACAAATTTTTCATTAGTTTCATAGTTCTTCCTTACTCCTGGATCTGTGGGAACTACAGCTAGATATTTGTAACCACCCTCAACAATTTCCCAAACATATGCTCCAAGAGACTGAAGATATGATCTCGTTCTTGTCTTCCATAAGATTAAATTGTTTCCGTTAAAGAGTGGTGGTTTGATAGATGTTGTTCCATCTTGATTTCTCATCTTGGATGATCTTCCTTCTAACGATTAAGGTTCTTCAAAAGGACCTACTCTGATACCAATTTTTGGGAAAAATACTGAGAGAGCCAGGGGGGAATCAATATTTAGAAATTCACAATAATTTTTCCTTACTTTAATTAATTCAACTTGTGTATGCACACAATTTTCTTAAAAGAAACTTGCGTATTCTAGTGAGCTTATTAGGCAGTTAAATATTTTGAAACTTTACTTAGCCCAGTGCATCATTTGTTCCTCAGATATTTAGTAAGAAGTAAAAATGTGCAGGAAGAACATAATAAATCATCACACATAAGAAACACACATAAACACCTAGATTTAAGGTGGAAACCTAAGTTGGGAAAAAAACACTGTTGTTGTCGTCTCTGTCTTCAATGTTTATTATATAGAAAATTTCTTACAATGTTGTATTGATGTAGACTCATATCAATAAGCAGGCCCCCACTTGCAGAAGGCTGCAACCTTCTCTCGTTTTCCAGCTGCTACTGGAAGGGAGCTCCAACCATCTAATGTCGTTCACCAGCCACTACTGGAAGGGAGCTTCAACCCACTAAATTGATCACCAACTTATACTGGCAGGAAGCTTGAACTTCCACACTAAAGTCTTCTGTCCTCGGAACCACTGCATACCACGTTTCATAAATTTTCACAATGGATCCAACAAATTCAATACAAAAAATTTGTAGATCAACACCTATAGCCATAAACCAATCTTCAAGCATAATGGTGAGATCACTGTAGCCAGATCACAACAATAAACCCATACTTCTGAATTAACAACCATAATCAACTTCAATCCTTATCATTCATATAACAAAATGTATACGCTACTTTACTTATTGCGACCTACGTGTATACGTGCTTTCCTATGGATGAACCTGCATATAGATCTTCATATACTTAAATTAGGAATCTAACCAGACTCAGAACATATCAGAGACATTTAGTCATACTTCGTTATATTTACAACACCCTAATTCAGTCTGCAACATCCATCATATTCAATCACCCAGTCACTGATCTATTTATACTTAATAAACAATCATCATAAACAATATTTAAACAATCCAGATCTACATGAATACTTGATTGACAGACCACATAGACATAGCAGAAATGATCAGTCATTTTCTTCATCAATCTTCAGAAAAACCCTAACTTCCATATCCGCTTTTTCTGAAACGAACTGACGGGTATACACACTTTCACCGTGATGAACTAGTGTAGAGATATGTAAATATTACAGAACTGCGTGACACTTCTAAGCAAAAAATTTCTCAGATCATATCATTTACTTCAGAAATTATGCACGATACCATACATCTAAATAACTCATAAACAAATCATGCAAATACATAATCATTTCAGGTCTAGAGACCCTGATCCATTATTGTATTCACGAGTGCATCAAAATATCATATCTATCTATTTAATATAGGCCAATCTATGCATATATACTTTATATTGAAGTATTCATTCAATTGTCATTCATATGCACCCTCCTGCACTATGATATTCTCCTCCTTATACAGTTTGAGCCATATCCAATACCATGTGCCAAAAACCACACTAGTGTCGGTGGTATTCTTGGACGAGATCAAATAGCCATTACTGCACTCAATATTGTGGACTAATACCATGGTAAAGCCTTGGTATCATAAACTGAGTGCATAAATAAATACACTATTGTGCTTCTTTGTACCTGTTATCACTCGGATTGAACCTCAGGCTGAAAAATGCAATTATGAGGTAAACACAAACAAGGCTTAGCTAAGTAGCTAGCCCTATTAGGCAAGGAGAGGGCTCTCTCTCTGTATTGATCAAAACTAGGTATAGTAGCTCAGGGTTTTGATTGATTGTATAGGGTTGTGCTAGATCAGAAGGAGAAAAAATAGTCAGGGCAAGGGAAATTAGGTTAAATTTTGCAGGGTGTTCTATGGGGCAAGGTAAGTACAGTGGTTTAGAACTTGAGGATTTTCAATGGTGGGATGATCAAGATAGGTGAGGAGCTGGAAAGAGCATGGTGAAATCATGGTTTCTTTCTAAACAGAATAATTTACAGACTGTGAATATTAACCCAAAACAAAGCATAGAAATTATGGATTCTATTCATTAAACTTGAAAATAATCTCTCAATAGATATGAAATGATAGATGGAATAAACAAAACATTATAAAAACTGAGAAAAAAAGAATAAACTAGAACTAAACACCATACCACATGGATCCCATGAAAATAGCTGCAAATTTTATTAATATTCTTTCTTAGAAGTGATAGAAAAGTGTGTCTCTTCAAAATCCAAGCATCCAACTGAGTCCAACCCCTGACTCCTCTGAATAACTAAGCTAAATAGACCTCAAAACCACCTCCTCTCATCCTCAAGGGTTGAATCCATGAGGTGAAGGAGGTTTACATGAAAATTTGAACTGCAAGCTAGAGTGTAGAGTGAGGAAAGTGACTCATTCCTATCTCTAAGAATTGATTCATTTGACCTCAACTGATGACTTACCTAATGTATCTACCTTAGATTAAAGTAAAAAAAATACTTTTACATTCATCTTGAACATTTACATCAGTAAAATTACATTTCCCAAAGTGAAAAGTCAAACTAGAGAAGATTTTCTCAATATTGTAAAAATTTGCAATTTTCTGGCAAACTTGCAGCGTTCAAGCAGGAAAAATAACATGTTTTGCAAGCTGCTTTTGAGCCCTTCCTATTTTCCAAATCAGCTCCATGATAACTCATTGGAAATATATGTGATTCTAGTTTCTATATCGATCTTCTTTTTTCAAAATGGTTTTGAGTTGCCCTGTAACAAAGCCATTCTCTCGGGACTGGTAAACACACAGCGAATAGGTCAAAAAGGAGGCAGAAACATAATGTTTAGGTGGTTTTTTGCATATTTGAGGGACCCATTCTACTCCAAATATTCTGAAACTTTCTAGGGTTGATTTCCTCATCATTATGAACCTGATCGTGGTGGCCATTTGTCATTTGGAGTCCCTGAAAGAGAGCGCAGCATTTAGGTCACTGCGCCTTTGGAACATTTTTTGTGTTGAAAATCACAAACAATTACTGAAATGAACATAAGTGCAAAAGTGTGCCAAAATTATGAGGGTTCTTTCTCATTGAGTGCTTGAGGCAATTAGTGACACCTCAGAAAGTATGTCTAACTTCTATTTCTTCTTTTTCTTTGTCAAAGTTTGAATTTTTGCATGGGCTCATTTGAGCTTGGCCCTTGCAATTGTTTTCCTCATGGAATAGTGCTTTTTCATTTTCCTCTGAATGTCATTTTCCTTTTGAGCCTTGGCCAAGAGCTGCTCCAAGTGTTGGTTGACCCTCTCGATCCATACTTCTTTTTTCTCATTGATTTCTATGGCAAGTTTTTCATCTAAGGTAAGTTGGTCTCCTAGCTCAACTTCCATTTTTCTCTCTAAGGTTAGAGCTGTTTTCAGTGCTCTAGTCCTTGGTCTCTGTCTTGGAGTTTGTTCCTCCTCATCATCTAGTTCACCATAATTCTCTAGTGTCTATTCAAGCAAGGCTTTAGCTTTATTTTCCTCTCTTGGTGCTTTGATGCATCTCACTTCATCAATGGTGTGTTTGGTGTCAAACCCTAAGGAGATGATGGAATGGAAGGTGAGTGTATGAAGTGAGGGTTGTTGTGATGGAATTGGAGGAGTTTGGGAATAGGGATTTGTAATATAAGGGTGGTGATAGGGTTAGTGATTATGAGGGGTTTTAGGATAGGGGATTTAATTTTAAGTAGGGTGTAGGGAGTCTAGGTAAATGAAAACCTAGGACTTAAGGTTTTGAAGGATATGATAGTATAGGGAAAGGGTATGTCAGTGTAGGGATTTGAGAAATTGTTGTGTGATATTAGGAAAGGTATATGAAGGCTAAGGGACTGAGATCAAAGTGTAAATTAGGTTTTAATGAAAATTAGAGTTTTGAAATAGAAGGAGACACAAAATTCCCTTAGGAAAGCTGCACACATAAAAATGACATTTGATAAAATGTAGTGAATCAAATTTGTTACTTACTGGCTTGCTGGAGGAATGAAGAGTTGTTATTGAAGGTTTGGAAGTGAATTTCTGATATTTTAAGGTATGGCAGAGAATTTTGGAAGCAATTGGGCAAACACACAACATCCCTAGCAAAGGTGCAACGTCATTGATAAATACACTGCAATTTCAGTCAAATGCGCAATGTCCCTGTAGCACCTTATTTCAGACAACATTTGGAAGCCTTCCCTGTGTCCAAATTGAGCGCATGATAGATCATTGGAAATACATTGAAGTATAAATTCCCAATATACCTTTTTTTTTCTGATTAGAGTTTAGTTACCTTGTCAAAAGTTGATTTTCCCAAGACTGGTCAAAAAGTACTGAATGAGGGTGCAAAAATGCATACTGCTGGTGCAGGAAACATTTGGTGGATTTACTCAGCATCACATTGAGATCATGATATCTCATTGGAAATATCTCTCTGTCTAGTAATCATTTTACTCATCAAGCAAGTCATTTGGACACTCCAGCTATGAGAAAACTTGATTTTTCCCAAGGTCACTCCAGAAATGCAGCAAACCTTTTGTAGCACATGTATTTTTACCATTTCTCAAAACCTATGATACCTATGTAAACATTGAAGTAGGTTTATCTTCCTTGGCCTATTATGGACAAATACCTCTCTCACTTTTGCCAAATTCATCTATGTTTGGTCAGAAACATAGTTTGAAGCAAAACTGGCCCTATGAGTGGAAAATGGCTTGACTCTTGGAATGATTTATTAAAACATAATGGATACATGATATTATGAGTTGGAATGGCCTCCTAATTACTGATATTACCTACCATATTCCTCCTCTACTGAAATATCTCATTTCCATAGCAAACCCTAGCTTAGTGGGACAGGAAATTAGAGTTTGGTGCTTGTGAACAATGATGACTTGGGAACCCTTGGGAAAAATGGTTAAGAAACAAAGCGAGGTCAATGAAAATGATAGAGATGAGGTGAGAGTAGATTAAAATAAGGTGGGATGGGTGGGATGCAAATATGAGTGCTAACATCGGCTCCAGCTGGGGAAGATAGCTCCGAGAGAGGTGTCCAAAACCGTAGATCTCTGAATTTGTATATCAATGCCTTATCCATTAGGAAATGGAGTCCAATATATAAATTGAAACTAAAACTGAAACTGGAAAAATACTTTAAAATTCAACCCACACTAACAGATCATCAAAACCTTAGGGCCTTCACCTCGGGCTTCAAACCTTGATGAATTTTGTCAACACTTACTGAGAATAAAATAAAATCAAACTAAAATGATACCAAAAAACTCTATTCTCCTGCACAATTAGTGATTAGGTGAAATTATTCTTCCAGTGTAGCTAATCCAGGAGATGGCTACTTAGTGAAGTTCTGCTCTTGTTGGGTGCAGGAATTACACTTAAGCAAACTCCTTAACACTTAATTTGTCAACCCGGGGGATCCGTAAACTTAGAGACGAAGAAGAATAGGAAATGCCAGAGATGGTATAAATCTTCCTAATATAAATCCCTACTTTCTTTAAAGGAAAGATTGCATAATCAAATTAAAAAAAGAAAAAGGCAACTTGAACCATCAAAATAATCTATGACTGGAACAAGGAAGAATGCATTTGTAAGAGGGAATTAAAGATAAAAGGAAATCACTCTAGCTAATTATTGTTTAACTAATGAGTGTGTGTTTTTATTTAGCAGAGAAATTTAGCATTCTCATCATATGGGCCCTTAAACCTGCTCCTTTAGATATTTCCTTCTTGCACTAATCTGTTCTGCACTATCGCAGTCTTCTTGCACTAGTGCAGGAACAGAGATTTATGCAGAAGGTATAAATTTTGTCTTTAATAAAGGATTTTTACTTCAAGCAAGGGCTTGAACTTTTCCAGTTTCAAAGCACTCAGATCCCGTGGCAAGAAACTAGTTCTTGCACCGGATCAGAGCTTCCTACACTTAGCATTTAATTCTTAAAATGAGTGCTTACTTATCGCAAGTACTATTATACTATTAAATAAAATTTCACACATAAAAAGTGAATTTTTCTCATCTTAACAGAGTGAAGGAATAAAAAACAATCAATATAAATTTATCCTATCATAAGCATTTAATGAAAGAAAGAATATTTCGGGAAGTAGACTAAGAAGGCTTGCTACATCACACCAATGTGCAATGGTGCAGGTTCATTTCTCCTGCTTGGACTAGGGGGGAAACCAATCAAACAGAATTTCAGAAAAGGAAATATCACACCAACGTGCACTGGTGCAGGCTCATTTCTCCTGCTTGGATCGGGCGGAGGAAAACCAATCTGAAATCAAGTGCAAGAAAGGAAATTGCAGGAAAATGAAATTTATCTACTTCACACAACGGATCCACTTTCACTCATATAGGAATTCATGTGCTTAAAATTAAATCGCACTTGACAATGAAAACACAAATTACAGGAAAATGGGAAATGGAGTAAACGTGCTGGGTTGGCTGGGCCCTAGCCAACCAGCACATTTCCCTTTTTAAACAAAAAATATGCTCAGTACCTTAATCAATTCATCAGCTTAAATACAGAAACTCAATTTTTGAAACATGAGGTGGAGCTCCCTTTTATTAATTCACTGAGGCAAGTTGTAATATTCCTTTTTGGAATTTTCGGGAAATTGGTCCTTTAGGACGCTGTATAAGGAATACAATGTAAAAATAAGTTGAACCGAGACTTGGGTCCATTTATTCACCCTTCATAAATTTCCCTTTTAGAAGATGAGCTCAAAGAAATAATCTTAGGAAGGTTATTTAGATCCTCCAATCCTGTATGTCCCAAACAATACTCAAAAGGAAGAGCTACAACAATGCATAAAATTCTACAAGTAATAGCTATGAAATATCAATACATGAGGTGCAAGAAGAGTGCATAGCCCTTATATTATGTGTAGCAACAAATAGATATACAAAAACTTGAGGTAAGCCCTCTCATGTTAGGCCAAATCAGCCCCAAGACAAATGTACATGCAACAATGAAAGTTAATAGCTACACAACCCAGCAACAAGCTATGACTGCACAGTCTATAGTGGGAAATGACTGCCAGATGATATAGATACAAAGAAATTTACAATTATAGGCTCAAATAAAGTGGGGGAGCAAGATCTCAACCCCAAAAAAAAATACTACCAGAATCCCCCAGGGGATTAGCCAAAATACACAAAATGGAAAAATGTCAGAGTTGCTGGGTAGCAGCAGCAACTCAAATAAAATACATAAAGGGAGAAGGATGGGAATGCTGCAAAAAATGTTGAAACCTCCTCCATTGATCTTCTAATTGAAAGGATGCTCCCTTCACTAAATATTACACCCTCCAATCCACAGTGTGAATCCCTCCTGCAAGCGCCCTTTGAAAATAACGCAGTATGAGGAAGAGACGGCGTTGGGGATGAGATGAAATATATGGCCCAGTGCCAAAATATGCAATGAAGCTCAGGGATCTTCCTCACTAATCTCCTAGAGAAAGAATGAGCTCCTCCTCTGCAAAATTAGCTCTGGAAGTGGGTGATAATGAATTCCTCATTGCAACCCTAACAACTCAATGTTTCTGCCAAGATGGAAAATGCTGTAGCTAAATATGGTCACCTTGGCCTCAATCCTGGATGTGAGGAGAATGAAGTACAGGTCCTCCAAAGCTTCCCAATGAAGGAGAGGAAACTTCTAAATAGAAATCTCCCTTGTGCTAAGCAGCACAAGCTATCCCAGTTGCACCACTAGATAGAGCAGAGCAAATTCTAATTCTTCAACATAATGAGAAATGGCTCTCCTTTCCCCTTTTATATCTAGAGAAGGATTCTTGTCATGGACCCCACCCATTAGGGTTTCTCTCATCCAATAATATCTCTCCTATGAAAACTGCGTTGTCCCACTAGGTGACTCACTCCCTCCATGAAGCATTGTTTGACTTGGTCAAACTGGACCTAGTCTTCTTATATTTTCCCCTTTTCACACTAGGAGATGAACAATCCCCTTTGCACATTTAGAGTGTTTATTATGCTTCTTCATGGGCCCCCTTACCCATTTTATTCTATTTATAAATAGGAAAGAAAAACTAATGTTCCAATTGACTTAATGAAAAATTTGGAACATTACAGTCCTCCCCTCCCAAAAATTGCTTGTCCTCAAGCGAGTGCAAGGGTAGACTGATTCCTCTTATCCTATGCTACAGCACCCATTTATGATGTTCTCCTTCAATAAATAGGATGCTATCTCATCAATAAGGCTCCGACATTTCTTCTCCTCAGCATGTATATTGGCTTCCATGCCATCATCATGGAAGAGTGAAGTGCTCAAGAGAGTGGAAAAGTGTTGTCTAAACATCCTCCCAAGGCATGGAGTATGAAATATGTTGGGAGACGTGTGTATCCTCCATCCCCAAGCAATAAACCATGCAAAATGAGTCACCTTCCAACTAGGCAACTCTGGGAAATCATCCTCCACCTTGAGTCTATGTAGAATAGGTGGGCTGCAAATCTGATCATGGTAAGCTTTATAGCCTACCCCACGCTGTCCCCTTCTCCACCAATGGTAAGTGTGGAGTGAAATCTAAACTTGGGTTGCACTAATGTTGCCCTCAAGTGGAAATATGAAGTCTAGATCTCCAAAGATCTCTCCTTCAGCGCTGCAAATCAAGCTGGCCCAAATAATCTCATATGTGATGAGTTGGAAGTCATCATCATATGGCATCCCATCAATCATATGGTTCACCTCATGGAAAAACAACTTTCTCATCATGGTGACCATATCATCTTCCATACTCCCCTTAGAGCATGTGCTGCCAAAATTATAGAGGTCTTCCCCCCCAAAAGACACATCCTCCCAATCTATCTCTCCCTCATGATACATATGGGGTTGCTGCTGATATAAGGCTAAAACATAATTATCTTCAAGTGAGACCCAATCCATCCCATAAAATCCAACACCCATGGGGTGCCTCCCAAAAAAGCTCAAGCTTTCCAAATGGCTCCTCCCATTTGAAATCAAATGGTGTAACATGGAAATCAAGGTTGGCCCATTTGTTTTTCTGGAACATGCAATGTGAGAAGCATGGGAAACCACACTCCCTATGGGCATCCTCAACTCTTGTAAGATGCTTCCCATGTCCAGCATTCTACTAGTAGAATATGGAGTCATAAACCTGTGAGAGCAAGGAGGTGAAACATAGCTCCACACATGGAACCAATGCAGGGCATCATTGGCCTGCCACAATATATAGTGCAACAAGTGTCCTTTCAGCCACTTGTTTTCTACCACATTCATCCTGCAAGATGAGATCATGAAAACATAATTTGGTGCCAATGGTGCACACTGGAAATCCTGTGGCTATCCCCCACAATCCAGTAATAAGATGACCATCATAATTGCTACAATGGACCATAAGTACAACAAAACATAATGTGCAAGAAGGAAAGATCCTCCTTGATATGATATGCTACTCAAAAATATAATAGAGTGTAAAACATAAAGCAAATAGTTACCTCCCTCATCATGTACTCCGGTCTTTGAGCTGAAATGGCTCAAATGAAAAATCTCCCTTACTAAAACAAAATAGGAAAGTGGTCGTGCCAATCACATCATCATCTCTCGGGTTGTGCATCTATCCATATGCTGATATACATCCATTAGGATTCCCTCCCAAGTGGACTCCTCCATCAAGTATGCATAAGAATGCATGAAAGGAGAATCCATAAATGATGCATGTAGGTGTCTCCCCTTGTGCTTGTGAACCCAAGCCAAGAAGATCAAGATATAGTAAGGAATACTGCCATCCATTACTCTCTCAACCTCATCTCCTACATGCCTCCAAGGTACATCACTTGTGAAGTGGTTTTGGAAACACTTCAACAAGTAATCCCAACTCTGAAGTGACAGTGCTCTTGGCCTATGGAGTAGGGCCATTGTCATCTCAAAGCTCAATTCTTCGACATGGATCTTGTCAAAGACTCTACTCATCATGTTGCTGCAGATATGGAGTCCCTCCCATGAATAAGGTACTACTTGGGCATCTAAGGCCAAGGAGAAACCCTTTTGCACTATGCTAGTGCCTCCTCCTGCTCCTGCGACATCTGAATATAATCTGAGAAACAAGAATGTTTGCTGCTCCTCCATACTCCCACCATACCAAATTTGTGATGGTGACATAATGAGTGGTAATAATAATGCCATCTCATCATAATGCACCCAAGCTCCTCTCTACCCCATGGTGTGAGCATCCTTCCAGACCTCCTCCTCCTCCTTCTCCACTCCCCATGAAAAAGGATAGGTCCTATCCCGGCCAAACTCTCTCAAGAGTAGCCAACATAGCATTGCCTCTTGCTTCCCTGTATCATAAATCTGCAAAAGTCTCACCATCCTCTTGCCTCTCATCCACATCCACTCAACTCTTAGTGAATGTCTTCCTTCATCTTGCATCTTGGCATTCCTCCAATGAGGTCTACCATCTTCCCAAAACAGTTTCTTGCCTTTTCATTTCATGGGACATTGAAATGCAATCTCTTCCATGAAATTGTTTTTAAACCCCAGCCCCAATGGTGGTGCACAACACATTAATGGTGTATAAAGGTGAAGGCATAGCACAGTGAAGGTTCCCTCCTCTAAACAATCAACATGCATAGATATACAATCCTCCACAAGAAATAAATACTTAGGCATACCTTGGAGAGTTTCAGAAGAATCTTATGTTGCTACAAGAGTCTCTCCCTCAATAATGCTGGATGCCTTAGCTGATGGAGATGAAGGTTGCTTCTCCATCACAATGAGAGTGCTAGTATGTGCCTCTTTAGTTGGGGGTGAGGGCTCCTCCCTCTTTTGACCAAATCTTCTAATCAATCTTTGAGAAAAATCAGCAAGAGTAGAAACCCTTGCATGGTCCCAATGGCTGAACCACCAAGTCTTTGCTTCACCCTCAAGGTGCAGCGCTACAACTTCTACAACCTTTATATCTACTACAGGGTGTAGCAAGAAGAAAGCCTCTAGTTTCTACACCCAGACCTCTGCAGCACCTGTGAGTGATCCATCGAAAGTGGACAATAGGAATCTATTGCCTCTCATCATCCCACAGTTGTGGGGTATTCTCTGTTATTTCTGTTGAATACATTGTGGAAAAGATAGATTCCCTTGGAAGGCTCTAGGGTTTTCTTGGTACTCAGCAATATACTCACTTATAATTTCGAATTCCTAGTGTTTCTCATGCTCTATTCCTCTTTGGTGAGAGTAGGAAGTGCATGGTCCTTCCTCTTCTCTTTCTTCAGTCTTCTCAACATCCTTGGAGAGGCCTTTGATGGATCTAAAACCATATGATATTAATCTCATCCTATTCATCATCTTGACCTCTTTTGTCTCTGCAATTCGAACTTCCATAGGCTGGGCCAAGCTCGAAGCTTTGTTACCACTGTAATATTCCTTTTTGGAATTTTTCGGGAAATTGGTCCTTTAGGACACTTTATAAAGAAGATAATGTAAAAATAAGCTAAACTGGGACTTGGATCCCTTTATTCACCCTTCATACATTTCCCTCTCAGAATATTATCTCAAAGAAATAACCTTATGAATGTTATTCAGATCCTCCAATCGTGTATGTCCCAAACAATACTCAAAAGGAAGAGCTACAACAATACATAAAATTATACAAGTAACAACTATGAAATATCAGTACATGAGGTGAAAGAAGAGTGCATAGCCCTAGTATTATGTGCAGCAGCAAATAGATATACAATAACTTGATGTAAGCCCTCTCAAGTTAGGCCAAATCAATCCCAAGACAAATGTACATGCAACAATGAAATTTCACAGCTACACAACCTAACAACAAGCTATGACTGCGTAGTCTATAGTGATAAATGACTACCAGCTAATATAGATACAAATATATTACAATTATAGGATCAAATAAAGTGGGGGAGCAATATATCAACCCCAGAAAATAGTACTACCACAATCCCCTAGGGGATTAGCCAAAATACCCAAAATGGAAAAATGCCGGAGTTGTTGGGTAGCAGTAGCAACTCAAATACAATACATAAAGGGAGAAGGATGGGAATGCTGCAAAAAATGTAGAAACATCCTCCACTAATCTTCTAAGTGAAAGGCTACTCCCTTCACTAAAGATTACACCCTCCAATCCACAGTGTGAATCCCTCCTGCAAGTGCCCTCTGAAAATAACGCAATATGAGGAAGAGACAACGCTGGGGATAATATGAAATATATGGCCCAATGCGAAAATCTACAATGAAGCTCTGGGATCTTCCTCACTGATATCCAAGAGAAATAACGAGCTCCTCCTCTGCAAAACTAGCTCCGGAAGTGGGTGATAATGAATTCCTCACTGCAACCCCAGCAACTCAACGTTTCTGCCAAGCTGGAAAACGTTGTAGCTGAAGATGGTCACCTTGCACTCAAGCCTGGATGTGAGGAGAATGAAGTAAAAGTCCTCCAAATCTTCCCAATTAAGGAGAGGAAACTTCTAAACATAAATCTCCCTTGTGCTAAGCAGCACAAGCTATCCTAGTTGCACCACTGGAGAGATCAGAGCAAATTAGAATTCTTCAACATAATGAGCAATGGCTCTCCTTTCCCCTTTTATATCTAGAGAAGGCTTCCTTGTCATGGACCCTACCCATTAGGGTTTCTCTCATCCAATAATATCTCTCCTATGAAAATTTCACTGTCCCACTAGGTGACTCACTCCCTCCATGCAGTGTTGTTTGACTTGGTCAAACTGGACCTAGTCTTCTTATATTTTCCCCTTTTCACACTAGGAGATGAACAATAAGCCACTTAAGTGACCCCTTTGCAGATTTGGAGTGTTTATTATGCTTCTTTGTGGGCCCCCTTACCCATTTTATTCTATTTATAAATAGGAAAGAAAAATTAATGTTCCAATTGACTTAATGAAAAATTTTGAACATTACACAAGTACATACATTAATACATCATCCAGCCCAAATTTGGGAGATAACAAAATATAGCAACCTGTTACCGCCTCTCTGGCTGTGTCTTTGTTCTCTTCTCCTATAAAAAATTCTTCTCCAGTCCTATTTACATTCTATATTATATAGATCTTTGGCCAACAACCAAAATAGATCATTCAACCCATTACATAACCAAATGAAGAATTTAGCTTTTCGGCTTTCAAAATTAGATAGTTAGCAAAAATTGTCATAGCCAATCTCCAACTTTTTTCCTTCACAAATTTGGTTTTGGCTGCCTTTGGATTGATCTTGCTGTTGTGGCTGAAGCTGCTCAAAATGAGGTGGTGATCAAGGAGGTTTGGATCTGTTACAAGGATTTGTTGTGCTGGCAATGGTGCAAGATCTGATCCTGCACTAGGATCAGCGGTCACGGTAAGTACTCTAAGTACCAAATAAACATTGGAGATATCGATAAGTTACAAAGAGTGATTAAAATTAAGAAATCATGTAATAAATAATTAATTAATGCTAAATTGAATTAAAAATATGAAAAATAAATTTATACGAAATATGTCACCATGCTTGGACTAGTGCAAGATGAGGGTGCATAAAAGAGGTAAAACAGAGGTAAATGGTTATGATTTAGGAAGGGGAAAATGGAAAAAAGAGAGAAAATTAGGGGGCTAACATCATCCCATCCCTAAGTTGTTGTGTGTCCTCACACAACTTTTTACCTTTGCAAACAACCTTCAAAAATTTGAGCATTCCAGCTCAATCCTTCTCTGACATACTGACATCATCCTGCAATGTTTCAGAATTCTTCTTTCTAATGTTATTTAGTTTCTTTGTCACCTTTTTAAGTCACTTGAAACATTGCACAGCTCGGTTCTTCCAAACTCAAACTTCTCCTTTCTTTTTCTGGATCTCCACAGTTAATTCTTCTTTACTTTGTTTTTTATCCTCCTGCGCTTTAGCTATGAGCTGTTCTAAGTTCTGCACTTGAAGCTCTAGTTCAACTATCTGAGCAGTAGGAGTTACCAAATCTTCTTCTTATTTTGTCTCGACAGGGGTTGTGTCTTCCTCAGGGACCTCTATATCCCTCATGGTTACATCAAGAAATTCTTCTTCTTCTGTCTCGACAAGGGCAGTATCTTCTTCTTGTATTGGTGCAGAAGGGGATTCAACGTCCTGTGGGGACTGTGGTTCTTTTCCTATGCTATATTCTTCATTATTTTTCTGGGCCCTTTTAATGAAATCAGCCAACAAAGTGTCATCTTCGACCTCTACAGACTTTGTTGTGTCTGCAAGGACTGACAGGTTGTTTTCTTCGGGGGTTTGTGCTTGTACTGGTGCCATAGAGGGAGCATCTTCAATAGGTGCACTAGTTGTCTTCTTATTTAAAGATGGGGCCCTTTATTATGTTGATATTTTAGGTCGTTTCCTTTTTTCACTAGTGCAAGAGGGACTCCCCTTTACATTTTTACTCGGACCCTTGCTTGTGTTGGTGGGGTCCTTTGTCTCCTTTGAAGCAACTGTCTTTTTATGCAGATGTTTCAACAATGCATCCCAGGTCATTCCTTTAACTTCTAATTGTTTCTGTACCAAAATATTTATCAGGCCGTGGTGATATAACTTCTTGTCGGCCTGGTCTGCCCATCCGTCCTACACACCCTTGGCCATTTTTTCCAAGCTTTTAAGCAAAAAATAGGGGAAATAAATCCTCCACCGGATGTGCCAGTCGGCTTCGAAATGCTGCAACATCCTAAAATGGTACACAAAAGTGAGGGAGTACCTTCCCTCACAGGTTACGAATTTCTGTGGGATGAAAAGGAGGTCCTGCCACTGTCCCAGCAGGGCACTGCACGGAATTCATTTCTTCCAATCTACCTTCATATTATTATCGATGACGAAACGCTGCCATCGATTCCTTTCTAGTTTTTTATTTTTAAACCACTCCTCACCAGTATTTTCAAAGCCTGTCATTGCTACTATAATCTCTTCCGTAACCTCAAATTTTAGAGGCCCAATTTTTACTCGGCCATTTTTGAAACTTTTGGAAAACTGTAGGGCCACTTCACTATTGTGCCCGTCAAAATTTTTCAATAATTGAAGAAATCCTGAGTCTCCCGATAGTGCAAGACTATTGCGATAATCAAAAATCTGTTCTACCTTACTAAGAGACGAAGGTTCGCTTCGAATAGGCTGCATCTCTTCTTAACGGTTATGAACAGTCAAAAATTTACATGCAACACCAGGAAAATTGGTTCTTATAGATAGGGATCCAACTTTCCACCATCCCTTCCATCTTATCACCCATTCATTCCACTGAAATAGTTGTGGATGTGCGACATCTTTGAGATCGTGCCGAATTGGTGCTTGCGGCGACATTTCAACGGATAGGTGGGGTAATCATTACGAGTGAAGGACATTTAGGATTATGGCGGAAAGGGGAAATTATATCCAAGCAAAATTTAAACACTTCTGCACTCTTTCATAATTCCAAAAAAATAACTTTATCATTCATTAAAAATGATCATGATTCTTAACTTAAAAACACCTTGTACTTTAAATAATTTTCTCCTAGTTAATATTATAGCACAAGTACTCATCGACAAAGTGAAAGGACTTCTTATAAAATTTCATGATGACCACTTTCATATGAAGTATGCTTATGAAAAGAACAAATTGTACTATGTTTCTGACACGGTGCATGCTTGTACTGGTATGCTTGCATTGCTTAAACTATGCTATTCTGTTGGTACCATTCTACTTGCATTATTATATAGGACAACATGCTTGCACTAGTGCAAGCATAATATATGAAAAAAAGAATAGGGAATTTAAGTAAAATATAGGCTGGACTTACAACATGGCTTCCTCAACTGATACTGGAAATTTGCTTCGCCCTTTCTTGATGCTTCAAAGCATATCCTTTTTCTCTTTTTGCGCGAGATCCTGCAATGAATTCATGAGGGAACAAAGAAGTGGGAAAAGGGAAATTTCAGAATTGGAAGGAATTCTGTTATAGGGATTCTAGGAATAGTACCACAAGAGGGGATAAATAGAAGTGGGATAGGGAAAAAAAAATCAAGGGTAAAGTGGGGATTTTACGAAACTGGCAGGGTAAATTCAGATGAATATGGGAAGGTTAATCATTCTGGGATTGAAGAAGAAAACTGAGGGAATATTACAAAAGTGGAATATGAAGAAAGACAGAAAATTTTCTGGAAGGTTTGCTTGTACTGGTGCAAGAAAAAATAATTGCAGTGAGAATTAAGCACTACATGAATAAAAATATCCATGCTAATTACCCCAATTGTATAAAGGTTGGTTCTACTGAACCTGCTTTTACTTGGTGGTCACTAGCATATCTAAAGATCAAGCAGCATTCTATTTTTAGTAGAAATTTTTTATCTTCCTACTAGCAAGTTGGTTTTCAGGTTGATCCTTCTGCGATCATGTCAGCAAACTGATTTTCATAATTACAAGAAAATATTTTTTCTTTACTTTTTATTTAAATTTTTTGTATTTAATTTTTTTTTTTTTTTAAGAATAAGAAGAATTCATGTTTTCAAAAGGTTGGTATTACCATTCACCACTACCATCCAAAATTGTTGTTGGACTTGCTATGTAAAATCTTTCCTGGAAAGTGCCTGAAAAATACTTCTTTAATCTGTGTCAATTTACCAAGAATACTAAATTTTTTCCATCAATAGTTTTAACTTCTATTGCTCCATTCTCGAATACTCGAATCAATTCATAAGGTCCCATACAATGTGTACGAAACTTCCCTTTAAAATTTTTAAATCTAGAATCATAAAGGAGCACCGAATCACCTGGTTGGAATTGCTTTTTCTCAATAGACTTGTCATGCCACCTTTTGTGTTGCTACTGAATCAGTATCTTCTGTTGAACAACATCCCTAGGAAATTGATCTAACTCATTTAATTGGAGAAGATGTTGTTGTTGTGCCTCAAAGAGATCTAGTCCTATCTAACTGCAGTTCAGAAAGTTTTGATCTGGAACTCAATTGGTAACAGAACCTGTTTTCCATATACCAGCTCATATGGTGTACGTCCCGTGCTATTTCTCCAAGTGGTTCTATATGCCCACAAAGCTTTTGGTAGTCTTTTAACCCAGTCTTTCCAATGCATATTTACTGTCTTTGTAAGAATGGACTCGATCACTTTGTTTGTGGATTCCACCTAGCCATTTGCTTGTGGGTGATACGGCGTGGATTTCCTGTGATGGATATTGTATTGCTCCATCACACCCTATACCAGATTAGAAATAAACTACGGACCATTGTTAGAAAAAATTTCTCTAGGCACACCAAATCTAGTAAATATTTCAGTAAAAAGAAAATCAACAACAAATTTTTCTGTAGCAAAGGAAATAGCTTTAGCTTCTACCCATTTTGTAACAAAATCTGTAAAAACCAAAATATGCTTTTTACTTAATGACGTTGGATTTATTGACCCTATAAAATCAATAACCCATTTTTCAAATGGCTTAATCACAACTTGGGGGCATAAAGGCATTTCATTGGTTTGAGTAGGCTGACCCACTCGTTGACAGCTATCACATCGCCTGCCATATTGTTTTGCATCCTTAAACAAGGAAGGCCAAAAGTAACTAGCACACAATACTTTATATGTAGTTTTCTTATCAGCGAAGTGCCCTCCAGAAGGTTCATCATGAGCAGATTTCAATATGTCAAACACTTCCTCCTCTCTTACAAATCTACATATAATCACGTCTGGACTAGTTTAAAAGATATCTCCTTGAATCCAGGAATATGCAGCACTTTTCTTAATAATATTCTGCTTTTCATGAGCAGACAAGTGGGGTGGTGTTTTTCCAGTAACAAATTAATTAGCTATGTCAACAAACTAGGGAGAATCTGTTGACATAGAAAAAATATTTTCATTCAGAAAATCATCATTAACAGGAGTTGCTTCACTAGGATTATCTAATCTAGAAAGAAAATCTGCTACAACATCAGATTTTCCTGGTCTATCAATAATAGTAACATTAAATTCCTGCAACAATAGAAACCACCTAGTCACTCTACCGCTAGTCAATGGTTTTTTCATCAAATATTTAATCGCAGAATGATCAGTATGTACAAATACTTCATATCCTATAATATAGTGCCTGAACTTATTAATTGCAAAAATCACAGCTAAAAACTCTTTCTCTGCAACTTTATAATTTAATTTAGTGGAAGAAAAATTCTTACTAATATAATAAATAACATAGGATTTCTTATTTTCCTCTTGTCCTAAAGCTACGCCAATAGCCAAATTTGAAGCATCAGAGGAAATGTGAAAAGGCAGGGACCAGTTAGGACCTCTCAAAACTGGTGCATGTACCAACTTTTCCTTCAATGATTCAAAAGACTGCTAGCAAGCCGTGGACCAAGAAAATTCACTATCCTTAGCTAGAAGTAGGAAAAGAGAGGCAACTATATTAGAAAATTTTTCAATGAATCTTCTATAGTAACCAGCATGTCCTAAAAAACCTCTTACTTGCCTTTGAGTTTTGGGTGCAGGAAGATGCAGAATGATTTCAATCTTTGATGGATCAACCTGGATACCTTTACCAGAAATCAAATGGTCAAGTACCACTCCCGCTTTACACATTAATCTACATTTATTGTCACTCAAGGTGAGATGGGCTTCCTGAAAACGAAGAAGTGCTTTCTCCAGATTTTTGAGAGCTTCCTAAAAAGAATCACCAAACACAAAAAAGTCATCCATATAAATTTCTACAAATTCTAGATCAGCAAAAATGGCCAGGACTTCCCTTTGAAAGGTAGCCGAGGCATTACATAAACAAAAGGGAAGCACTTTATAAGCAAATGTACCCCATGGACATGTAAAAGCAGTTTTATCCTAATCTTCGGGTGCAATCTGTATTGGTTATAGCCACTGAAGTCATCCAAAAAGGAAAAATATTTCTTTCTTGCAAGGGTATCAAGCACCTGGTCAATGAAAGGGAGATGGAAGTAATCTTTGAGAGTGGCTTTGTTTAATTCTTGATAATAAATAAAAATACACCATCTTCCATCTTTCTTAGGTACTAGAACTAATGGAGAGACCCACTGACTGTCAGAAATAGGATAGATAAAACCGACATCCAAGAGTTTTTGTACTTCTTCCTTCACAATATCTCTTAGAGTTGGATTCATTCACCTTTGGGTTTTTCAGACAGGTTGAGTTCCTTCCTGGATATAGATATGATGTGTACAAGTCTCAGGAGGAATACCCTTCATATCTTCATAGCCCCAATCAAAGGCAATAAGATGGTTTTGCAACAAATTCACAAAATGATCCTCCTGAGATGAGTCCAAATCTGAACTAATATGCAAGGATTTACCAGGGCTAATCTCAACAAGAGTAGTGTCGGGCTCAAGAGTACTCAAGGTAGTGGTCAAATGCAGCAGTAGAGAAGAATGAGAATCATGATTATCTTGAAAATCTAGGCTGAAAATCTGGCTTAATGGCTCAAAATTAGGGATAGTGTCTAGATTATTCAGGAAATCTTGAATCTCATCTTCTTGTGAAGACGCAATATAATGATGGATAAGGGAACTAGGCTGAGTCTTCTCATCACTACTTTGATCTAACCATAAAGTATCTCGAAGGTCCTAAATGGATCTGGCAGGGGGGTATAAGGTAACTTTCTTCCTAGAATCTCCATGCAAAATATACATATCACCAGAACGACATCCAATATATGCATTGGCCATAGCAAGCCATGGTCGACCCAAAATCAAGGGATGTCCTCCTACTGGGTTCTTTGGCTGAAGCAAAATGAAATCAACAGGATATTGCTAAGAATCTAATGAGATAATCACATCATCCAATACTCCTTTTGGCTTAATTTTAGATCTATCTGTTAATTCAAGCACAGTGGGAGTAGGGCAAAGATGAGATAACCGAAGTTGATCTATGGTTTGCTTAGTCATGACATTAATGTTCGCCCCCAGGTCTATAAGAACATTAGAGACAAGGACATTACCGATCTGAACTGAGACAACAGGGTTTCCGGGATCAGTATATTTTTCCATAGACACACATCCCATATTCTTGTTCCTTCATGAGTTTTTTCTGAAATTTTAAAGAGTCTAACTGTTTGGTAACAGTATTCATTATATCAATTTTCATGTTTTCCATTTTATTTTCTAGTCCAATAATCATAGCATCAGTAGATTCAGTTTTTCTATTTCTATTTCGAGTTCCTCTACCAGATCTATACTGATTTCTTGAAAATTTCCTGCATAATTCACAAATTTGTTCAAAAGTTTGTTGAGAAATATCACCTTGTCCTAACACATTCAAATTATTTCTAGCATTATTACTAAGTCCTCTTAAGAACAAGATTCTAATATTACTAGGATCAAACTTAAGTTTTGACCTTTGTAAAATATACAGAAATATTTCTAGGTAATCTTCAAGAGTTTCATCATCATCCTGTATGATTGTAAAAATCTCATCCTACATGTCCCGAGTTTTGCAATATTCTTGATATTTAGACAAAAACACTTTCTTCATCTGATCCCAAGAGGTTATAGTGTTTCCTCCTAACCCCATAAACTAGCGTAAAGCTGAGTCCTTGAGAGTAACAGGAAATAATCTTAACTTCTGATCGTTAGTTGAATAATCATAACTTCTACACAGAATATCAAAATCGAATGGAAAAGAGTCAGGATCTTCATGAACTTTACCATGGAAATGAGGGAGAGCTAATGGTGGAATATTCTTCATTTGTGCCACAGTATCAGGATCCACAATTGGAAACACAAAAGTGGATTGTTCTCCACTTACCTGGCTTTCACCAGTCCCTTCCAAATCATCTTCATGGTCCACCATTGTTTCCCTTTTACTTGTACCACTCTCAACAGGCTGATCCACACCTAAGCTGTTGTAACCAGAATCCAAGTGGATTGTTCCCACGTGATGGGTTTGAATTGGATTGGGCTTATTGCTTACAGAAGGAGACCCAATATGAGAATTTGTTTCATAATTCTTTTGGCCCTTAGTGGGCTTCGAACCCTTACCTTTTCTAAGATTCATTTCAAAAAATAAAGAAAAGTAACAAACAACTTCTAGTAAAAAAAATGTTGACAAAAATCAATTAACACCAGTAAAATTCCTTCAAATAAGATTTTCCAAACAATACTGCAAAAATAAAGGAAAAATTACCTCTATTGTATAATCATAAAATTCTTACCAAATCAAATCGCCTCCGCGGCAACAACGCCAAAATGTTGGGTGCAGGAATTACACTTAAGCAAACTCCTCAACACTTAGTTTGTCAACCCGGGGGATCCGTAAACTTAGAGAAGAATCACAGGAAATGCCAGAGATGGTATGAATCTTCCTAATATAAATCCCTACTTTCTTTAAAGGAAAGATTGCAGAATCAAATTAAAAAGAGAAAAAGGAAACTTGAACCATCAAAATAATCTAAGACTGGAACAAGGAAGAATGCATTTGCAAGAGAGAATTAAAGATAAAAGGCAATCACTCTAGCTAATTATTGTTTAACTACTGAGTATGTGTTTTTCTTTAACAGAGACACTTAGTAGTCTCATTCGATGGGCCCTTAAACCTGCTCCTTTAGAGATTTCCTTCTTGCACTAATCTATCCTGCACTATCGCAGTCTGCTTGCACTAGTGCAGGAACAGAGATTTATGCAGAAGGTATAAATGGTGTCTTTACTAAAGGATTTTTACTTCATGCAAGGGCTTGAACTTTTCCAGGTTCAAAGCACTCAGATCCCGTGGCAAGAAACTAGTTCTTGCACTGGATTAGAGCTTCCTGCACTTAACATTTAATTCTTAAAATGAGTGCTTAATTATTGCAAGTGCTATTATATTTTTAAATCAAATTGCACACATAAAAATTGAATGCTTCTCATCTTAACAGAGTGCAGGAATAAAGAAAAAATCAATATACATTTATCCTGTCATAAGCATTTAATGAAGAAAGAATATTGCGGGAAGTAGAATAAGAAGGCTTGCTGCATCACACCAATGTGCACTAGTGCAGGTTCATTTCTCCTACTTGGACCAGGTAGGGAAACCAATAAAACATAATTGCAAAAATGGAAATATAACACCAACGTGCACTGGTGCAGGTTCATTTCTCCTGCTTGGACCAGGTGGAGGAAAACCAATATAAAATCAAGTGCAGGAAAGGAAATTGCAGGAAAAGTAAATCTATCTACTTCACACAACGGATCCAATTTCACTCATATAGGAATTCATGTGCTTGAAATTAAATCACACTTGACAATGCAAACACAAATTACAGGGAAATGGGAAATGGGGTAAACGTGCTGGGTTGGCTAGGCCCTAGCCAACCAACGCGTTTCCCTTTTTAAATAAAAATTCTGCTCAGTACCTTAATCAATTCATCAACTCAAATACAGAAAAAAAATTTGCGAAACATGAGTCAGAGCTCCCTTTTATTAATTCACTGAGGCAAGTACATACATTAATACATCGTCCAACCCAAATTCGGGCAATAACAAAATATAGCAACCTGTTACCGCCTCTCCGGCTGTGTCTCTGTTCTCTTCTCCTATCAAAACTTCTTCTCCAGTCCTATTTACATTCTATATTATATAGATCTTTGGCCAAAGGCCAAAATAGATCATTCAACCAATTACATAACCAAACACAGAATTTAGCTTTTCGGCCTTCAAAATTAGACAGTTAGAAAAACTAGCTGTAGCCAATCTCCAGATTTCGTCCTTCATAGATTTGGTCTCGGCTGCCTTTGGATCGATCTTGTTGTCATGGCTAAAGCTGCTCAAAATGAGGCGGTGATGAAGGAGGTTCGAATCTGCTGCAAGGATTTGCTATGCTGGCAACGGTGCAAGATCTGATCCTACACTAGGATCAGCGGTCGCGGTAAGTACTCTAACTACCAAATAAACATTGGAGATATTGATAAGTTACAAAGAGTGATTAAAATTAATAAATAATGTAATAAATAATTAATTAATGCTAAGTTGAATTTAAAAAATGAAAAATAAAGTTTATATGAAATATGTCACCGTGCTTGGACTAGTGCAAGATGAGGATGCATAAAAGAGGTAAAACAGAGGTAAATGGTTATGATTTAGGAAGGGGAAAATGGAAAAAAGAGAGAGAATTATGGGGCTAATAGCTCTCACTTTCCTTGAGTAGGCGGAATGATGTACATGTAGGAAACTCACATTAAAAACTGAAACCAAGACTTACCCTGAAAAACAAGACAACATTCATCTTCTCCAGTGATTGCAAAAGACTATCGAATGGATCTTGTAAATATTGAAGCATTACCTTGTCTTGAGATCCAACAACAAAAAAACAAGTACTCCCTTCATTCTGATCTGAAAGAACACTTGGTTGTTGATCGATAGGAGAGCATAGGGAAGTATGACTTTCTACTATCTGAGTGTTGTCTACAAATTTCTAAAGCATGAGTAACTCTGATTCTTTCTCTGGAATACTGTCTCTCTCAGGCTCATGGTCATCAAATTCATATTCTAAGTCATCCTTAAACTGAAAACATTCTTCAAGATTAACAAACATGACAACCCTATCATCTTCATGAAAGACAACATTATTTGCTAGTTGATATCCTTGGAGGGAATCATCATCATAAATTCGTTTACTCACAACAATATCCTATATAATTTCATCAAACTCCTCATCAAAATTATCTTCATATTAGGCAAATCAAGTTCAAGAGAAACTTCATCAAATATGAACATTGAAAAAGGAGATTGTCTTTGTTCATGATGATCTATAAATCTAGTTTCAGGATTGTCCATATTTAAACTTAGATTTTCATTTTTAAAAATGGAAGAAGTTCTACCAACACTTTCTTGACTATGTGTGACATGACAAACCTGATTTAGCTTGGACTGTAATATGACATTTCAGGAGTTAATCTATCTCATCTTCAGAAAGAGGAGAAAGTACTTTTTTATTTTCTTTTTATAACACAATAATTTTCTTCTTTCTCTGCTAAAGATTTACAAGGACGCTGAATATCTTCTTTAACCTTTGGTTGATCAAATTTTTGTACTGCTGCAAGAATTGTCTCATGTGGGAAGACTTTATGAACATCAAGACAATATACATTTTCTTTTTATTCCATGAGAGAAAACACTTGCTCTTTTTGGTGATGAAAAGGATTGTCATGCAAAGCCTCCAAGATCTCTTCATCCATGAACTCATTATCATCATAATAATCCTATAGGTTTCGAATGAAAACCTCAATTTGATCACAACAATTATTAACCAAAGACAAAGAAGGGTAGGACTCCTTGTATTCTTCATAAAATATTGAATGGAAAACACTAAGAGAACAAATAATGGCAAGTGGCAAACCTTCATACCAAGATTATGCCTTTCCTTCAAGAGAAGCCATGAACATTTTTAAAAGACAATATTCAGGAAATTCAACCTTCAAATTGCGTGTATGCATGTGAAATTTAACCATATGTAAAGCAACATCATTCCTATAATCATATTTAGACATAGGCAAATTCCTTTTCCAATCTACCTTAGGTATTTTATTTGGGAAACCTACAATGTGATCCCACTAATGGGAGCATACCTTCTTGCAACAACTTACATCTTGAAAATTCTTGAAGCTACTGATCTTCATGCAGTGGAGTCACCACGAAGTGTTGGTTTTCTGGATATTTCAGTGAATGGAGTCACCAGGTGAATGGTTCAGCCTTCATATGTGTCCAAATGTTGTTCACCATCAACAATTAGATTTGATCTTTGTTGTACATCTAGGGAAGATCTGATCTTTCGTCCCTGGTATGGTCGCCAAAATGTTATCACTTGGATTGAACCTCAGGCTGAGAAAGGAAATTCTGAGGTAACCACAAATGATGCTTAGGAAAGTAGCTAGCCCTACTAGGCAAGGAGAGTGCTCTCTCCATATAGATCACATCTAGGTATAGTAGCTCAGGGTTTTCATTGATTGTATAGGGTTGTGTTGGATCAAAAGGAGAAAAAACAGTTAGGGCAAGGGAAATTAGGTCAAAATTTGTAGGGTGTTCTATGGGGCAAGGTAAGTAGAGTGGTCTATCACTTGAGGATTTTTTGTGGTGGGATAACCAAGACAAGTGAGGATCTAGAAAGAGCATGGTGAAAACATGGTTTCTTTCTAAACCGAAGAATTTACAGACCGTGAATATTAACCCAAAACAAAGCATAGAAATTATGGATTCTGTTCATCAAACTTGAAAACATTCACTCAATAGATATTAAATTATGGATGGAATAAAAAAAAAATTCTAATAACTGAGCACAAAAGGAGAAACTAGAACTAAACACCATACCACATGGATCCCATAAAAACAACTGAAAATTTGATTAATATTCCTGCTCAGAACTGATACAAAAGTGTGTCTCTTCAAAAGAAAAGCATCCAAATGAGTCAAACCTCTGAATCCTCTGAAGAAATAAGCTAAATATACCTCAAAACCACCTCCTCTCACCCTTAGGGGTCGAATCCATGAGGTGAGGGTGGTTTACATGAAAAGCTGAATTGAAAGTTAGAGTGTAGGATGAGGAAAGTGACTCATTCCTATCTCTATTGATGACTTACCTAATGCATCTACATTAGATAAATTAAAAAAATGACTTTTACATTCATCTTGAACTTTTAAATCAATAAAATTACATTTCCCAAAGTGAAAAGTCAAACTGGAGAAGATTTTCTCAAGATTGTAAAAATTTGCAATTTTCTGGCAAACGCGTAGTGTCCAAGTACGAAAGATAACATGTTTTGCAAGCTTCTTTTGAGCGCCTTCCCGGTGTCCAAATCAGGTCCATGATAGCTCATTGTAAATCTCTCTGAGTCTAGTTTCTAGATCGATCTTTTTTTGCAAAATGGTTTTGATTTTCCCTATCACAAAGCCAATCTCCCGGGACTAGTAAACACGCAGCGACCAGGTAAAAAAGGAGGCAGAAACACGATTTTTTGGTGGTTTTTTTCATGTTTGAGGGACCAATTCTCCTCCAAATATTCTGAAACTTGCTAGGTTTGATTTACTCATCATTATGAACCTGCTGGTGGTGGCCATTTTTCATTTGGAGGACCTAAAAAAGAGCTCAACGTCTAGGTCGCTGCGCCTTTGGAAAAATTTCTGTGTTGAAAATTGCAAAAAATTACTGAAATGAACATAAGTGCAAAAATGTGCCAAAATTATGAGGGTACTTGCTCATTAAGTTCTTTAGGCATGGAGTGACACCTCAAAAAGTATGTCTAACTTATTTTTCTTCTTTGGTCAAATTTTGAATTTTTGCATGGGCTCTTTTGAGCTTGGCCCTTACAATTTTGTTCCTCATGGCATAGTGCTTTTCCATTTTCCTCTGAATGTCATTGTCCTTTTGAGCCTTGGCCAAGAGCTGCTCCAAGTGTTGGTTGAACCTCTCAATCCATACTTCTTTGTGCTCATTGATTTCTATGGAAAGCTGTTCATCTAAGGTAAGCTAGTCTGCTAGCTCAGCTTCCCTTTGTTTCTCTAAGGTTAGAGCTCTTTTCAGCCCTCTAGTCCTTGGTATTTGTCTTAGAGGTTGTTCCTCCTCATCATCTGGTTCACCATACTTCTACAATGTCTCTTAAAGTAAGGATTTATCCTTATCTACCTCTATTGGTGCTTTGATGCATCTCACTTCATCAATGGTGTGTTTGGTGTCAAACCCTAGGGAGATGATGGAATGAAAGGTGAGTGTATGAAGTGAGGGTTGTTGTGATGAAATTGAGGGATTTTGGGAATAAGGATTTGTAATATGAGGGAGGTGACAGGGTTAGTGATTATGATGGGTTTTAGGATAGGGTATTTAATTTTAGGTAGGGTGTAGGGAGCCTAGCTAAATGAAAACCTAGGAATTAAGGTTTTGAAGGATATGATAGTTTAGGGAAAGGGGATATCAGTGTAGGGATTTGAGAAAGTGTTGTGTGATATTAGGAAAGTTCTATGAAGTCAAACAGACTGAGATCAAAGTGTAAATTAGGTTTTAATGAAAACTGGGTTTTGAAATATAAGGAGACACCAAATTCCCTTAGGCAAACTTCACACATCAAAATGACATTTGTTAAAATGTAGTGAATCAAATTTGTTACTTACTGGCTTGCTGGAGATTTGTGAATCTATTTGGAAGTGAATATGTGAGATTTTATGGTATATTAGAGAATTTTTGAAGCAACTGGGCAAAAACACAGCGTCCCTGGTAAACGTGCATTGTCATTGATAAATACACTACAATTTTAGTCAAACGCGCAGCATCCCTATAGCACCTTTTTGTAGACCACATTTGGAGGCCTTCCCGGTGTCCAAATTGAGTGCATGATAGCTTGTTGGAAATCCCTTGAAGTATAAATTCACAATATACCTTTTATTTTCTGATTGGAGTTTATTTACCTTGTCAAATGTTGATTTTCCCAAGACTGGTCAAAAAGTACTGAATGAGGGTGCAGAAATGCATAGTGCTGGTGCAGGCAACATTTGGGGGCTTTACTCAACTCCACTTTGAGATCATGATAGCTCATTGGAAATCTCTCTCTGTCTAGTTATCATTTGACTCATCAAGAAAGTTATTTGGACACTCCAGCTATGAGAAAACTTGATTTTTCCCAAGGTCACTCCAGAAATGCAACAAACCTTTTGTAGCACCTGTATTTTTGACATTTCTAAAAAACCATGATACCTATGTAAAAAATGAAGGAGGTTTTTCTTCCTTGGCCTATTATGGATAAAAATTTCTCTGACATTTGCCAAATTCATCTCTATTTGGTGGGAAACATAGTTTGAAGCGAAACTAGCCCTATGAGTTGCAAATGGCTTCTCTTGGAATGATTTCTTAAAACATGATGAAGACATCATCGTATGAGTTGGAATGGCCTCATACTTACTGATATGAACTACTTGACGCCTCCTCTTCTCGAATGTCTCGTTTCAATAGAAAACCCTAGATTAGTGGGACAAGAAATTAGGGTTTGGTGCTTGTGAACAATGATGACTTGGGCACCCTTGGGAAAAATGGTTAAGAAACGAAGCAAGGTCAATGAAAATGAAGGAGATGAGGTGAAAGTAGAGTAAAATAAGGCAGGATGGGTGGGATGTAAATATTAGTGCTAACAGTACCCACATGTATACAGGACTTTTCTTCACCAAAACTATGTATACACTAATTCTGGATGTATACTCGAGTTCCCTTCATCAAACCTGCATATACATCTTAAAACTTTACCTTTATCATTCCTTTGTCACTGACTTGAATTTCTTTCTCTGTCACATCTGAACTGACCTGTAGAAACATCAATTTTACATCTTTAACAAATAGGTTGTTATCAAAAAGGAAAATCGTCGAGGAGGTTGCCATCAAGTACAACATAGTACATTATAATACCAACAAAGAACAATAAAGAAAATGAGTATGTTGGATGCATATATCAACGCCTTAAATAATCCATTAAAATATGAGCACAAAGGAAAAAAATCTATTTTATCGACATTCATGCTTTAATGATTTAATACAACACATTCAAAATAAATTCTACTCCATCTACATGCATGAACCTCAAGTAAATCAATGCAACACAATAAAAAATAAGTTTGTTCGATGCATATGCATGTACCTCAAATAATCTAATACATAAAGAAAAAAAATGGAAAACCTAATGTCCATTACCATAATTTTAGCATGTTAAAATAAAGAAAAATATCTCATTTTCAAAAGGAATTTATGCAGGAACATGACTGTGATACACACCGAAAAGGCGAGTCTCCCTTGTGCAACAAAACCATTTAAATTTGTGAGTACTAACGAAAAAATTTCTAGAATATGCATCATGCACCATTATGCATTGACCATGACAGGGAGTCACCTATAGATAGTGCAATCATGTGACTAGCATGAAGACATAGATAACTCATGCTCGTGAATGTCCCTTCGACCCTCCTAGTTTTGTCATGGAATAGATTATCATGCAGTTCAAACTATTAACAAGAATCCCAAGATATGGTTAAACATATATATTCAATTTAATCATATTTTTATAAACTTCAAGAGTAAATGTGTAGTTATATAGATATGACATTATCCCCCCTTAAAGATAGCATAATCATTAATGTTTATCATTAACTCTTACTCATGATATCTATCTTCGAATAATTAAAAGGGATCCTTCCCCTTCAAGATAAAAGATTTAATTTTAGGAAATATCAACAAGTAAAAGTAATAATGTTTAATTATTAATCATAGATATCCAATTTTAACCTTCAATCATTTAGCCAATATTCAATTTCATAGAAACAAAACAAAGTATCTAAAAAAAATTATTGTTAATTTCCATTTACTCTTGTAAATCATGGTCACTTTATGGAATTATTTTTAACTATAGGTGGTTTTTCAGCTGTGAAAAGCACTCTAAGAGTGGTTTGACAAACCATTAGAAAGAACCTAGGGTGTTTTCACAACCTCCATCGAAAGTACCCTATAATGTATGATCCATAAATAAAACAAGATCACATTAATCACAATGACATTATTTTCAATCAAATGAAATACTTTTAACTATCAATCATTCATGAAATGTTAGGTGATATTTTAATCAGGATTCTTCCACAAGTACTCAGAGAGAACCTAGTTCTCTAATCATCAAAATGGTCAATAATTCCATCAAGCACATACTATCTTATCCTATACTAAATACATCCACATAGTACTTCTACAAGTACTCAGATATCACCTAACTCTCTAATCATCAAAATGATCAATAACAACACCAAGTGCATATTGAAAAATGCACCGCTAAAGACATCCAGAAGATTGATAACACAATAGATGTATCGAGTGAACTACATTTCTAGTGTTTCTTCCTCGAGCACTAGGCTCCTTTCCTATCAGGAAACTAATAAAAAATATTTCATAAATTTACACCTCCTCACCCAAGTAATGTCTTGCTATATTTGGGTATAGGTTCAATATTTATCTCCAATTGGCACCTATATTTAGGTACATGTCCAATACTTATCTCCCAATAGAACCTTCAAGTTCAAAATACCTTTATCTCCCGCAATCCTTTCATACATCTTCCACCCATGACATTTATCTCTAGTCATGGGAGCTCTTGGTGGTAAGATCAAGGTCACCGCTTTTGGAAACAATGAGGATAATTCCTATCCTTTCATGGACCATAACTAATTATTTCCTGATAGTGGGGGATCCTATAATAATCCAAAAAGAATAGTAAATAAAAAACATTTTTTTTTTCAACAAAGTGAATATTTACTTTCTCATAAATAATATTTTATTTTCACTTTTTTAGTCTTTCAACAACATGTCGTTTTAAAAAATCATAAAAATCATTTAAAAAAATATTACCACCCTAATTGACATTATTTTTCAAGTCACAATTTGATTTTTCTCTATCATCCAAATTTTCCTTGGAAAACTTTTCAATCATCACTTATGATTCTTACCAGCTCATGATTCCTTGAAATGTTTCAGGCCCTACTACCAGAGCATCCTCGTGGTTTTTGTTATGATTCTGCACACCACATATCTCCACAATGGTATGATATTGTCCACTTTGGGCCTAAGCCCTCATGGCTTTGCTTATGGGCTTTACCCCAAAAGGCCTCATACCAATGGAGATATTTGTCCATCTTTATATACCCATGATCCTCCCCACTTCTAGTCAATGTGGGACTTTGGTCGTATACCCAACAATCCTCCCCTCGAACAAAGGACCATCGAGCCTCCCCTCAAACGATTATCCATCTGTCCACTCTCTACCAACCAGGATTCTCCGCTCCAATGCGTTGGAAGCACACGCCTTACATGGAGCACCATCTGCCTCGAGAGCTTGCTCTATCCCAGGTCAACTCCTCTTCACCGTGTTGGGACCAGGACACGTCCATGAAGAATCCGGAGCATACCGCCTGTCTAACCGAGCTCATCCATGGATCCCATCATGATATTACCGGGGCCCACCACCTTCTTTCGGCATTCGAGGATTCATCCACTTCGCTAACTTCAGGGCATGGCTTTGTTACCACTTGTTATGATTCTGCACACCACATATCTCCACAATGGTATGATATTGTCCACTTTAGGCCTAAGCCCTCATGGCTTTGCTTATGGGCTTTACCCCAAAAGGCCTCATACCAATGGAGATATCTGTCCATCTTTATATACCCATGATCCTCCCCACTTCTAGTCAATGTGGGACTTTGGTCGTATACCCAACAGTTTTTCCCTTCAATTAGGGTGTCCCCCAAAATATAACAAGTCACAGGAGTCATGGATGACATATCATGTCACACGAGTGGTATTCATTTCAATTTTTTCCACATAATAAACATCATTTCAATTAGAAAAACATTAAAATATCTTGGACATAATTAAATTATACCTTCTCATTTGCAGTTGAAAATCATAATGTAACATTGTACCTTTTGTAAGTTTTTGTGCTTCCATTAAGCTACTCCTGCTTAATCACATGAACAAAAATAGTCACAATTGTTTTTATAAATAACCCATATCTTCTACCAAAATATTGTTACAGACAGAAAGAAAAATAAAAAAATAAAAAAATAAAAAATAAAAAAATAAAATAAAAAATAAAAATAAAAATAAAAAAATAAAAATAAAAAATAAAAAAATAAAAAATAAAAAATAAAAAAATCAAGTACATTCAAGATGCATTTCATTTTCACATGCAATAGTGTTCTCAGTATTTTAACAATGTAGAAAGGTATTTATCTTGTTACTTTTCATAAAACATTTCTATGCATTATAGTAATAATAACAAATAGGGATACATCTTCCATGTGCTACATCCAAGGAAATTTAAAACACATTTTTCATTAAGTTGTTTTTCCAAAACAACAGTTAATAATTGATATAATCATATTTCTAATTCATGCGACATATTATTTCATTTATGCATATGCATTTACTCAACAACCATTATGTGGAATTAAAAAATTCAAGTCAATCACACGAGCTTTTCTTGATTAAATAAATTAGTAATTCTAACAGTTTAAAACACCATCAAGGTTTGTCTTTATTTATGAGAACCAAGACACCACATGTTAACAACATGATAGAATTAACTGATTATATTTAAATTAATATCAAAATTTATTGGGTGGATTTATAAAATTATGAAATTAACATTTTAGTTATATGTAGGATGCATACCAACTAGCATCATCATTAAATCATCAATTTGTAAAGTCGTGAAGTTTGAAAAAACAATGTAATTAACAACATCTGATTACCACTAATTCTATCATTAAGCTCGTAGAACATATATAATCCATTTCATCTCATCTGCAAAGCTAAAATCCTTGACATAATAATGAAAAAGTCACATTAATGACACTATTGTATCATGATCGAAGTTCTTTGTAACCTTCAAGAACTTGTAGTCATAGGTATGCATTTCTAACAAGTATTCACTTCTTCAATCATTTTAGTTTCTTGCAAACAATAATATTATAGATAAAATCATATGAAAAGCTTTATTCATATTCAAAACATATTTATCATTAATGTATGTGTCATTAACAATCCAAACAACCCCCAAATTTAACAGTGTATCGTTACCAATAGACCAACAACATGAAGTAAACTACCAAAATCACTTTGTTCACAACTTGTAATAATATTCAATAAAATTGATTCATGCATATAGTTAGCCATGTAATACTAACTAATCAATTCCACCAACCATCTTAATTAAATCAAATCCACAACAAGGATCAATCATAAATTAGCCATTACAGTCATTGTTTATCTCTAACATCTAAAGGGGTTTCCCTCTAATTTGTTTAAAAAAATTATATTATCCTCTTAAAGGACAACCCCTTGCCTTCTACACTCTCTCATTATCACATAGATTAATACATGCATTCATTATATATAGGCAATGCATTGTAACTTAATCATATATTTTTAAATGCACCATAATATTTTCATATTATTATGCATGCAAAGGTTGGTGGTAATCCACACTATCACTGTTGAGTGATCAATATTTTTCATAAATGCAATAAAAATTTTACTGTATTTTCTCTGCATAAAGATTAAAGTGCTATAAGCACAATTTTAAAGCAGACTTTATCACTTACTATTCTTCAATGCGGTTATAATATGGATAATGCATATCACGTCAAAAGTAGTTTACTGGATATACCATTATGTAGCTTCTTAGTATCATACCTAAGTTTATGCCCACTGTCATCATACCTCTATGTTTTTTCCACCCAATTCTAAAAAGGCACAAGTGTTGCAATTGCTTTCTCTTATACCACTTGTAACATCCCTCGATGAAACTCGAGTAAAAAAACATAGAATTAGATTATTTTACATAATTTACTAGAATATAACTTTCTGAATTACTATTTCATATTATTTCATTGAGCATTAGATAAAATATTAATCATTACATAGAGTAATTTTTGTAAAGGACTAATAAGTTACATAAAATAATATCCATTGTCGTAGCATATTATCATAAGCTTTCTGTTGTAATCTTACATCATGATCATTATTGATTTAATTAAGCTAGTGAATCACATTTTTTATGGTGTTAGTGTTATGTCATGTAAGGAAGCAAAAAAAAATAGAATGGAACAAAAGGAAAATACATTATTATACATCTCTATATGCTCGAAACCCCATAGGAAAAAACTAGAAAATGTTTAATTTTATTAAACGATCGTGAGGGTCTTCACCCCTCACATAATGATTGTAAGGGAGTCCATCCCTTAACCATTGTTCAAAGTAATATTTCAAAGAAATATTTTTTGGAATTTTGGTGTTCATGGTTACAACTAGATGATGTTTGCATTGGATTCATGATGGAAGCTAGCTCATCTTAGCATTGATATCAACCCTGTGTAGCCTAGTTGATGTGTTGATGTGCCTTCCTTGTACTATGACTGCAGTTGGTTGAGTTTCCATGGATTTATTTGTGTTAGCACTGATTTCATCCTTTATGGTTAGATGATGGTAGTGATGTGGTATGACGGCTTGATGGTTGTTCTTGTGTTTTATGTTCATGATCTAGTGTAGGAATTGCATGTTATTTGGTTGTAGTAGCAAGTTGTCTTGATGAGGATGTTTCTAAGGTGCTACAATGTTTTGTAACAGTGATTAAATTTTTTTTAAGAGGCTTTTAAACTTTTGAAAGTGTTAGAGGAGAGTAAAGAACTTATTGGCACTCATTCCAACCCTTGTTTGTTGGTTTCTAGGTCCATTTGGCAGCGACACTTGGGAGACATGTTTGGCATATTTTTAGAGGTTTCATGGGATTTGGAAGAGGTTTGGAGGTGATTTAATATGATGGAGAAGGTGATCCAATAGGTGGAAGAGATTCTAATCATGGTTTTTTATTTTTTTCAATATGATAATCCCCAACCGCACACATGTAAGCTTGTGCATGCAGTTGAAATGATCCAACTACATGGAGACAATCCTATGCAAGCGGTTGCAACCAGGATAAACCAGTTGTGTGTTTGTGGTTTATATTCTTAATGAAAATTCCTCCACATTCCTTGCACACATCCTGTGTTTTTCAACTTGTATGTTTAGGGAAGCTTCCAAATTAATGATATAATGTGAAAATTGGTTGAGCAAGTCCTCTAGTGGGTGTGAACAACTTTAGTTCACAAATAGTGGTGATGGTGGTTGGATTTTTTTTAACTTTGAGCACTCTTGATCCTAGTCCAAAAGTGCATTTGAGCCTACATGTTTTATCTACACTATTTTGGAGTTGGGTTATGGTTCATGGAAACATTATGTAAGAGAAAATTTTGCGGAAAGTATAAGAATGTTTTGGACCTTGTGGAGAGCTTACATACACAGTGCATGTCTGCATATTGAAATAATGTAAGAAAAACTAAAACATGTTATAGATTTATAAAGAAAATTATTAGATTGTAGATTATAATCATGGCTACTATAACATATCGTTTGGAAAAAGAAAATGCCATGGTGTTGATCATATTTTAGCAATGCATATATTGACATTTGTTTCGTAGGATTGTTGGTGCATATGTTAGATTATTTTTCTATTGTATTCATATTGAGGGTTTGATGTTTTGGCTATGTGAGAGTTGTGTTTTGTTGCTAGATAACTTTTTTGTTTGAATATTTTTTTGATGGATGGTTTGTTTCCACTATTTTTCTAGTGTTGAGAGCATATGATTTTGGTGATTTTATTTTATTTTTGTTGATGGTGTCTTGTTGCCGAGAGTATGATTATAAAGTAAATTGGAGTTGAGTTGAGTGACTTGGATCTAATGTGAAAATATATGAAATGAGGCCCCACATATACTAGAGGAGTAGTCACTTTATGATTTTGTAGAAGTCATTTCAAAGCTTCATCTAAAGTATGAAGCAAAAATATTAAGAAAGGTAAATTATTTTTGAAAATCTCCATAATGTAGACTTAGAGAAAGTTGGAAGTCTAAAATCTTCCAAGGAGGTTTGGGACAAATTGCATATGGTTTTTGGATCAAGTTATACTGGAAATGATGAAGAGTTTGAGAAGAGGGGAAAAAAGAAGTAGAAAAAGAAGTTATCCATGAGGAAGGAAGCTCTAGTTGAACCGGTTGTGAAAGAATACAACAAATGTGAAGGTATAAGCCAAAATGATCTACTTTTGAGTTATATTTATAATAAGAGTGGTTATAATAGTTCAGATCTATTTAGTGAGGAAAATGATGATCATAGTTATATGCTCCTTAAGGTTGAATATGAATATGCGTTAGCTATTGTTGAATAACTTTCTAGTGAAATTGGTAGACTAACTGATGCATGTAATGAGTATAAGAAGAAATTACATATTTTTTATGAAAAGGAGAAAAATATCAAGGAAGGGATCACTACATTGAGGACAAAGTTGGCATAATCGAAAATGATAAAGAGGTCAATTGGAAAAAAATTTTGAAAGGATTATGTTGAAGCACTTGATGGTGTGATTCACAATTTGAGAAAGAAAATTGAAGAAAAAGACCAGAACCTGGAGCAAGTGAAGAGCACCATAGCAATAAATAGATTTGGAAACATTTTTCAAAAAGGAGAGTCAATATTTCATGCAGGAAATAATAACAAAAGGAACCAAAGAAGCCTGCAACAAAGAATGTGACTAGCTACAGCAAAAATAAAGGAAAGATAAAGAAAATTCACTAGCAACAAAAAAGTAGAAAACAAGATGGAGCTTTGACATCTGGAATACCATTTTATCCTATGATTGAAGGTAGAAGATTCTAGAGGAGAAATGAAAACTCATTTCCCGCCTTGATGGATGAGATCGAGTGCTTCAACTATCACAATTTTGGTCATGTGGCAGTTGATTGTATGAAGAGAATGCATACATCCATGTAGCGGTATGATATACTCAGAATAGGACCTAAATTCAGGTATACAAGTTCTTTTAATGGTTATTGTCTTGATTATAACATGTTTGGGAACAAAACCATTGTTTGAAAATCTAACGTGATAAGATGGAGGTCAATTTTGAGGGGGGAAATATCAAATAATTTGGCTTAATATTTTGGTCACATAGAGTGTTATGTGTGTCACAAGTTTGGGCACATGGCCAAATATTGTAACATTATTAGATCCTTGAGGTCATTTGGTCAAAAGAAGCAGACAAAAGAGAATGCACAACCAAGTACCCAACCAAGGAACACATGAAAGAAGGACTGGCAGCTTGGAATATGTGCCATTTCACTTTTCTCATGTGATGAGGATGACATGTCATACATTGATAGCAGATGGTCACACCATATGAGATATGAGGAAATTTCACTTCTTGAAGGGAACCAAGATTCGACATGCATTTTTTTAAGGTAAGGAAACTACAAGAGTGTTGGGAAGTGGTGAATCCAATCTTGGTGAGAAGAGGACTAATGTAGATGATGTGTTGTTGATTGAAGACCTAAAGCATAATATCTTGAGTGTGAGCCAAATGGTTGATTCAGGTAAGGAAGTGGTCTTCAACTCCAAAGTTTGCATCATCCAGAATAAAGGATGAAAGAGAGTGTTTTCTAAGGGATTCAAGACACCATATAATGTGTACATGTTGAAAGTAAGAACAAGTAGAAATAGGAGACCAAGAGAGTACTCTTTCTCATCATATTTAAAGTACAATAGATTATACCCTACTACAGTCCATTCTTTCACATTAGATCTGATTAACTGCATCAGTATGTAAGAGACTAACATGGTCCCAATGGGAGTATTGGGAGCTTGAGTTTTAGTAGAAGTAAGTTTTGATCTAGTTCTTCCATGCATTTTCGGATTATCTAGATCAATTCCTATGAGGTATATCATGCTTAGGGGGAGCTATGTTTTCAAGGATTATTACTTTATGTTTTATTTATTTTCATTCATATTTTGTACAACTGGTATATTTATTGTTTATGAGTGGAAATAATGTTATTATCATCATTGTTTTAGATTTTATTGACAATTTTTTCAACTACCCTAGCAAGAGGACAATGTGGAAATAACGTGAACATCATGACTTGACGCATGGATAAACCATGTATATACTGTTATATTTAGTTTATTAAAACCATGTATTTCTCATTGATTCATCATTTTATGTTGGTAGAGGGTACGATCGGTAGTGGATTGCGTCATTATGTTGATAGGCTTTTTTTGGAGGAGTTTCATGGAGTTATTTTGCAACCACATGTATGGGCTCATGACATTGTAACAACCTTTGTATGTTATGTTTTAGAGTCATTGGGGCATAGAAGATGATTATAGAAACAATGTAACTCATTGTAAAATCTCTGTAAAATGTTCATGACACTATGTACTTGGATTAATTTTGTCATTGGTTTCGAGTATGGGTCATGAGGTAATATATTGGTCATGTATGAGGTATTATGTTGCTGCTACAACCATCTATTTATCAATGTACATGTCATTTAGGTCATGGTCATGTGGATTCTTGGTCCATAGCGTGCTTCTTTCTTGGCAAGGAATAAATTTTTGTAGTGAAAGGTCTTCATTGCAAGTTGAATTAATGTTGGAGGTAAAATATGTTTAGGGGGAGCATTATTTGTTCCAATTCACTTTATCCACCCATTATTGGAATTATGGTCCACTTGGAGGTGGTTATGATGTGCCTAATGCTATGCTATGTTTTTTGGGCTTTGACCTTATTATATGGGAAGAGAGTTTGATGATGGACACTGATGTTGATACTATGTGGTTTTTATGGAGAGTTGGATTTTTTCCTCATGTGCATAATGTTTCATATTGTGATTGATATTGCTTACAATTGCCTCATGTTGGCATATTGTTATTGTTTCTTGAGGTTGATTGGATTGTTATTTATTTGTTGCTACTTATATAAAATCATGGATGTTAGATGAAGGACGTGATGGAGATTCAATTTCATCTAAAGTATTGAAGAAAAATTATCAAGCAAGGTAAATTATTTTCTAAAATATCCATAAAGAAGACTTAGAGAAATTTGGATATTTAAAATCTGCCAAGGAGGTTTGGGACAAATTTCCTTTGATTTTTGGAGCAAGTTGTAGCACCAATGATGAGGATTTTGAGAAGAGGAGAAAAAAGAAGTAGAAAAGAAGAGATCCATGAAGTAGGAAGATCTAGGTGAACTAGTTGCGCAAGAACACAACAGATCTAAAGGTATAAGCCACAATGATTTGAATTTGAGTTATATTTTTAACATTAGTGGTGATAATAGTTCATATCTAGTTAATGAAGAAAATTATGATCGTATTTATATGCTCCTTAAGGATGAATATGATATGGATTACTTGTTGTTGAAGAAACCTCTAGTGAAATTGGTAGGCTAACTAATGCATGTGAGGAGCAGAAATTGCAGATTTTTGATGAAAAGAAGAAAAATATCAAGGAATAGATCACTACCTTGAGGACACAGTTGGCATAGTAAAGAATAATAGAAGAGGTCGACTGCAGCAAGAAAAAATATAAGAAGTATTATGATCAAGTGATTGAAGGTGTGATTCACAATTTGAGAAAGAAACTTGAAGAAAAAGACCAGTAGTTGGAGCAAGTGAAGAGAACCATAGAAGTAAACAAATCTGGAAACATTTTTCAAAAAGGAGAGTCAATATTGCATGCAGTAAAGAATAACAAAAGGAACCAAAGAAACTCGCAACAAAGAATGTGACCTGCAATAGCAGTAAGAAAGGAAAGAGAAAGAAAATTTACTATCAATTGAAAATTATAAAACAAAAAGGGGCTTTCACATCTAGAATACCATTTTCTCTTATGATTTAAGGTAAATATTCCATAGGAGAACTAAAAAATCCTTTCCCCCCTCATGGATCACATCGAGTGCTTCAACTATCACACTTTTGGTCATGTGGCAACAAATTGTATGAGGAGAATGGATACATCCATGAAGTAGTATGATCAAGCAATAAAAGGACCTAAATTCAGGTATACAATTTATTTTAATGGTTTATTTTTTTATTCTCACATGTTTAAGCACAAAACCATTGAGTGCAAATATAGCGTGATAAGATGGAGATCCAACATGAGGAGAAAAATATAAAATCCTTTGGCTTCATATCTTGCTCACATACAACATTATGTGTGTCAAAATTTTGGGCATGTGGACAAATATTGTAATATGCTTATATCCTTGAGGTCATTTGTTAAAAATAATCAGACAAAATAAAATGCAACCAAGGAACCAATCAAGGAACACATGGAAGAAGGAGTGGAAACTTGGAAGATGTGGCATTTCATTTTACTCACGTGACGAGGATGAAATTTCCTACATTGTTAGTTGTTGTTCACACCATCTGTCAGGTGATATGAGGGAATTTCACTTCCTAAAGGGAACCAATATTATTCATGTTTTTTTTGAAGGTAAAGAAACCGCAAGAGTGTTGGGAAGCAGTGAAGCCAATATTAGTCAGAAGAGGACCAATGCAGATGGTGTGTCGCTCATTGAAGGCCTGAAGAATAATATCTTGAGTGTGAGCCAAATGGTTTATGGAGGTAAGGAAATGGTTTTCAACTCCAAATGTTGCATCATCTGGAATGAAGGATCAAATAGAGTGTTTGGTAAGGGATTCAAGACACTGGATAATGTGTATGTGTTGAAGGGAAGAGAAACCAAAAAGACGAGACCAAGAGAGTACTATTCCTCATTACATTATAAGTTTAGGATATCAACCCCTACTGCAATCCATTATTTCATGTTATATGTACTTGATCGCAGCAGTATGTAAGAGACTAGCATGGTCTTAGGGGGGGAATTGGGAGCTTCAATTCTAGCAGCAGTGAGTTTTGATCTAGTTATTCCATGCATTTTCAGATTATAAATGATCACTTCATATGAGGTATATCATGCTCAAGGGGATATATGTTTTCAAGGCTTATTAATTTATGTTTGATTTATTTTCATTCATATTTTTTACAACTAGTATATCTATTGTTTTCAAGTGGAACACATGCTATTATCATCCTTGTTGCAGCTTTTATCAACAATTTTTCAACAACCCTAGCATGATGACAATGTGGAAATGACATGTATATCATGACTTGAGACATGGAACAACCATATATTGACTGTTATATTTGGTTATTAAAACCATGCATTTCTCCTTGATTCATCATTTTATGTTGGTAGAGGGTCTGATCATTAGTGTATTGATTCATTATGTTGATAGGAATTTTTTGGAGGAGTTTCATGGAGTTATTTTTCAGCCACATGTATGGGATAATGACATTGTAACAAACATGTTATGTGATTTTTTAGAGTCATTGGTCCATAGGATATGACAGTAGAAATAATTTAATTCGTTTTAAAATCTCTGTAAAATGTTCACGACACTATGTACTTGTATATTCTTCTCATTCGTTTTCTAGTCATGGGTCATGAGGTCATATATTGTTCATGTGTGAGGTATTATGTCACTACTACAACCATCTATTTATCAATGTAAATTTCATTTAATTCATGGTCATGTGTAGTCTTGGTCCATATGGTGCTTCTTTCTTGGAAAGGAAGAAATGTTTGTAGCAAAAGAGGTTCGTTGCAGGTTGGTTGGAAATAACATATGTTTAGGGGGAGCATTATTAGTTCCAATTCACTTGAGCCAACCATTGTTGGAATTATGGTCCGCTTGGAGGTTTTTATCATGTGCCTCATGCTATGTTCTGCTTGTTGGGATTTGACCTCATTATATGGGAAGAGAGGTTGAAGATGGCCATTGATGTTGATTCTTTCTAGTTATTATGGAGAGTTGGATTGTTGCCTCATCTCAATAATGTTTCATATTGTGATTCATGTTGCTTATGGTTGGCTCATGTTGGCATATTGTTGTTGTTGCTAGAGGTTGATTGGATTGTATGTTGCTTGTTGATAATTATGTCAAACCATGGATGTTAGGTGATGTGTTGCTCTGAATGTTGCTTGGTTCATATGTTTCTTATTGCTAATATGGAGAGTATGTTCATTAGTTGATATGCATCATATTTTATCCATATGGAGGTCAGATGTTTCCGTGTTAGTAAATGTATTCTTACTACCATATCAAATGGAGTCACTACAAGAAAAAAGGACATTGGTGAGGGGTGAAAATGGTCACCATAATCTCATTGGTGAGGGTCAAAAGAGCCTTCATCACCAAAAATTGAACGTCACCAAAGGTGGCATCACCGAAAGTATAGGTGTTGTGGTGACATTCAAGGTCCGTCACCAATAATGATTTATAGTGACGGACAGTGACCGTCACCATTTCATATGAGCAATGGTGATGGAAAATAGCCTCCATCGCCAAAAAAATGAACGTCACCAAAAGTGGCGTCGCCAAAAGTATGTGTTGTGGTGACATTCAAGGTTCATCACGAATATTGATTACAATGATGGATAGTGACCAGGTATATGTTGAATAACCTCCTAGCTATGAAATTGAAGGCTAAGAGCACAAAGTGTGCAAATTGAAGAGAGCTCTTTATGGGCTGAAGCAAGCACCAAGAGCATGGTATAGCAAGATTGATTCTTACCTGATGAATAATGGGTTTGAAAAATGTGATGGTGAACCAACACTCTACATTAAAGAAAATAATGGTAAGATCCTTATTGTTGTTTTATATGTAGATGATTTAATTTTCATAGGCAATGAATTTTGTCCCATTGTTGATTTTAAAGTAGTCATGAAGAGTGAATTTGAAATGACTGATTTAGGTTTTTTGAGATACTTCTTCGGCATAGAAGTAGAGAAAAATGAAAAGGGAATTTTTATTTCCCAAGAAAAATACGTTGTAGAATTTTTGAAGAGGTTTAACATGCAGAACATCAAAGCAGCAGTAACTCCAACTGTCATGGGGTTAAAGTTAAGTAAATAAGATTGCAGCAACAATGTTGATCCGACATTGTATAAGAACATAGTTGGCAATCTAATGTATTTGACTGAAACTAGGCCAGATATTATGTATGTTGTAAGTTTAATTTTCCGATTCATGGAGACACATTGGAAAGTAGCCAAAATAATTCTGAGGTATGTGAATGGAATGAACGAGTATGGTGTTCTATACTCCTCAATTGATCATTTTAAATTGACTAGTTACACCAACAGTGATTGGGCTAGAAGTGTAGATGGCAGAAAGAGCACATATGGGTATGTATTTCATTTTGGATTGGGAGCCATTTCATGGGCTTCCAAGAAACAACCAATAGTTTCTTTATCAACAGCAGAAGCAAAGTATGTAGCAGAAACAATAGCAACCTGTCAAGCTATTTGGATGAGAAGGATGCTGAGAGATTTGTGTAATGAGCAAGACAAAGGAACAACAATTTATTGTGATAATAGCTCAGCAATAACATTGTCAAAAAAAATTATTTTCCACAAGAGAACAAATCATATTGATGAAAAATATCATTTTATAAGAGAACTGGTTAGCAATGGTGATATTGTTTTGCAACATTGCAGGACAGAGGAACAGTTCGTTGATATCCTCACAAAGCCATTAGCACAGAAGAGTTTCAAGTATCTCAAAAAGTGTCTGGGAATGACTAATGGAGGTAGTTGTGATTAAGGGGGAGTGTTGCAATTTTACTCCCAACCACCGCCCTGAATAATAGTGGCTGCAACCCACAATTCCATCAAATGTTATTGCAGAGAAGTTCAAGCACAGATCCATAGAGCCAGAGGCATTTCACGCAAAATATCAGAACAGAGTACCCACGGCCATCCTCTGCATTTATTTCTCAACCACCACATTCAACTTACCGTATTCTCGCTTAGCGCATTTCACAACTTTTATGCTTTAACCTTAAGCCCTTCGCCATATAACTTATTTCCCCACCAACAGTATATTTTTTATTGAATAATACAGGCTGAAGATTTTTTCTGAAAAACAAGTAGAAATTGAACATTTGAAGTGAACGTCCCTTTACAAACATTTATTTATTTGATGCGTTAGAATAATTTGAAGTGAGAACATACACTGTTGGAGGTAATGTTTCAGTTATTTCTGGAAGAAAAACAAAAACAAGAGTAAATGTCATCCACGATCATGGTGGAGTGGCCAATGTTCTTTAGGTAAAATGAAACCATTTTCTTCTTCTCAAATACTCCCATCAAATAGAAGATTCCTTAAAGGAACAATCATTTAGTTTATTACAAAGTGCAAGAAGTTGTGGAATTGAATAGTCTAGGGTGCAAACAACAGGCTCGTACAGAAGACATTTTACTCTCCTTTAAAATACTTCTGCAACCATATTCCATTACTTTATCACACTTTAATTTAGTATATTACTAACAAATCCATGGTAATGAAATGTGACAAAACTCTACATGCCTGACATGAAACAAAGAATTAATTATTTTCTTTGGCAGGGTTATATAATACACATGTCGATGTAAGTGAAAATGGTGAGTCTTATCTCAAGTGCAATAGGTTTCCTTCCGGAAAATCTAATTTTTTGCAATAGATTTCTCCCAAATTAGGGCATAATCTGTTGATAACCTTGATCGATGTTTAGGGTAGACATGCTCTGCCAATTCCTAGCTTATGGCAAGAGCAGAATTCTCTACATCTCACCACTAATCGTTGTTTATTGTAGTGTTAACTGGTATTGGATGTCAATGTTTGGAAGTGTCACATCTACTTTGTTATAATGTTTCTTGTACTTTGACCCCACTTCTATTATTTTATTCATGGGGTTTCATTCTTCTCTTTTATACCAGTGACTTTTCATGGGATGATTAAACTTCAAGAGTTTGATTTATTCATTTTCATTCAAGCCCAATCTTTCCACAATGACGCCATTCAAAGTGAGACTTTTTAATATTTTGGCTGGTACTAAGCATGAAATTGTTTACTAAATCCCACTTTTTTTTTAATTGTTCAAGATGTGATTTAAATCCATTAAAAACCACTAGAATTTATGACAAAATAAACTAGAAACTATGAGCGCTAAACATCAAAAACATAAGTTAGACTGCGTAATTGACAATACACATGAGTGGTAATAGTAGTGAAAATGGCACACTCCTAGCAGTTTCGATGAAGATACCTTTTATTAAAAAACTTCCCGGACACTCGTTGTCTAGCAATGTGGATAATCCAGGAAGTTTTTTAATAAATGATCACCACATGAGTCTAAAAACCGAAGATACCTTTATTTTTTCTTTACCGTAAGGGACCAACCAATTCATTATTTTCTAGATTTATTATACTGAAGCTAGAACTCTTGAGACACAAGGGAGATGATGTTTTCTCGAAAAATATGGTAGTTGATTTTTTGCTATTCAGCAGACAATGGAGAAGCATTCGAAAATAATGTAATCATAAGAGAAAGGAATGGAGCTGTCTTGAAGAAACCGAGAGGTGGAAGAGAACACCGTGGAGGATTTGACAATGGAAGACACATGAAATATTCTAAATGTCTTAAAGGGTGAGCAATTGATTGAGCTTTTACAGGAGGCAGTGACTAAACATCGGTACATTCGAGATCAGGTGTGTTCGTTCATGCTCAGAAAATTGTCTTCAAAAAATTCACAGAAAGAAGATAATATGATGACTAGGGACTGGTCCTTTATCTCCAAGCCAAAGTCAAGACAAAGATGAACCATGAATAGTTTTCTGAGCAGAGTTTTTTTTACGGTGAGCGAGCGCACCTGATCCGGAATGTACCGATGTTTAGTTGCTGCCTCCTAAGAAGCTAAATCAATTTCTTACGGTTTAAGACATTTAGAATATTTCGTGTGTCTTCCACTGTCAAATCCTCCACGCCGTTCTCTTCCACCTCTCAGTTTCTTGAAGAAAACTCCATTCCTGGCTTTTCTGATTCCATTATTTTCCAATGCTTCTCTACTGTCTGCTCAACAGTAAAAAATCGACTACCAGATTTTTCCAGAAAATACCATCTCCCTAGTGTCTCAAGAGTTCTATCTAATGAAGTAGTATAATAAATTTGGAATCCATGGAAGAGAATACGCACTGAATCCAAGTGAAACTATATGAAAAACCCTTGGCCTCAAATAAGGTATTTCTTGTGAAACATTTGTTTAATATGAAGATGTCAAATGGTGGATATGTTGCTGACCATTTAAATGAACTTAATATGGTTACCAGTTAGTTAATTTCTGTAAGGCTAAACTTTGATGATGAATTTAGGGCTCTGTTATTTTTTCGCTCATTTCCAGAAAGTTGGAATGGTCTATTTATGGCCATTAGTAACACTGTCTCTGGATCTAGTACTTTAAAGTTTGATGATGTTGTCGGTGCTATACTAATGAGGAAATGCAACAGAAAATCTCCGGTGAGACATCAGGTAGTGCTTTGAGTGCATAAGTAGGGGAAGAAAAATGGAAAGAGGAAAGAGGTTTTCATACCATGGTAAATCGAAGAAAGGCAGATCCAAGTCCAGACTGGGGGTAGTGTGCTGGAAATGCGAAAATAAAGGACACTTGAAGAAAGACTGTAAATCTCATAAGGGAAAAGAAGGAGACGCACAACAAGAAAAAAATCATGAAGAAAATGTGACAGGTGATGTGTGATAAGATTGTTTGATTCTTTCTTTAGAAAATGTTACTAATTCTTGGGTGGTAGATCCAAGGGCCTCATTCCATGCCACACCTGGTAAGAAATATTTTCATGACTATTTTCAAGGAGATTTTGGACAGGTTCATCTCGGTGATGATAAACCCTGTAAAATTGTTAAAATGGGTAAACTTCTTGTAAAATAGCATAATGGAAACCAATGGTTATTAAAGGAGGTAAGTCATGTTCCAAATCTGAATAAAAATATGATTTCAATAGGGGAATTAGGCAATGAAGGTTGTCTGAAAAATTTCATAGATAAAACCTGGAAGGTCACTAAAGGAGCCCTAGTAATAGAAAACAGAGAAAAGGTTGGTACATTGTATTTATGAAACGGAATTTCTAACTCTTTTAATGCTTTAACTTCCAAATGAGAAAATGTAGAATTATGGCATCATAGCCTCAAAAACATGAGTGAGAAGGGGATGAAGATTCTTAACTCAAGAAATTTTTTTCTAGGTTTGAAGAATATTGATTTGGATTACTGTGAGGATTGTATTTATGGAAAACATAAGAGATTCAGATTTCTTAGAGTTGGGAAAGAAAATAAGAGAAAAAAATTAGAGCTTATGCATACATATGTATGGGGACCTACTCAGGTATCATCTCTCAATGGCTCTCATTATTATGTTACTTTTATTTATGATGCAACTAGAAAAACATGGATTTACTGTATTTAGAATAAATCTTATGTATTTGATAATTTCAAGAAATGGAAAGCTTTGGTTGAGATTGAGACGGGAAAGAAGTTGAAGTGTCTGATATTAAACAATGTAGGTGAATATTGCAGCAAAGATTTTGATAGGTATTGTTCAGAGCATGGAATTCATAGAGAGAAGACATTTCCAAGAACAACACAAGAAAATTATGTGTCATAAAGGATGAACAAAAAAATCATGGAGCGTGTAAGGTGCATGAGATTGCGTGCAGGATTTCCTTCACAATTTTGGGCAGATGCTGTAGATACTTTTTTTTATCTAATAAAAAGAGGGCCTTGAATTTCCTTGGATGGTGGTATTCCAGAGGAGGCATGGATGGGTAAAAAGGTAAACCACTCCTTTTTAAATCCCTTTGGTTGTGAGGCCTTTATGCATATTAATAAATAAAATAGAAAAATTATTGAGGAAAAATCAAAGAAATGTACCTTTATTAGATATGGTGTTAACGATTTTGGTTATCGCTTATATGATTATGAAAATCACAAAATCATTAGGAGCAGAGATGTAATATTCAATGAAAATGTCTTGTATAAGAATTAGTTGCAGGAAAATAAATAGGAAAAATAAAACAAAGAATACATGGTTCTTGATGAGATCACAGAAAAATTAAAGGTGCCTTAAAATAATAATAATCAACAACCACAACAACAAAAAACACCACAACAGCAACAAGCACTTCAAACACATGAAAGTGGTGTCAGAAGATCTACCAGGATAAGTATACCCTCTGAACGATACTCACCTTCATTATATTATTTATTCTTGACTGATTCTAGAAAACCTGAATGTTATGAAGAAGAAATGCAGGTCGACACCAGGAAGAAGTGGAAGCTCACCATGAAAGAAGATATGGACTCCTTAATACATAACCAGACTTAGGACTTAGTCACATTTCCTGCAGGTAAAACAACATTTCAGAATAAATGGGTTTACAATCTAAAGGAAGAAGACGGATGAAAACATAGGTACAAATCTCGACTTGTGGTGAAGGAGTTTGCACAGAAGAAAGGTATTGACTTTGATGAAATATTTTCTCATGCTGTTAAGATGAATTCAATTAGAACTATTTTAAGTCTTTTAGCAGCGGAAGATTTGCATCTTGAATAGTTAGATGTAAAGACAACATTTCTCCATGGAGGTTTGGAGGAAGAGGTATATATGCAACAACCACAAGGATGAGGTAAAAGGGAGGGAAAAATTTGTGTGCAGTTTAAAGAAGAGCTTGTATGGCTTAAAATAGGCTCCAAGGCAGTGGTATCTAAAATTTGACAGGTTTAATTATAAACAAGGTTATACTAGATGTCACTCTGATCATTGTGTTTATCTGAAAAAGAAAAATGATGGAAGCTATATTATATTGTTATTGTATATAGATGACATGCTTGTTGCAGGGTCTAACATGTAGGAAATAAATGTTCTCAAAATAAAATTGGCAAATTCATCTGCAATGAAATATTTGGGAGTCTCAAAACAAATCCTTGGTATGAGAATAACTAGAGCTAGGAGAAATCACAAATTAACATTTTCTCAGAATGAGTACATAAAAAAGGTGTTGAAAATATTTAATATGTTGAATGAAAAACTAGTTAGTATACCTTTGGCTAGCCATTTCAAACTTAGAAAGGAGATGTGCCTCAAGACCCAGGAAGAAATGGATTATATGTCTAAAGTTCCATATGCATCAGCATTTGGAAGCTTAATGTATGCAATGGTTTGCACAAGGCTTGATATTGCACATGTAGTGGGAGTTGTAAGCAAGTACATGAACAATCCAGGAAAATAATATTGGATGGCAGTGAAATGGATTCTTAGATATTTGAGAGGTACCAAAAATCAAACATTATTCTTTGGTGGTTCAAACATTTCCCTACAGGGATATGTTGATGCAAATATGGCAGGTGATAGATATAACAGGAGGAGCACTACATGGTATGTATTTACTGTAGGTGGATTATATGGCTATCCATTGCAAAAATTAGTGTGAAGGTTGAATAAGAGCTTGTATGTCTTAAAATAGGCTCTGAGGCAATGGTATTTAAAATTTGACATGTTTATATATGAACAAGGTTATACTAGATGTCACTCTGAACATTATGTTTATCTAAAAGATAAAAATGATGGTAGTTATATTATATTGTTATTGTATGTAGATGACATGCTTGTCGTAAGGTCTAGCATGCAGGAAATAAATGTACTAAAAGGAGAATTGGAAAATCTGTTTGCAATGAAGGATTTGGGAGCTACAAAACAAATCCTTGGTATGAGAATAAGTAGAGACAGGAAAATTCACAAATTAACATTGTCTCGGAATGAGTACATACAAAAGGTGTTGGAAATATTTAATATGCAGAATGCAAAACCAGTTAGTACACCTTTGGCTAGCCATTTCAAACTTAGTAAGGAGATGTGCCCCAAGACCCAAAAAGAAATGGATTATATGTCTAAAGTTCCATATGCATCAGGAGTTGGAAGCTTAATGTATGTAATGGTCTGCACAAGGCCTCATATTGCACATGCAGTGGGAGTTGTAGGCAGGTACATGAAAAATCTAGGAAAATAACATTGGATGGCAGTGAAATCGATTCTAAAATATTTGAGAGGTACCACAAATAAAGAATTATTCTTTGATCATTCAAAAATTTCTCTATAGGGATATGTTTATTCAGATATGGCAGGTGATATATATAATAGGAGGGGCACTACAGGTTATGTATTTACTGTAGGTGGAACAACTAGTAGTTTGGTTTCTAAAAATGTAAAGTGTTGTTGCACTTTCAACAACAGAAGAAGAGTATGTTGCTACTATAGAGGCTAGTAAAGAATTGATTTGGTTACAAATATTAATGTATGAATTGGATAAGAAGCATGAGATGGGAAGGTTATATAGAGATAGCCAGAGTTCCATTCATCTTGCAAATAACTCAACATTTCATTCCAGGACTAAACACATACAACGCAAGTACCATTTCATATGGTCAGTGTTGGAATCTGGACAGTTGAACCTAGAAAAGATACACACTAGCCAAAATCGTATAGATATGCTAACAAAATATGTAAATAGGGAGAAACTGAGATTATGATCAGTTTCAATTGGTATTCAAGTACAATGATGAAGATGAGAAACAACCAGGTCCAAAGTGGAGTAATTTTCCAGCAAATGAAGCAGTAATGGAGTTTCTACAATCAGCCTCCAACTGGGATATTGTTGGCTATGGAGCCTTATTATCTTCTTTATTTAGATGTATCACCATGGTGGACCCCTGTTCTTAATGGGGAGGCAACGCCTCCCATCATTTTATCGCCGTCAGGGAGGTCCAAGGTGGCAGTGGCGACCTTCTGGAACTCCCACCCTGGCGGGGGGTTTCGGGGGAAGCACCCCCAAAGCTAAAAATAAATGCAAAATTGCATTGTAAAATATTGTAATTTCGTAGTCAATCCAGGTCGTTCATTAGGCAAATGATCTAATGTTAGAATTTATGTTTAATTTAGGGGTTTTGTTTCTCTAGAAGGCAACCCCTCTATGGTATGAGGGTATTGTATTGCATCTGTGTATGGTGCGTATACTCTTAGTAGGAAATAGCAAGGGGGACTGTGTGAGAGAGAAGATGATTGCTACAACAAATCTTCTATAGGATGTGTCTCTTCATTCTGTTGGATAATATAAAGGAAGAACTGGTTGTTTCCATGGACGTAGTCCAGGTTGGGTCAATCACATATATTTGTGTCTCTTTTGTTTTATATGTTTTCTGTGTTTTTGTTTTTGCATATTTGATCTGTTCCATTTCACTATAGTATAAAATTTTCTAACATTCACCTCATAGAGAAGTGGAATTTTCCATTGAGTTGGTACTAGGGGCAACACCAACATCAAAGGAATTGTATATAATGAGCATTCCAGAGTTAGTACAATTGGAAGTTGCAATTGAGAAAAATTCTTGACAAGGGTTACATTAGATCAATTGTATCATAGTGGGGTGCACCAATGTTGTTTGTGAAGAAGAAGGATGGTAATCTTAGGCTATGCATTAATTATAGGCAGTTGAACAAGGTGACCATCAAGAACATATATCCATTTTTGAGGATTGATGACTTGTTTTATCAGTTGAAGGGAGTATCAATGTTATCAAATATTGATTTGAGATATGGATATCATCAGGTACATGTCAATGAAAAAGATATTTGCGAGACAAATTTTTGGACCAGGTATGGGCCTTATGAGCTTGTGGTAGTTCCATTTGGTTTAACTAATGATCCAACTACTTTTATTTGATTACTAAATATTTTGTTACATCCTTATCTAGACAAGTTTGTTATTATATTCATTGATGACGTCTTGATATATTCTAAGAATGAGGAACAACATGTTGAACATTTAGCAGCAATGTTGATATTTCTAAGAGAGTATCAATTGTATGCCAAACTTAGAAAATACAGTTTCATTCATATAGATGTACATTACTTTGGACATGTTGTTTCCAGGGAAGCCATAACATTGGATCAAGAGAAGATAAGGGCTATCATGGAGTGGGAAGATGCTATAAATGTGGATGAGGTAATATCATTTATGGGAATAGAAGGTTAGTATAGGAGGTTCAACAAGAACTTCTCTCGGATTTCATATAGTAACATGTCACTACAGAATAAAGGTATGAAATTTTAATGGACAGATGAATGTGCACTGAGTTTTTAATAGTTGAAGTAGTTGTTGAAAAATGCTCCAACATTAAATATTTCAAATCTATATAGAGAATTTGTGGTATGCATAGGTGCTTGCAAGAGAGGACTTGGTGGAGTCCCTATGCAGGAAGGGCATGTAGTATGTTATGATTCATGGAAATTAAATGAGCATGAGGAAAATTATCTGACACGTGACCTTGAATTGGGAAAAATCATACATGCATTGGATATGTGGAGGCATTATCTTCTAGGCACAAATTTTGTATAGATGTGTGATCACACTGGGTTTTGATATTTATTTGACTAGTCGAATTTGAATGCCAAGCAAGCTATATGGTTAGCCACGATTATTGATTATGACTTTGAGATTATGTACATCAAGGGTAAAGAGAACAAGGTCACAGATGCTCTTAGAAGGAGGATATAGGTGAATCATATAACATCTATGAGATCCTATTGGACAAAATTACAGGATCAAATATTATAGGTAGGAAAACAAAATGGTAGGTATATGGAGCTTAGGCATAGGTTACAACAAGGTAAAGGTGGTCAGTATGTGGATTATCATCTTAGAATAGATGGTTTGATCATATTTAGGGACAAGATATGTGTACCAGATAATTGTGGGCTCAAGAAGAATATATTAAGAGAGTTTCATGCAAAACCATAATCAGGTCACCCAGGATACCAAAATACATTAACACCAATGAATAATTTTTATCATTGGCCAAATATGAAGAAGGGTGTGACAAGGTGCTCAAACTATTGGAGGAGAAACAATTATATGCAGAAACCTCCAAATGTTTCTTTGGAGCACAAGAGGTGGAATATCTTGGTCATGTTGTATCTCACTAGGGTGTTAAGGTATACCTTAACAAAATTAAATCCATTAAGGAATGAAAAGTCCCCTCAGCTATAAAGCTGTTGCGAGGATTTCACGGGTTAACAGGGCATTATCTCAAGTTTATTAAGTGGTTACCTATGGCTGAATGGTGGTATAACACTTCCTTCCATATTGCAGCAAATTTTCACCCTTGTTAGTTTTTCCATATTTTCATATCAATTATATGAAAAAGAAGATTTAAATCGTAAATAATTTAAATCTTTAGCTCGAGCTGTTGTAGTAAACATGATACCTTGTCTCTCTTGCTCTCCAATATTAATAGGTTAAATTGCTATAACACAAAAATAAATGTGCATTGTCAATACCATTTTGTGCTTACACTAAAATCAATGAATATTGTTAATCCAATCACTTTAAAATTAATGTACCATCATATATCCAATTACATCAAATCAGAAATCAACATCTACATTAAAATCAATACATTTAATGCAAGAAATCAAATAAGAATAGAAAATAACTTCTACGCTAAAATCAATGCATTTAGTGCAAACAATCAAATAGGATTAGGAATCATATACATTGAAATCAATGCATCTAGTGCAAGCAATCAAATATAATTATAAATCAACATCTACATTGAAATCAACACATCCAGTGCAAATAATAAAATAGTATTAGAAATCACCACCTACACTGAAACCAATGCATCTATTGCAAGTAATCAAATATCATTAGAAAAAAATAATCAATGAATCTAGTGCAAACAATCAAATAGGATTAGAAATCACCATCTCCACTTAAATCAATCCATTTGGTGCAAGAAATATTCTTCCCTCTCTCCACCCTCCACACACACACACACACACACATATATATATCCCCCTCCATCTCTTATTTTTTGTCTCTCTATCTCACCCCCTAAATAGACATGCTATCGCACTCCATATCTATCAATCTCTTTCTCACTCCCTCTATCTCCCCATCTCTCTCTTCTTCCCTCTCTTAACCTTCCATATATATCTCTATCTTCCCCATCTCTCCCTCTTCCCTGCTAATATCTCTCTTTCCTCCTTCTATCCTCTCTCCCTCTCTTTCCATCTTCCTTATCTCTCTCTCTCTCTCTCTCTCTCTCTCTCTCTCTCTCTCCCCCCCTCTCCACCTTTATATCTCTATGTCTTGCTTCTTACCTCCCTCTCTCCCCCCCTCCAAGTCCATCTCTCTTTCCCTCCTTCTCTCTACTCTCTCACATTTTCTCTCTTCCTTCCTCTCTTTCCCTTTGTCTCCCATCTTTCTCTCTTCTCCTCTCTCTCAAGTCCTCTCTCTCATCCTTCCCCACTCTCCCTTTCTCTCCCACCTCCCTCTCTCTTCCCCATCTCTCTCTCTCTCTCTCTCTCTCTCCCTCCAACTACATTACTATATCCCTCCCTCTCTCCTTCTCTCCCCCCTTCTCTCCATACATCCTACTTTGTCTCTTTTCTCACCCCTAAACATACACACTCTCTCTCCATCTCTCTCTTGCCACTCCCTCTCTCTCTCTCCACGTCTCTCTCTCTATACATTTCTTCTTGCCTCCCTCTCTCCCCCTCCAACTTCTCTCTATCCCTCCCTCTCTTTGGTCGTTGCTATCTCTCCCTTTCTCTCTTACCTCCCTCTCTCTCTCCCTTTATCTCTTACCCCACTCTCTCTTCCGCCATATATGTCTCCTCTAATCCTATCACTATCTCACTCCCACTCTTCTTCTCTCCCTCCCTCCTCTATATTTGTGTCTCCCTCTCTCACTCTTCATTCCTCCTCTCCCCTTTCCTTTAGTTTATGTCCATCTCTCCCTTGTCAATCCCCCTATATCTCCACATCAATCACTCTATATCTTTGTTCTTCCCTCCCATATATATCTATAGTAAATATATATCATGATAGATTTATATATATTATAATATAATAAATTTAATATTGTATTAATCAAAAGTTATTAAATTTAATAATATTAATATTATAATATATTAATATGAGTATTAGATTTAATAATAATAATAATAATAGTAATAATAATAATAATAATAATAATCTTTTAATATTATATTAGGGTTAATAATGTTTTTTTTTAATGGTATTAATAATAATTTAGCCCATGGTATTTGGACCATAGGCTTCACCTAAATAAAACCTATTTTTTGAGTGTTAATAAATATAAAGAACATTATGGAGTAAATATGCAAAGAGATTTTACGTATTTACCATACTTCTGGTTTATTTATATTTTTGTTTATTTACCATACCTTTTTTATTTACTATGTTATTTGGCCCATAGGTTTGTTATATAAATATATTTTTATTTATAATCATATTTGATATATTTTTATTACGCCGTAACGCGTTCTTATTTGAAAACAACTCCCCTAGGTGCCAATGTGTCCATGTATGAGCCATTGGATCAAATGTTAGACAATTGAAATGTTTTAGGCCATTAAATCCACAAATAAATAGTTTTATATAATGTTAAATTTTTTTCTTTTTAAGAAGTTATATTGAATTTAGGTTTTGGTGACTTTGTCAAATTACATAAAAATAAAACTAAAAGTAAATTAAATAAAAAAATAAAAATAAAAGTAAATTAAATAAAAAGATTGACATAATGTAATGAACATTTTAAAGATACAAAAATAATAAAAATAATAAAATAAAATAATACTAAACCATAAAAACAACCCATGGTATTAACCCATGGTATTCATGTGGAATGTAGTTTATCTAAAGGAGGAAATTAAGATGGCCTAACTTTGGATCTACCAAGAGCGAAGAGGGATCAAATTTCTTGATATAAAAACCTCATTGATCCCTGTCATCAATAATATAGATATAAACTGATTATTTAATAAAATTATTTTTAAATGTTTATAACCATTATTCTTTTAAAATTTTACTTAACAAAATGTATCTAAATTTTCATATATCCAAACATACATATTTTTTCTTGTTCTATATTATTTTTGTTACAACTATTTTATTGTTCCAAAAATACATGGTTTTTTTTGTTATATGTTATTTATGTTACAATTGTTTTATTATTCACGAGTAGTATTTCTTAATACATAAAAATAAATAAATTAATAATGAAATTATTTAAAATATGTGATATTTTTAAAAATTTTAAATTACGTGATTTATGTTGAGCAATAATGATGAATGTTCATAATTCTCATTTCTTAAATGACACTAAATTTACCTTTAATTACTTAATTAGGCCGATAGATAGATTGACTAATTATTTAAGAAAGTTATTTTTAAATGTTTATAACCATTATTCTTTTAAAATATTTTCCAATAAATTAATATTTGAATCATAGAACTTACTTTGATCAATTTGAGATGTATGTATATGCCCCTTTAGCATCAATCTATTTAAACACTGAAACCAAGCATGTGGGTATCTGAAATAGTAACTTTGTTGAATTGTATCATTCAATATAAGAACTTTCATTGTTAATAGTTACATGTTGGGAGGGAAGATGAGAACCAATGACCAAAGTGCCAAAAAGAGCAACCTATAAAGCAATTTTAATATTATCAATTAATAGAACCAAAAGGTTGGGGATTATTTTTGTGTAAGAACATTGTTGTAAGATACATGGCAAAAATACCCAATAGCTATGAGATAATAACATAAGTTTCCAATATATTTTTGTTTCCAAAAATTGTGATTGCTCGTCCTTTTTATTTGATGAATTTGTGTATGCTGATAGTCTTCCATTGTTTGATTGGCATAGGACTCAAGAAACAAAGAAATATCTGGCTACTTGACGGAAGTGAATCAACTGATATTCCATTTGTAATTTTCAACCTACAGGGAGAATGGAATTTGGGAAGATGCATAAGCATATCAAGCTATCAAGTGCATAAGGATAATTGATCTAGAGACATGGTGATTTCCATTTGTATTCATTAATGGGATTCCCATCCTTCTAGTCTCATGATTTGTCTAAGAATCCCAATTCTATAAGGAAAATAATTTTAGAGTTAGATGAGAAAATGAATGCTCACCATAAATGAGAATTTGAATTCATGTGGAGAAACATTGTTGGTTCATTAATCCCATATGAAATGGAGGTATCATCACGTAGTGATCATGTTGGAGGTTGCATTATTTCGCATGCTCCCACGATAGGAAAATCACTCACATGCATATCATTAATCATTGCCCCAAAAAGCATACTTCATACATGGAAAAGGTAGTTTAAAAAGTGAAATGTTAACATCTTTGTTTATATTTTGAGCCCATTAAGACACTTAACAAAAATGGCGTCCCCTTTTAGAGGATCTGTAATGTCTATGTCATATAAAGTACCCATCAATATTTATCTTGGGCAAAGCAACCGGAAGGATGGTGCTTTGTTCTTTGGAATCCAACATTTGATTCATATCATTTCTAGATGATTGTGATTGATCATCCTTTTTGTTTGATGATTTTGTTTATGTTGATAGTATTCCATTGGTTGATTGCCATATGACTCAAGAAACACAAGAATACCTGGCTACTTGATGAAAGTAAATCCGCTGATATTCCATTTGTACCTTTCAACGTATATGGAGTATGGAATTCAGGAAGAATCATAAGCATATAAAGCTATCAATTGTAGAAGGATAACTGTTCTACAAACATGGAAATTTCCATTTTTGATTCCTTATAAGGATTCCCATTCTTCCAGAGTCATGATTTTTTTGAGAAGCCCAATTATGTATCGAAAAAAATTCTCGAATTGGACAAGAAAATGAATGATGACCAAAAATGGGGATTTGAATTCATGTGAAGAAAAATTGTTGGTTCATTAATCCCAAATGAAATGGAGGCATCATCACATAGTGATCGTGTTGAAGGTTGCATTATTGCTCATGTTCCTGCGGTAGGAAAATTACTCATGATTATAAGTTTCCTACAAAGTTATCTTACTTTCTTTCCAGCATGCAAACCATTAATCATTGCCCCAAAAAGCATGCTCCATACATGGCATAGGGAGTTTAAAAAGTGGAATGTTAACATTTTCGTTTATATTTTGAGCCCATTAAGAAAGTTCACAAAAAGGGAGTCCCATTTTAGAGGATCTGTAATGTTTATGTCATGTAAAGTACCCATCAGTGTTTACCTTTGGCAATGTAACCATAAGGATGGAGCAGTTGATTTATTCTTTGGAATCGAACATTTTATTCATAGAATTTCTGGATGATAACAATACACTATATATTATTCAAAATTGGCAGAGAATAATACTACAGAGACTCAAGCCAACACGGACAACATTTCAAGCTATCCAAAAAGGTCAATACAATTTTAACCAATTTGAGACATCCCAAATACTGTAACCATTTGTGAGACACAAAAGAGCTCCATGAATTTCTTGTAGAGTGCACGATGATTACAAAATACAGGGGAAAAATGGTACATTTCCCACTACATAATATAAGGGAAAAAAATGTACACTCTCCACTACATTTAGCCATATTCTGAAATAAATTTTGCTAGAGGTCGATAGGAAAAAGGGCATGCTTCCCTTGCTTATGTTGGGAGAAGTATCTCAGTAGCTACTCTCTTTTGCATCATGTATCATTTTAAATTCATTTAAAACAATGAGGATTTATTTTTTAGGTGATGAGCTCCAATTTGCAACATGGCTACTTACTAAAATAACACAATCTAACTAAACAACCTTCTTGTTTCCAAATAAACCTAATAAGCATCATATTTTAGTTCTCTCATTATTTTTATCACTTCATAGATATGACACTAGCAATGGATACTTTCAAGGATTTAATATCACACATGAAATTGTTGCTTATGATTTAAGATAGTTGAATATTATTTTTTTTACTAATTTGAATTTATACCTTATGGCGTTTCCTTTGCAACATCTAGTGAAATTGCTAGTTTATTTACCTTTCCTCTTTATACCTGTTTTATATTTATTTATTTACCATGCCTCTTTATACCTATTTTATATTTATTTATTTATCATACCTCTTTATACATTTTATTTATTTATTTATTTACCATACTTCTTTTATATATATAGTATTTGGCTCATGGTATTTAGCCCATGGTATAAATATTAATTTTTCCAATGGTATTCATCCCAAAGGCTTTATCTAAATAAAACCTAGCTTTTTGGGTTTTTTTAAATATAAAAAGGTTTAAGGAGTAAATATAAAAATAAGTTTTTATTTATTTACCATACAACTAGTTTATACATATTTTTATTTATTTACCATAGCTCTGGAGTAAGTATAAAAATAGATTTTATTTATTTACCATACCTCCGGTTTATTTAGATTTCTATTTATTTAAATTTTGAAATATTGCAATTTTGATGGGGAAATATTTATATCTTTAAAGATTTTAATTTATCCATACAAAATGGGTTTCCTTTTTAAAGATTCATTTTACAAATATTTAATTAAAAGAAATATTAAAATATTATGGATTTTGATTGTTTGTGTTGAATTAACTCTTTTCCTCTGATTTAGGGAATGGTATTGACTTTTTTAAATAGAAAATATGTTTAAAATTTTAATTAAATTGGAAATTCAATGTGGTAATTTTTTTTTGTTAAAGGTAAGTTTATGATCCATTCAAATTCACGTATACAATAAAGAAATTATTAAATGGTTGAGATAATTTACTCTCCATTCAAATTATATAAATAATACATAGTTGTATTTTAGTAATTAATCTCAGCCCATTAATAAGTTTAAAAAGTTATATATAATCTAAATATTCAAGTTATATAAAATTAAATATTAGGTTAATGCTTTGGTAGACATTAGCAAATATATATATATATATATATATATATATATATATATATATATATATATATATATATATATATATATTTTGAGGACGTGACATACTTGACATCAGGGTCATGCTGTAGATTGTGCCTCTGGATGCAATAATTTAGCCCATGGTATTTGGACCATAGGCTTCACCTAAATAAAACCTATTTTTTGAGTGTTCATAAATATAAAGCAGATTATGGAGTAAATATGAAAAGAGGTTTTATTTACTTACCATTATTTACTTACCATACCTCTAGTTTATTTATATTTATATTTATTTAGCATACCTCTTTTATTTACTATGGTATTTGGCCCATAGGCTTGTTATATAATTATATTTTTATTTATAATAATATTTGATATATTTTTATTTATTTACCTTACCTCTTTATACCTGTTTTATATGTATTTATTTACCATACCTCTTTATACCTATTTTATATTTATTTATTTATCATACCTCTTTATACCTTTTTGTACTTATTTATTTACCATACTTCTTTTATAAATATGGTATTTGGCCCATGGTATTTAGCCCATGGTATCAATATTAATGTGTCCCATCGTATTCGTCCCATAGACTTCATCTAAATAAAATCTCGTTTTTTGAGTTTTTTTAAATATAAAAAGGTTTATGGAGTAAATATAAAAAGAAGTTTTTATTTACTTACCATATATCTAGTTTATATATATTTTAATTTATTCACCATAGCTCTGGAGTAAGTATAAAAATAGGTTTTATTTATTTAGCATACCTCCGGTTTGTTTAGATTTTTATTTATTTGAATTTTGAAATATTGCAATTTTGATGGGGAAATATTTATATCTTTAAAGATTTTAATTTATCCATACAACATGGATTTTATTTTTAAAGATTCATTTTACAACTATTTAATTAAAATAAATATTAAAATATTTTGGATTTTGATTGTTTGTGTTGAATTAACTCTTTTCCTTTGATTTAGGAAATGGTATTGACTTTAGTAAAGACTAAAGATGTTTAAAATTTTTCTTAATTTGGAAATTCAATGTGGTAATTTTTTTTTGTTAAACGTAAATTTATGATCCATTCAAATTCACGTATACAATAAATCAATTATTAAATGAGTGAGGTCAGCAAAAAGAATATTACAGGGAATTTTCTCGGAATACTCCTAGAATATTCCTTGAAATATTCCCTAGAATATTCCTTCCCAGCCAGTCATATTTGAAAAAGTGGCAGGGTTTCATTCATTGTTTGTTGTTTGAAGTGGTTTTAATCCAATCATAGGATGCCACGTCACAGGCTCGGAGGCTGCCATGTGGCCCAGGTTTGATGGTATAAATTTTTTTGGAGCGAATCGAAGTCGATCGAAAAACCTTTTGCCCACGAAGCCAATGCCCTAACCATCTATGCTATCGATGTTTCTTAACACTATAGATAGGCAGTTTCATTATATGGTTTAATGAAGTCGCATATGGGAAAGCAGAGGGACCAACCCCTCGGGCCAACACCTCCCATATGGCCGCAACCTCTAGACCATGGGATAAGATCCTAACCGCCAGCCATTCAATCCAGAATTGCTGTCACATGGCGATGTGTAACGTTTTATGTGACGGTTTCGGAGTTTGGTTCTCCAACATTTAACGTAACCGTGTCAAGCCCGGGGCATGTGCCCAACGCTAACCACCAACAATTAACTTTTACGGTTAGGTTGGCGGATAAAATGGCGCGCCCCTAAATTTAAGGGGTTTGGCCAAATTTAACTGGAGTTAGGTTCAGTTCCTCCACATTTAATGGAGTTGATTTAGGGGTCACTAGACAAAATTGGTTTAGGCTCTATCTTTCGCTAGATTCGACCATTATGAGAGTGCCAATAGTTAATTTCAACTATATCAAGCATTACAGACTCATTAGTGAGGGTTGAAGAGCCATTAGAGGACTTTTGAGTAGGTTTTTTCTTCAAATAAATTCTAGGGGCCAACAGGGCGACCATGGGCTAACAGTAGTTTGAGGCGTAGCCAGGGCAACTAGAGGCCTTATTCAGAAATCCAATAGTAAATTCTTGATGTTAAATACATTTTGGAACTAATGGTGTGGTTATTAGAGCTTGTAGAGGAATTTTTAAGACTGATATGCTTCAGAGAAGTTCCGTGGGCCAATAGGGCCATCAAGTGGCAGCAGGAGAATGAGGCCTATCGAGAGCAGCCAGTATCCATTCTCAGTAAACCAATAGTAATTTCTTACTATTTTGAAACTTATTAATACATTCATGGAGTTTTAAGAAGCTTTTGAGGACTTATGAAAGCCGATATTCTTCAGATAAGTTTTCTGTGACCGAGAGCCGGGGGTGCCACTAGATGTTGGAGGCGAAACTAGAGCAGCCAAAGGCCAATTTATGCAAGTGAATAGTCTATTCTAACTAGTTTGGAAATTTTGAATCCAATGAAAGGATTTTCAGAGCCATTTTAAGACTTCTGAAGGTCAAAGAGTCACAAGGAAGTTTTGGGCAACCCAGGGCCATTAGTGGATTGAGGCCTAGATTAGGGAGCCAATGCTCATTTAAAGCAAATGATCAGCCTATTTTTTAGGTATGATATGTGTTGGAGACAATAGAAATTTTTTTAGGAACATAAAAGGATTTATAACGGAGTTATTTCCATAGAGAAGCTTAGTGAAGCTCAAGGCACCGACTCAAGGAAATCAAGTCTAAGGGAACCTAGTTCTGTTTTCAGAGTGATGATAGCCATGACAGGGGTATGGTGGTATTATAAACCCATTGGTTAAGTTCAAATAACCATTGGAGTTGATTTTATAACTTGTAAAATAATTTATACATCATAATCCCAAAGAACCAAGTCAGTTGACTAAGGCTCAAGGAGACGTAGCCCACGATATTCGAGTGAACTCCTATATTAAATTTGTTGTTATGTGTTGATGCTTATTTTTTTCATTATATGGTTGTTATACATGTTTAATATCAACAAAAAAAATGTTATTAAATCACTTAATCATTAAAAAAACATACACTTGTTTCAAGTAATTATTTTCATACAAGTCAAGAATCAGCTAGATCTTCATTTGTTTAATTGAGAGGGAAGTTCTTGAAAAGCATAAAAAATTATCTAACCCATTTTTAGATCACCCCCCCCCCCCCACGATATTTCCCGTTAATGAGTGGGGATGGGGGAGGGAGGGGTAGGGGAGTCCGAAAAATGGTTTTAATGGCGGCCCTAAAACACATATGTGGCCTGTATCCTAAGTTCACAACCCCTCCACTCAAAACTCGAAACCACTACCCCCCCCCCCTCCGAAATCCCTTATGGTTTCTCCCTTTCTGCCTAAACAGTCGTTCATCCCCCGCCTTGACCATTTTACCTTCGCCACTCTCGTTCCACCACCTTCCATATATCCATTGACATATCACCCTAATCGTTACCACCCTGTAAAGTATCTGCCTTCCTATTCGCTCGTTGAAGCCCCCACTCCCAAACCGTTGGCCTCCACATTAGCTCCTCCTCTCCAAATCCCATTTAAGCTGCTATGGTCACATTAAACTGTTAAAACCAATTAGGTTCTATAAAACACCCTCTTCCCCAATATTTCTCAGTTTTTCCTGACCATTACGCTATTGTGATTGCAAGAAAAATTTCACATTCGCCTCCATTCTCTGATCAAGCTGTCACCACGCCTACAATCGTCCAATCAAGCCATTCCCACTTTATTTTTTCCTGAAATCACTATCTCCTCTCCTCTTTCATTCTGTTAAATTGTCTATATAGCCCCAAAATCTAAATCCAAGAAGCAGATTGCAGAGGAAATCTAAGAAGTAGATTGTAGAGGAAATCCATGCTCCCACAACCCAAGTCAATTTTGACCTCCTCCCTCTTGTAGATGCCCTCTTTAAGGTTACATATCTCCAATGCAAATTCGATTTCCATGAACTCCACATGTGGCTCAAGTAAAAATACTTAGATAAAGAGGACCACGTCATATTCTGGGAATCACTTATCCCTTTCTTTTCATTCCCAAAAACCCATAAATTCCTTGATATTATTTCATTGTGTCAAACTCAATATGACCCTGTCAAAAGAGAAGTGGTGGCCTAGAATGGACACATTCTAATCACCATCACTACTGAAACCATCAATCAAATGCTCCTCATTCTTCAATCTGACCAACTTAGTAATTTTTCACCAGCCACACTTATGGATCTATACCATAAGTTGACCTTCCCACAGAGATGTTATGAAACTAGCTCCAAAAATAGAAGAAAAGAGAGATCAACGCCTTATAAATAAGCCACTTTGAGGGGGAAACCTCCTGTACATTAAATAAATGAACAATTCTTGGATGATACAAATGACAAAACCTCCTTCTATATATAGGATTCCATGGGGTCACAATAGAATCCTAGATGACCTAACATTAATAATGTAAGGGCACAATAATAACAATATGGGGGTTATAGGGGTACAAAAATAACAATAAGGTGGATATACTAGCAACAATAAGGGACTACACTAGAAATATAGGGACCTAACATGCCCCTCTCCTTCAAAAAAGTGTTGTCCTCAATGCTTGAGTAGCTCTGGATGCTTCTATATAGAATCCTCATCCTCCCATGTAGAATCTTCAGTGGGTAAGTTCTTACACTCGATGAGATACTCTAAAATTGATCGATTTCGTAGCTGTCGAGTTCTTGTTTCCATGACTGCTTCAGGTTCCAATATGATTTTTCCTTCCTCATCAATTTTTTATGATATTGTTTGACCTAGAAGTTTGTCACCTATAAACTTCTTTAAGCATGAAACATGGAAAACTAGATGCACTTGCGAAGAAGTAGGAAGCTCCAATTTGTATGCCATAGTACCAATCTTTTGCAACACCTTGTAAGGAACATAGTACTTTGGCGATAATTTATTATCCTTCTTTGATTGCTTGAGGGAAATTTTTTTGTATGGTTGTATATGTAAAATACTGAGTCTCCTACATCAAAACTTCTCTCGCTGCAATGTTTATCTACCTGTTGTTTCATTCGATTTTGTGCCAAATTTAAGTTATCCTTTAAGATTTGGAGAACTTGTTGTTGATGGTCGATGTGATTTTCCACTGTGTGAACCATAGAATTTTATCTTAAAGATGATGTGATACATGGTGTATGATATCCATAAAGTTCCATAAATGGGGTAATTTTTGCTGCAGTATGGAACGAAGTGTTCTACCACCATTCAGCCAGAGGTAACCACTTAATAAACTTGCGATAATACCCTGTTAATGCGATAAGTCCTCGCAACAGCTTTATGGTTGAGGGGACTTTCCATTCCTTAATGGCTTTAATTTTGTTAAGCTCTACCTTAACACCCTAGTGAGATACAATATGACCAAGATATTCCACCTCTTCTGCTCCAAAGAAACATTTGGAGATTTTTGCATATAATTTTTTCTCCTCCAATAGTTTGAGCACCTTGTCAACATGTTGAACATGATCCTTCCAAGACCTGATGTAGATTAGTATATCATCAAAAAAAAATAACAAAAATTTTCTAAGGAAGGGTTTGAAAATGAAACTCATCAACCCTTGAAATGTAGAAGGTGCATTAGTAAGGCCAAAAGGCATGACCAAAAATTCATAATGACCCTCATGATTTTGAAATGTTTTTTTCAGAATATCTTCAGTCTTCATTCTAATTTGATGATATCGTGAATGAAGATCCAACTTGGTAAAATAAATTTATCCATGTAATTCATCCAATAATTCATCAATCACAGGAATGGGAAATTTATCTTTAATAGTGATCTTATTGAGCTCCCTATAATCCAAACACATGTGCCATGATCCATCGTTCTTATGCACCAATACTATTGGAGCAGAGAAATAACTTTGACTAGGTTGAATAATACCAGCCTCTAACATTTTTGTAATCATACATTCAATTTCACTCTTTTGGACATAAGGATATCTGTAAGGCCTGATATTTGGAGGAGCACTTCCTGGAATAAAATGAATAGCATGATCATGATCACGAATAGGTGGGAGTCCTTTGGAAGTTTTAAACACATTGTAATGATTGTCTGATACTTTTTGGAGATCTGGAAAAATAAATAATTTTGATGTTGGAACTTCTAGTGAGCATAATTGTTCAATTACGCCTCGTTGTTATTTCTTAAAAATGTTTGTTATGAAATTATATCTTATTATCTTTCTCGGTTTCCCTACAATACCCTGTTATTTGACTTCCTTTCCTTCCGAAAAAAAATTCAAGAAAAGTTCTTGAAAATTAAAAGCTTTCGTCCCCAAATATTGTAGCCATTGTACTCTAGTACAAAATTAGCACCTCCCATTGGAATGGAAAGCATTTGGATATTCAATACATATTCCCCCATGGTTAGCTTGATATTATGGAAATTTCCAGAGAAATTTATAGTTCCTCCATTTGCAACCGTCACTTGACATTCTTTTGCCGGGTATAGGAAGCAATTCAATTCCTTGGCAACCCTACAATGAATAAAATTATGGGTACTACCCGTATCAATCAACACTATTACCTTTTCCTTCTTGATATGTCCTTCTATCATGAGAGTTTGAGGAGTGGTAATTCTGGCCAATGCATTACACGATATGGTAAAACTCATTTGTTCTTTCTCTAGGGTTGGTTCTTGGTGTATATCCTCTTCTTTTTAAGTTTCTTATTCATTTTATTCCTCCTCTTCACAATCTATGTAAAACAATTTCTTCTCAGAACACTTATGACCTTTAGTGTATTTTCTATCACAACTATAGCAAACACCTTTTGCTCTTTTTTCTTCCAATTGTTGTGCTGTCAACCTTGTAGGTTGTGGGAGTCTAGGAGTAGCAACCCTTCCATATTTATAAATGTGAGTGGTAGGCTTCCTTTTCGTCATAATTTTACATTCAATTTTTCTTGCCAACATGAATGCCTTATCCAATGAATTAGGTTCCCAAAGGCAAACCTCATGTTGGATGTTATCCTTTAAAGTACCTATGAAGACATTAATCATCTGTTCGTGTAGAATATCATTTACCCCTTATATTCAATTTTTGGAAGTCCTCAATGTGGTCCCCCACTAAACCCTTTTGTTTGAGATTCATCAATTGGCTAAAGAAGGTGTTGCTCTTTGTATCCTCATAATGTGATATCATTTCCTCTGTAAAAATTGACCAAGTGACAATTTCTTTTATGGGAGCAAAGCCATCGATACCATACAAATGTATTTCGTTCTAAATATAAAGTTGTAATGCGTACATTTTGTGTATTTTGCACATTATTGAGAGAAAAATATTGCTCCATCTATAGTATCCATGTTACGAGATCCTTTCCTTCAAACTTCCTCATATTGATCTTTGGAATATGGTGGGTCTTCCATCTAACATTCAAGTTTATGAAATCATGATTTACATTTATTTTTTTCTCATCATGAGTTTCCTCTACTATTTTCTCACCATTCTAGATCATTTCTTGTATCAACTTTGTTAAGCCTTACATGTCTGCTTTTATATCATTCTTCATGTCTTCCATTTTTTTTCCATGTATTCTATGCCATTCTTCAAATCATCAATCTTAGCTTCCACGCCTTTCTTCAAACCCTCCATATTTTCTTCCATGCCTTTCTTCAAACCATCCATTTTCGCTTCCACGCCTTTCTTCAAAAATTCCATTTCATTTTTTGTTGCTCTTTGTGAGAGCGAAATTCGGTGCAATTTCTCTTGTAATTTTGATATATCATGTTGCACTTCTTCATCTTCATGAGTCATAGTATAGTATTCTGAGTGCTTAATGGGTGTTGAATTATTTTTAGGGGGCATTTTAGAACCCAATACTGATATCTATGCTTCAATATTCCCTTGGAATTAATTCAAACTGATTTTTCAAACAAGACCTATGCAATTAGAAAAAAATACACACCTTTCTCTTGGGTTTGAGGAGCTTGATATTGAAACTAAATTATCTCTGTGATTGTGGATCTTAAATATATGAAACTAGGTCCTATAGTAGCCCTATGAATCTTCTTTCGAATTCCACAGGTATGACCTGATTTGGATTCTTCAAGACAAAGTTATTCCCAATATCCCACAATGACCAAATTATGGACTGGTTCATTACAACAAACTTGTATGACATGACACATGTCACTGTTTCCTCCTTCAGCTCTGAAATTGATACACAAGAAACCATAGTCTCTATAAGTTGGGCCACTTTTTACATAATTCCAATCCGATGTTCAGCGAGAGAGTTATGCCGATTTTCCCAAGGTCACCTCTTTTAGATGAAATTCAAGAGCCTACAAAAACCCTAACTTCCATAGATCATATATTCGAAACTATTGTGAACCAAGATCTGAATTTTGGACACAAAGTTCCTCAGGATTTCTGCTTCATGTGACAAAAATTTCAGCTTCTGAACCTTCGCAGAAATGAATTTATAGCAAAAATTCCGTGATGACCTGTTTGTAGCAGCGAAACCCTAGAATCCAAAGCTCTCATACCAAATGTTATGAAACTAACTCCAAGAATAGAAGAAAAGAGAGATCAACGCCTTAGAAATAAGCCACTTCCAGCGGTCAACCTCCTTTACATTACATAAATGAACAATTGTTGGGTGATACAAATGAAAAAACCTCCTTCTATATATAGGAGTCCATGGGGTCACAATAAAATCCTAGCTGACCTAACAATAATAATGTAAGGGAACAATAATAACAATATGGGGGATACAGGGGTACAACAATAATAATAAGGGGGCTATACTAAAAACAATAAGGGACTACACTAGTAATATAGGGACCTAACATTAATTTTCCATACCCATCCACTATGTTTCCTGATGCTTCTGGACATTATATCTCCCTACTTTGCTACCTGTTAGCATATCATAATGAGCAATCAATTTATGAACTCATTCTTGGGTTATTTTCCATTTTCAACAATGAACAACAACCAACATTCATGTATAATTTCAGCCAATTTTTGGTTTAAAATATACATGAATTTTACTACACATGGGGTATTTAGATACAGTTCTATCATCATTCCCCTGTTTCTTTTCCATCAAGGAGATCAACTACCTATTCAGCTCAGCAAGCAAGATGATCAGGCAGTGAATCAATCAGTGATTTGTTGGAAATAAATTGTTAGAGATACATCAACAAAGACAACATTTTCAGAGTTTATAGATTCATTCATTCATACAGTAAAGAAGCTCCTAAGCAGTCAAAAAGAACCGAGGATTGGAGAAGAAATTAAAAGAGTTTTACACCCAAGTGAAAAAACCAAAACAGGAGCTTGGTATCTATATAAAAATTATACTGAGATAAGGGTATATGGATGTGAGCTTGCACCATACAAGCTGCCTAAATATGTTCCTACGAGAATATTTTCTCTGGAATATATTAGGAAAATGATAAACATAGATGACCTGCACTGTGTCAGGTAAAAGAAAATCACAGTTCAAGATGAAGGCAAATATTGGATCCTTTATCTGCAATAACATATCATCTGGTTCAAAGGTAGATGCATTATTGAAGAAGATGAATTTCTAGCCTAACTTCGCCCGGTCATATGACCCATATGGTATCATCTCTTCTCTCAGAGTTGAATTAAGAACAACTCCCTATAATCATACCCAAGGCCAAAGATTGAAAAGTTTATGAATCAATAAAAGTGGTATGAAGGGACATTACAGGAAGAAGATAAATAGGTTTTGTCAGCCTCAAATGTGAAAACTCCAGTTCCTCGGAGTAAGCAGCTAAAAATGGAAATAAAGAAACTCCATATGCTACACAAGTTATCCAAGACTTCATTCTCCAACAAAAGAAAGAAAAAAATAATTCGACATCATTAACAGAGGGAGGACCATCAAAGATAATTGACCTTGAAGAAGCTGAAGTTTCAACATCACAAACTACATCAGCTGGAACCAGTGTTCCAAATGCTCCTCCTTCATTTTCTCCTTCCAGGGAACCTATGGAACTAATTCAAACTATAGTAAACACTTATACAGATGACCAGAACATATTTTCAAACTTCATGGAGATAAAACAGAAAAATGAGACTCTTAAAGCTAATGTTTACAACCAGTTTGGAAGAAAACATCAACCTCCAAACACAGACTTCTTTCAGCCTTTGACAGTGAAAAAGGAAGAACGCAAATTTCATTCTTACAAGCTTCAGTTCCATTTCCAAAGTCTCCTTCTGACTACATGAATACCATTTTCTCATTTGACACCATTCAAATACATCCTATTGATCAGATGGACATGCACATGCAATCTAGTGAAATGTTGTTTTCTACCATGACCACCACAACAATGTCCCTCTCTAAGCTCAAAACAACACTTTCAAATGTTTAATCTTAGCTCAAGATTGAAAAACTATCATCATTGTCTAAAGATACAAATATGAATACTTTAGAATACTTGATAGAAAATATTGATATGATCCAAAGGACTACAATGAAATTGAAGAAAATCTCAAGAAAACTAATGCAGACAATGTAGCCTTGAGATAGCAGTTGAAGTTGCCTTATACTCAAGATCCAATGACTAAACAGATTGCAGAGAATGAACCGAACATGGATGATATTATCAAACTCATCATTGAGAAAAACATGGATCTATTTCTTGAAGATGAACCACGGTGGTTTGGCTCGAAACAACAAAATGAAAAACATGGATGCAACATGCCCATAAAAAACTACTACAAAAAAAACATACAAATTAAGAAAATGGAAGAACAGATAGAAAGACTCCTTAAGGAAAAGGAACTAGCACATGTAGCTTTAGTTCAAGCCACAACCATTCCTATATCAGTTGTAGGAACAGAGGTATATTCATCATCAACAATGGCTAATTCAGCCAAATTAGCAAAAGAATTGGCTTTGCAGAAAGAACAAAATGAAAATTTTTTAAATAATTTTCAAAATCTATAGTTGCAGAAAGTAAAAAATGACACTTTGTATGTAGTAGAAATGCAGAAGACACATACACTAGAACTAAAAATTTCAAAGCTAGAAAGTGAATCATTAATGGTTGATACCTTGGCCCAAGCCAAAGAAAACATCTGGACATAGATTAGCCAAGCTATAACAAAAATATGGCCATCCCTACAAATTTTCTTTGAACAACATGAACTTATAACCAGATGTAGAACAAAGATTGAAGTACATAAAGCAGCCTTGAAGAGTAAGCCATCAAAATCTACAAGCATGATCAAGGTATTAAATTCAAAGAACACAGAAGAGCTTGAAGAAATTAATATTTCTGACAAAATAACCATAATTTTGGAAATCAAGAAGGTATTAGAGAAGAAGAATTTGATCAATCAATTAGAGACCAAATTTCAAAATCTAGACACTATTTTCCAAAGGTTTCATACCAAGTTCAATGTCTTAAATAAAAAAGGGTTACCAGGATTGGTAGATATGGATGATAAGTTGATCAAACTCGAAGATTATTGTAAGAAACTATACACCATTGCAACGAACACGACAAAATTTGCAAGGATCAAAGGACACATTACAAGCAAGGCTTTCCTAGAAGCCTTAGAGTTTGATTTGAGCATCAAACATGAGATCAAGCATCTTTTCCTCAAAAAGCCCACTTTTGAAAGATACACAGAAGTGGATGAGGTATTCAAGAAAATGGTAAATTTATAAATCCCAAGCGAGGAATGATGGGATAAATTGTGTGATACCATTGAGTAATTGTAAATTCCAGCAACGAAATAGCATAGCAGCATTTTTGGATCTAGTCATCAATAGTCTCCTTCAAAACAAGAACACATCATCTAGTAGCTTCCTTTTTCTATCATATTATAATATTTTTTTAGAATCAGTTTAGGATATTTTCTTACTCCTATAACTAGTATAAATAACTCTCATTCTCAAGTTATTAAGGGTTGCACCCTTGGATGAGCATTTTTGTAAGCAGCAGTGTACAAGCTTTTGATTATTAATAATAAAATAAGGATTTTGGATTTGTTTCATACAACCTTGTCCACTTGTGAGTTATTCCTATTTATTATTTCATATTGTTTCTACATGTATTTAATTTCTATGAAGATAACTAGGTAAGTTTAACTGAGTTTCAGTTATCTTAGATTCTTCCTGAAGTTATTATGTATATCAAAGAATGATTTACTGAGCTATTTGTTTATGTAAGTCCCTCTCATCAATGAATCATCACCATCTTCATAATGTTAAATATGTTTTGTTAAATTTTTAGAGGTAGTTTGAAAGTTTTCACACTTATGATCATTTGAAATATTCTATTTGAATAATTAAATTATCATATCTTCTTACATATTATGCTAAATCACCTACAAAATATAAATTACTCTATGGAAATAAGCAACAACGCTTTGTCCTATTAATTAATATTATATAAAATTTTAAACACAGTTGTTGCAAATTTGATTTATGCATTAGTCATACAAAATTATAAACTTAAAACAAAACAAAACATTATAGATTCTCTAGCAGAATTTATTGACCTAAATTATCTCATAGGATAACATCAGACTTCCATCGTTGTCGGGGGATAAATTTGATTTGTTTTCCATGGGACAATAGCAAAATCCTATTCCTTTAAGAGTGATTAAAGGTCTATTTAGGTCAAAATGTTTCACCTGACGACTTCATTGAAACCAAGCTGGCTCCTTCTAAGCATACCGGGTCTCATTCTGACTCTAAAATTGTCTTACCTTTATAAGATCCAGAGAGACTGGTAAGACAAGCTTCTTCCAGAATAATACATCAAAACCCTTCTTATGTTCCTCAATGAGATACCACAATATTTCCTCATCCTTTCAGATCTTGAACTATTCCCCTACAATCAGAAGATATACTTCCTAGAGTGCAAGAATTTTCATCCAAAGGAGTGGATTTTCAATCTTCTTTGTTAGTTCATTCTTTGGAGTCTTATAAATTACCCAAGGCACCTTTTGAATCTCCTATATAATAACAACACTTGGATCTAAATTTACCTGGATTCAAACCTACCGATTTCGTATTCCCTGTTACATACTCTGCTCCATCTACTTCTGCACAACCAGAAGATCACTTTTCTCTTTATTCTAATCCTTTATTTGAACATAAAGAATGAGAAGAAGAGGTTCAAAAATTTTTCATTCGAACACCCTTCAGATCCCTAAGAATATTCTTCAATTTTATTTCGTTCTCCACCTCCTTCTTCACCTCCTTCTTCCCCATCCTCATCTTCTATTTCTACTTCTTCTTCTACAACCACCACTACTGAATATTATACATCTACATCTTCAAGTATGGCTGGTTTTAGACCCATCATACAAGCAAGATATGCTGCCCTATTACGCCCACACTAACTCAATTATTTTCCTATTGGGTATCTGAAACATCTCCCCAGATTTAATGGAGAAACTGGTTTGTTAGCTGAAGATCATATAACAATATTTATAGCCTTTGTTGATAACATGAACATAGAAAATGAAAATGTTTATATGATTTTGTTTGAGCAATATTTAGAAGGAAATGTTAGGATTTGGTTTAGACAACTACTAGCTCAATCTATTAGATCGTGGGAAGAATTAAAAACTATCTTTAAAAATCAATGCGGTGTGAAAAAGGATCTCATTTATTTCTTAATAGAAATTGAAGAGCTTAAAAGAAACTATAGTGAACTAGTAGCTGATTTCATCAAAATGTTTAATAAACTTTATCACAAGATGCTTCTTTATTGTAAACCACTTGTAGCAGCAGCAAAGGCTATATTCTCCAAAGCCTTTGAGGATGATTTTGTTGACATGTTAAGAGAGAGAATAGGTCGTACCTTAGAAGACATGAAAAAAAATGTTATAGAGGTTGAAGCAAATAGGTCTGCCTTAGCTAAGCTAAAGGCCAAAGATGAAAAATACCAAAGAAAATTAAAATCAAATCAGGAAGCTTCTTCTTCCTCTAAATCTAAAAGTGAAGACTCAAAAATAGATGAAATCACATCACTTCTTAGAAACCTTTCAAATAGGATTTCTAAGATTGAAACACAACCTAGAACAGTTCAAAAAATTGTTGCTAGACCCCAAACACATACTCAAGATCAGTTCAAAATGGCCCCTCAATTGAAAATTCTTCACAGACCAAACAATGATCAAGAAGTACCTACACCATTGTTTCTTGATGATCAAAAACCTGGTGATAATAATTTGTCAATCACTAATGATATTAATAACATAGACAATACATCTATTCATACTTCCATTGTCCCTATCCCTCAAAGTAAAATCTCTCAAGAAGATCAAGAGAGTTCTCAGGTCTCTAAATATCAAGCCTTTTCTAAGTTTTTAACCGCAGAACTTAACAGAAGGTGTGATTTAAGACCTAAAGTAGGTCCTGGTAGACCTCCTAAAAACCCTATCATAATTGAGCCTCAAGTGAAATCTTTTGAAACTCAAACTACTTCTATTCAACCTATAAATCATCCAAATGATACTACTCAAATTGATAAAACTGTTTTGACTACTTTTAATGTGGAAAAAGATCTAGAAAAATTTAAGATTCCTATTTCATTTTCAAAAACTTTCTAAAAACCCTGGATATAAATTTCAAGCTTCAAAATGGATCCAAAAATCTAGTGTGGATTCTAAAGGGGACATTATTAGTCTACAAAATGAGAGACCCATAATAGATTTTGGTCCTAGTTTTGACATGATCGATGAATCAATATCGCCTTTCTATGTGACTTTGAATGTACATGATTCTTTACTATACAATTGTATGTTGGATTCTGGAGCTTCACATAATCTAATGCCAAAGTTTATTATGGAGCAAATTAATTTGGAAATCACTCGAACTTATCATGATCTATATACCTTTTGCTCCAAAAGAGTGCAATGTTTAGGACTTATAAAGGATTTAGTGGTGACCTTACACCAAATACCAGTAAAAATTGTTATATTAGACATAGTAGTCACTGATATTACCCCTAATTTTGGAATTCTTTTATCAAGACCATGATGTGCCAAGCTAGGAGGAAGTCTTCTAATGGATATGTCTTTTTCCACTATTCCTGTATATGGGGGAGAAAACCTTAGGTTATATAGGGAGGTCAGATTCTTAAACAATGTCTACAAAGTAGCTCAATCTAGAAACCATCCAATTTATGCAGTTGACCAAGACTTTAGTTGCTTCCAACTATCTTCAAATACTTGACAAAATTCTCAACTTAAGATTGAGGATGTAGTTGAAACTCCTAAATCTGTTCAAGTTGATATTTGGAAAATTTTCTTTTATGGGTCTTTTACCAAAGATGGAGCTGGAGTAGGTATTTTTTTAATTTAACCTGAGCAAGAGAACATAACCCAATCATGCAAACTAGATTTTGAGGTCACAAATAACATTTCTGAATATGAAGATTTTCTTCTCGAATTACAGTTTGCTAAAATTTTAGAGGTCCAAAATTGAAGTGTCTTTACTGATTCAGAACTTATAATAAGACATTTTAGGAATATTTTTCAAAAATATCATCCTAGGCTCAGGTCTTGCAGAAATGAAGTTTGGGATACAATTGAAAACTCCTTTAGTGCTTTTAATATAACTTTCATCCCTAGAAATTAAAACATGCATGCATGCTCCTTAGTTGTTTCTTCCAGCTCTTTTAAGATACCAGACCAAATCTAGATACAATACCAAATCCAAGTCAAATATAGGCCATCTATTCCATATAATCTAATGTATTGGAAAATATTTGAAGATGATGAACAACTGAAATCTTTTCTTCAAGCTATTGATGAATTTCTGTCTTACAAATTAACGAAGATAAATAAAATTTGAATGAAGCTTATAAAGAAAAAGAGAATTCAGATCTAAATACAAAATTAGATGATCATGAAATTATACAAATTTCAAACCATTTTAGTCCTAGAGGCCTTATTCCTTTAGAAAATCTATTTGATCAAAATGATGTTCCTAGAAATCCACTCTTTGTTTCTCCAGAAGATGATATTGAAGAAACTAATATTGGAACTAATGAAGAGATTAAAAACATTTAAATTTGTGCATCTCTAACTCCTGAAGTTAAAAATGAATACATTAAGCTTATTAAGAATTACAAAGATGTTTTTTCTTGGTCTTATGTTGATCTGAAAACTTATGACACATCTCTGAGAGAGCATAAAATCCCATTAAAACCTGAAGCAAAACCTTATCAGCAAAAAATAAGAAGAATTAATCTAGTTCTACTTCCTGTTGGCAATATGATGCAGAGTGTTGTCCTTGATGGCAACCCACTGAATGAAGATGAAGACATGAGATTGTTGGCATATGTTGTCCTTGATGGCAATACAGCTGATGAAGTTATTCTTGACTTGATGGACTTGGTAAATAATGTAAATCTGATGTGATATGATGTTTTTTGACAATATGATGTTCTTGAATGGCAACCCACCTGATGAAGATGATGACAACTTACTTGATGAAGTTGTGCTTGATAGAATATGTCTTGATGGACCTGTTTAAAGATGAAAATATGATGTATCTACAGAGAGTACAGAAGGTAATGAAGAAATGAATTCAATATGTGCTAGATCTATGATGAAAAGAGTATGTCTCAAGGCATACGCGGATTTTCCTAGGAGAAGTCGCGTATGCACACGGTAAAGTACGTGCCAAGTCGCGTATGGGAAAAAGCGCTCATAAAGTGCAAAACCAGGGGTAACCACCATGGTATTGACCCATTGTATTGGGTAATGATTCGTCTAAATAACCCCGTCCAGGAATACCTTCGGAAGTAATGTAGTTTTGGGCTCATGGTATTCTTTTGGCTCATGGTATTGAAAAAGGGGCTCATGGTATTGAAAAAGGGTAAACCTATATAAAGAGAAGAAATTCATTGTGAAAATGATGAGTGCGGTGCAAGATGTCTGAGCTTGAATGAATACTTCTCTCTGAAGTATATCTGAATGGAAAGGGTTACAATTGAATGATAGATCTGATTACATGATGCACCAATGATGAAGAAGGGTATCTAGATCTGAAATGCACTTGCGTTTGCTAGATCTGTTTAGGGGATGATTAGATCTGAGAAGAGGCGAACATCTGTCTGAAGTAAAGGGTTAAATCTGAACTGAATATCTGATCTGAAGAAGTATGCTGCTCTATAATGTCTGAAGATATATACACAAGTTTGTCGCAGTGGAAGCGCGTGTATACGCGTGTTGTATGAAGTGAAAGCGCGTATGAGTAAGTAAAATCTATTCTAAATTTTGTGCAGAAGTATACGCAGGTTGATACACATGAAGGCGCGTATACACGCGACATCAGTGAAAGGAAAGCGCGTATGCAAACTAGGGTTTGCTGAAGCATGGGGTATGAAATGTCTGATCTGTTCTGCTGTGTCACTGCTATCTGTTTTCTACAGTTCTGAGTTGTATGTATCAGTTTGATTGTATGAATGAGCTTGAATGTGTGGAGTGGGTCCAGTTTGAAAATAAGATGAAATGAGGCCTGCAAGTTATGCTCTATTGAATTTGGTTGGATCCAGTGTGAAAATTGATGAAACGTGGTCCATAGAGGTGCTGAGGGTTGTAGCCTTCAGTCAGGGGGTTGTAGCTCCCTTCCAGGTGAGGCTGGTAAACGAGATCAGGAGGTCGTAGCTCCCTTCCAGGAGAGGCTGGTAAACGAGTCAGGGGGTCGTAGCTCCCTTCCAGGAGAGGCTGGTAAACGAGCGCAGGTGGGTGCCTGCGTGCTGGTCAAGTCTGCGCCAGCACATATGTTGTAATATGTTTTCTCTATAATAAAATATTGAAGGCTAAGCAACTGCAGCGGTGGTTTTCTCCCGATTTGGGTTTCCACCTAAAAATCCTGGTGTTCATGTGTGATGCTTTGTGTGATGGTTTATTCTGTTCTTACTGCACATGTTTACTGTTTATTAAACATCTGATAAATGAATGATGGAATGATTTAAGTGAAGAATTAATAACATAATTAGATATCTGTGTATACGCGAGTTTCATAAAGAGTATCCGCGTATATACGCGAGTCTGTTTCAGGAAAGTAGCGTATGGGTTTTAGAAGCAAGAAAAAGTAAAAGTTTTGAATATGTAGTAAATACTGATTCACCCCCCCTCTCAGTATTTTTCCCAACAATTGGTATCAGAGCGGGTCCTTCTGCAGAAGCTTGATCGCTTGAAGGAGATCCATCGCAATGGGAAGTCAAGAAGGAGTAATGTCTATAAAGCCACCTCTATTCAATGGAAGCAATCTGATATTCTGGAAGGTACGAACAAAAGCATATCTACAAAGTCTTGGTGCAGATGTATGGGCAATCGTGGAAGAAGGCTATCAATACCCGGCAAGTATTCCTACTGATGCAGCTGAAAGGAAGAAGTATGAAATCAATGCCAAAGCAGCAAATGTCTTATTAGGAAGCATGTCTGAATCAGAATTTGCTAAAGTGATGCAGCTACATTTAGCAAAAGAAATATGGGACAAAATCATTCTGAGCTATGAAGGAGATACAATGGTAAAAAGTGCAAAACTCCAAACTCTTAGAATCGAATATGAAAATTTGAAGATGCATAGTGATGAAAGTGTTGCCAGTTTCTTTCTTCGTCTAGATGATATTGTAAATCGGATGAGAAATTTGGGTGAAACCATAACCGATACTACTCTGGTGGAAAAAGTCTTAAGATCCTTGACTTCAAAATTTGACTCTAAAGTTTCGGCTATTGAAGAAAGGCAAGATCTGCAAACTCTTACTATTTTTCAATTACATGGTATTCTGACTGCTTTTGAAATGAGGCAAGGAGGCCCTTCTCAAATCAAAGAAGCTGCTTTTAAGGCATCAGCAAAAGGAAAAGAAAAGGAAGTTTTCAAAGAATCCAACTATATATCTGAAGAAGAAGAAGAAGCAAATTTTGTGAGAAGACTTCAACTAGGTACCGGAAAGTTCAAAGGTAAGCTTCCTTTCAAATGTTTCAATTGTGGAAGAGTTGGTCATTATGCTGCAAAGTGTCCTTATAAAGAAACATCGGCTAAAGGAAAATAAGTAGCAAGAAGGAATAAGAATCGATCTAGCACAAGAAAAAGTTATTATACTAATGAAGACAGTGATGGGTCATCTGATAGTGAGGAAGAATGTGAAGAATATTTTAGACTTCTCATGGCATTTGAACAAAGAGAAGAAAAGAATACTTTTGTGGATGCTCTTGAGGACAATGATTTTCTTGAAGAAAACAATCACCTCAAAGTAAGCCTAGAAGAAAAGAACATAATCATAGAGACTCTTGAAAATCAGCTTGAAGCAAAGGAAAAACGCATTGAGGAATTGGAGTGTGAAGTAGTAAGTCTAAGGAAAGATAATGAGAAAGTGAAGACTCTCAATCTTAGATTTGCTAAAGGTTCAGAAAACTTAGATGAGATTATCAAGATACAATGGTCTCCTCTTATAAAAATAGGTCTTGGATATACTGGGGAATCTTCCCAGACTTCAGCACCAAATTATCTGAAAGCAGCCACAACTAGTTCACCGCATTCAGCCACTCAGCAAGGGAATAAAGGATCCTTACAGGTAAAGCATGATCATCTCAAATCAAGGAACACTAACAGGGAGATTTTTCAAAGAAGCTACAACCAACAGGTGATTTCAAATAGAAGATTTAATGATCGCAGAAATTTCTACTTCAATGGACAATGTTTCTCATGTCACAATTTTGGTCATAAAGCTGTTCAATGTGTTGCATATAAAACCATCATGACAAGAGAAGCAAGAAAGAAAAAGATGAATATTGAACCAAAGAAGAACACCTATAATAACTTTTCTCCTCTTGAAAACAAAGTTGAATGTACTTATTGCAATAACTTTGGTCATGAAGAATATGAATGCAGGAGCAAGGTCCAGCCAAAAGAACATGTTCCCTCAAGCTCTAAAGTGTGGAAAAAGAAAGAAATACCGGTTGAAAATTGTGGGATAGCGTTATTTGAAGAAGGTGAAGAAAATCAATGGTACATTGATAGTGGGTGCTCAAGACACATGACAGGTGACAAAAGCAAACTCCTTACATATAATGCTCTAGAAAAGGAAAAGAAAGTTACATTTGGAAATGATACTCCTGCTGTAATTAAAGGAAAAGGGTCAGTGTTTCTAAAAGAAAAGGTGAAGTCTAATGATGTCATGTACGTGGATGGATTAAGGCATAACCTGTTAAGTGTAAGTGAAATGTGTGATCAAGGAATAGAAGTGGTCTTTAGTTCAAAAGAATGTGTGGTTCGTGATCTTGATACAGGTAAAATCATTATAAAAGGAAAAATAAATCCAAGCAACCTGTATGTACTGAACGACATAGATCAATGTTACTTGAGCAAGACTTCAGAAAATTGGCTATGGCATAGAAGGCTGGGGCATCTGAGCTTCTCTCAAATCAACAAAGCAAGCAGAATTCAAGCTGTTCGTGGTCTTCCCAATATTAATCTACCAGAAAGTATCATATGAAAATCTTGTCAATTCGGTAAGCAGACCAGAGTACGATTTAATGCCAAAGAAGGATCATCAAGTGAGCCTCTTGAACTCATTCATACTGACATATGTGGACCTATGAGGAAAAATTCACCACGTGGGGAAGAATACTATATCTTATTCATTGATGATTACTCTATAATGTGTTGGATCGGGCTCATTAAACACAAAGATGAAGCATTTGAAATTTTTCATATCTTCAAAGCATTAGTAGAAAATGAATTAGATCTAAAAATCAAGTGTCTTAGATCTGATCGAGGAGGAGAATATACATCAAATAAATTCTTTGAATTTTGTGAACAACATGGCATAAAAAGACAATTCTCTGTAGCAGGCACTCCACAACAAAATGGCGTAGCAGAAAGAATGAATAGAACAATTCAACAAATGGCTAGAGCTATGCTCAATGATTTTGGAACTCCTGACATGTTCTGGGGTGAAGCAGCACATACATTAGCTAACATTCTCAACAAGGCTCATGTTCGGTTAAATAGTGACAAAACTCCATATGAACTCTGGTATGGTAATTCTCCCTCTGTGAAGCATTTTAGAGTTTTTTGAAGTAAATGCTTTATAAAAAATAATGATGAAAGGCTTGGCAAATTTGAACCTAGATCAGATGAAGGGATATTTCTTGGTTACTCATCTTCAAGCAAAGCATACAAATGTTACAATAAAAGGCTTCGAAATATTGTTGAATGTATTGATGTTGTTATTGATGAGTCTCCTGCAGCTCCTAAAGAAGAAAAACAAACAACAAAAGAAGATGATGGTGACCTATGTCCTTCTACTTCAAATAGAAATGATATAGACAGTGGATCCAATGAAGAACCTGGAGATGATCTATCTGAAAAAGCTCCATCCAGATATGTTCAAAAGAATCATCCTGAATCTCAAATTTTGGGAGACAAGGAATCAGGTGTACGAACAAGGAGAACTCTTGTGGGATCTTCTAGTCATCTGGCACTTCTATCCACAATTGAACCACACAATGTAAATCAAGCTAGAAAAGATGAATGTTGGAAGCAAGCCATGAATGAAGAGCTTGATCAAATTGAAAAGAATGACACTTGGTAATTGGTACCAAGACCACATGATAAAAATGTCATTGGAACTAAATGGATTTTCAAGAACAAGCTAAATGAGAATGGGGATGTTGTAAGAAACAAAGCTAGATTGGTTTGCAAAGGGTATACTCAACAAGAAGGCATAGACTTTGAAGAAACTTTTGCTCCTGTAGCTAGACTTGAAGCCATAAGAATGTTTCTTGCTTTTTCAAGTTATCAACAAATCAAAGTTTATCAAATGGATGTTAAATATGCTTTTCTTAATGGTGATCTAGAAGAAGAAGTATATATAGAACAACTGGAAGGATTCATTTTGGGAAATGATGAAAATATTGTTTGTAGACTTAAAAAGGCTCTATATGGTCTCAAACAAGCTCCAAGGGCATGGTATTATCGTCTTGACAAATATCTTCATCAACAAGGTTTTTCAAAGGGGTCTGCTGATAGCAACTTATACACAAAAGTTGAAAATGATAAACTATTGATTGTGGTTGTATATGTTGATGATATCATTTTTTGGAGTAACGAAGAATCTATGAGTCAAAAATTTGCTTCTGTCATGCAGCAATAATTTGAAATGTCCTTACTTGGGGAACTAACATTCTTTCTTGGCTTGCAAGTGCATCAAACTGTAGATGGTATATTCCTATCACAAGGAAAATATCTTAAGCAAATTTTGAAGAAGTATGGCATGGAAGAATGCAAACCTGTAAGTACACCAATGATAACCGGATGTAATCTTAGTTCTCATGATGATTCTCCCTCGGTGAATCAACCAGAATACAAATCAATGATAGGAAGTCTACTTTATCTCACTGGGACTAGGCCAGACATTATGCATGCAGTTGGGATTGTTGGACGATTCCAAGCTAATCCAAAAGAGTCTCACCTTCAGGCTGTTAAAATAATATTCAAATATCTACAAGGAACTCAAGACTTTGGTCTATGGTATCCAAAGAATGTTGATCTTACTCTTCATGCTTACACTGATGCAGATTGGGTTGGAAGTGTTGATGATCGGAAAAGCACTAGTGGTGGTGCATTCTATATGGGACCCCGGTTAGTATCTTGGTTCAGCAAGAAGCAAAATTCTATTGCCTTATCTACAGCAGAAGCAGAATATGTGGTTGCCGCATCTTGTTGCACTCAACTCCTTTGGATGATTAAAACTTTACAAGATTTTCAAATCAAATGTACACCTCCTGTCCCCATTAAGTGTGACAATACAAGTGCCATCGATATTTCAAAGAATCCTGTTATGCATTCGAAGACCAAGAACATTCCCATCAAGTATCACTTCTTACGTGAACAAGTGCTTGAGAAAAAGGTGAAGTTGGAGTATGTTCCCTCCAAAGAACAAGTTGCTGATATCTTTACCAAACCTCTGCCCAGGGAAGCATTCGAGTATCTAAGACATAAGCTGGGAGTGTTCTCTGCCAGTCAAAAGAACAAATCTGCATAAATTTAGAAGATGGCATTGGATACGCGGATTTCCTGAAACACAGTCGCGTATATACGCGAGTTCATGCAAAGAAAACCGCGTATGTCTGATTGCTGACAATTTTCTGTTTGAAGTCAGCTCTCTTCAGCACAGCTGCAGTGCTGTTTGGTATCTGTGATACTGTTTGGTATCTCTGGTGGTATTCCAGTTCTCATCATTCTATTTCTAATGTTTTGATAAAGATGCCTTGATGATTTGTTGGTGAAAGTGTTCAGGATGCACAAACTAAGGGGGAGCCTTAGTCATATGGAAAGGATGTTCAGAAGCACATTTTCAGGGGGAGCATCAGCTTTGCTGAGTATAATGCATTTTTGGCATTATGATGTTTCTGAAATATGTTCTCTTTCTTGAGAACTTTCTGGTGTTGGTCTTAAAGTTATATTTGTAGTTTGGTGAAAAGGTCTTGATGAGACCCATGATGTAAAATTGTAATATTCAGTCATGTGAAGGACTTGTCAAATTTGTGTGAACCCACTTGGTTGGGTAGCTGAGTTGAAATGTGTAAACCCACTTGGTTGGGTACTTGAGTCTCATATGTAAATTCACTTGGATGGATCTTTGATGTAAGTATGAGTCATTGGTGATAGGAAAGTCATAGAGTCATGTACTTCATTGAAAATATGTTTTGAATATTCAGCATGAACTTAGGGGGATCTTGGTCACTTCAGTATATCAGATCTGCAGAACAGGGGGAGAGTGTGTTGGTTTTGATCCGCCCTTTGCCCTTGATGTCAAAGGGGGAGAGTGACATGGTGTTTGAATAAAGAGAAAGAATGGTGTCAAAAATGAGGAGAGTGACATGGTGTCATTGTATTCTTAATGTACCTATCTATTGTGATGATCAAACACCATCGTGGTTGCCATCAAGTCCAAAGGGGGAGATTATTGGCAATATGATGCAGAGTGTTGTCCTTGATGGCAACCCACTGAATGAAGATGAAGACATGAGATTGTTGGCATATGTTGTCCTTGATGGCAATACACATGATGAAGTTATTCTTGACTTGATGGACTTGGTAAATAATTTAAATCTGATGTGATATGATTTTTGTTGACAATATGATGTTCTTGAATGGCAACCCACCTGATGAAGATGATGGAAACTTACTTGATGAAGTTGTGCTTGATAGAATATGTCTTGATGGACCTGTTTAATGATGAAAATATGATGTATCTACAGAGAGTACAGAAGGTAATGAAGAAAGGAATTCAATATGTGCTAGATCTATGATGAAAAGAGTATGTCTCAAGGCATACGCGGATTTGCCTAGGAGAAGTCGTGTATGCACGCGGTAAAGTACGTGCCAAGTCGCGTATGGGCAAAAGCGCTCATAAAGTGCAAAACCAGGGGTAACCACCATGGTATTGACCCATTGTATTGGGTAATGATTCGTATAAATAACCCCGTCCAGGAATACCTTCGGAAGTAATGTAGTTTTGGGCTCATGGTATTGTTTTGGCTCATGGTATTGAAAAAGGGTAAACCTATATAAAGAGAAGAAATTCATTGTGAAAATGATGAGTGCGGTGCAAGATGTCTGAGCTTGAATGAATACTTCTCTCTGAAGTATATCTGAATGGAAAGGGTTACAATTGAATGATAAATCTGATTACATGATGCAGCAATGATGAAGAAGGGTATCTAGATCTGAAATGCACTTGCGTTTGCTAGATCTGTTTAGGGGATGATTAGATCTGAGAAGAGGCGAACATCTGTCTGAAGTAAAGGGTTATATCTGAACTGAATATCTGATCTGAAGAAGTATGCTGCTCTATAATGTCTGAAGATATATATGCAAGTTTGTCGCAACGGAAGCGCATGTATACGCGGGTTGTATGAAGTGAAAGCGCATATGAGTAAGTAAAATCTATTCTAAAGTTTGTGCAGAGGTATACGCAGATTGATACACATGAAGGCGCGTATACACGCGACATCAGTGAAAGGAAAGCGCATATGCAAACTAGGGTTTGCTGAAGCATGGGGTATGAAATGTCTGATCTGTTCTGCTGTGTCACTGCTATCTTTTTTCTACAGTTCTGAGTTGTCTGTATCAGTTTGATTGTATGACTGAGCTTGAATGTGTGGAGTGGGTCCAGTCTGAAAATAAGATGAAACGAGGCCTGCAAGTTATGCTCTATTGAAGTTGGTTGGATCCAGTGTGAAAATTGATGAAACGTGGTCCATAGAGGTGCTGAGGGTTGTAGCCTTCAGTCAGGGGGTTGTAGCTCCCTTCCAGGTGAGGCTGGTAAACGAGATCATGGGGTCGTAGCTCCCTTCCAGGAGAGGCTGGTAAACGAGTCAGGGGGTTGGAGCTCCCTTCCAGGAGAGGCTGGTAAACGAGCGCAGGTGGGTGCCTGCGTGCTGGTAGGAGTCTGCACCAGCACATATGTTGTAAGATGTTTTTCTCTATAATGAATTATTGAAGGCTGAGCAACGACAGCGGTGGTTTTCTCCCGACTTGGGTTTCCACCTAAAAATCCTGGTGTTCATGTGTGATGCTTTGTGTGATGGTTTATTATGTTCTTACTGCACATGTTTATTGTTTATTAAACATCTGATGAATGAATGATGGAATGATATAAGTGAAGAATTAATAACATAATTAGATCTCTGTGTATACGCTAGTTTCTTAAAGGGTATCCGCGTATATACGCGAGTCTGTATCAGGAAAGTCGTGTATGGGTTTCAGAAGAAAGAAAAAGTAAAAGTTTTGAATATGTAGTAAATACTGATTCACCCCCCCCCCCCCCTCTCAGTATTTTTCCCAACACTTCCTACCAGAGAAAAGTAACTTAAGAAGCTTTTATATGCCCAAATAATTGTTCCCTTAAGATACTCCGATTGGGTAGCTAATTCCGTTCCTTTCAGAAAGAAAAATGGAGAAATTAGAATTTGAGTGGACTTCAGAAACCTTAAAATATGATCTCTAAAGGATATCTATCCACTTTCAAAGATGGATCAACTACTCCAAAAGGTTTCTAGTGCTAATAAGATTTCAATGCTTGATGGCTTTTCTAGTTATAACCAGATAATGGTAAGTCTAGAAGGAAGAGAAAAGACTTCCTTTACCACACCCTTGGGTACATTCATGTATGCCAGAATTCCTTTTGTGTAATCAAATGCAGGAGCAACATTCCAAAGAGATATCAATTTAGCTTTTGTTGGTAAGGTGAATCATTTTTTATTTATGTATCTTGATTATCTAACTATTTTCTCTAATTCAGATCAGAAACATATAAAACACATGATGAATTTTTTTGACAGGTGTAGAAATTTTGGAATATCTCTCAACCCTAAGAATTCTATGTTTTCCATTAAAGAAGGAAAGTTGTTGGGACACATCATTTCAAAGGAAGGAGTGGTGATAGATCCTGAAAGTGTATCTTTTATTCAATCATTATCACTTTCAAGAAATAAGAAAGTGATCCAAGCCTTTTAAGGAAAAATTAACTGCTTGATAAGATTCATCCCTAACTATGCTTAAATAGTTAAAGTTATAACTGACATTCTTAAAAAGAATCATGAATTTAAATGGACTATTCTTGCTAGATATGTTTTTGATAAAATCAAGAAAGCCATTTCTAAAGCTCCTACCTTGGTCGACCCTAATTATTCCTTACCTTTCAGTATATTCTCCTTTACTTCTGAAACAACCTTTGCTGTTGTCCTTTTATAGAAAAATGAAGATTCGGATGATCAGCCCATAGCATTTTTTAGTAAGGTTATGCGAGATTTTGAAATAAACTATGATATTATTGAAAAACAGGCCTATGCCCCAGTTCAAGCCTTAAAATATTTCAGAATGTATGTCCTTCACTCATCCATTACTACTTATGTCCCTAACAATGTTTTAAAAACCATTCTTACCCAACCAGACACTAATGGAAGAAGGGGAAGGTGGATCACTCAAATCCTTGAGTTTTACCTCACTATTAAAACCACTAAGTTAGTGAAGGGACAAGGTTTATCTAAATTTTTAACTAAATCCAATTTCAAAGTGTTAGGCATAAATTCTATTTTTGAAATCTCTGAGAAGCATCCAAAAGAACCTTCTTCAAATCTAGAAAGGGATAATCCACAAGAACATTTCTTAAATACAGAAGGGGAGAATCCACAAGAACCTTCATTAAATGCAGAAATGGATAATCCACAATAACCTTCCTTAAATTCAAAAGGGGAGAATCCACAAGAACCTTCCTTAAATGCAGAAAGGGAGAATCCACAAGAACCTTCCTTAAATGCAGAAGGGGAGAAACCACAAGAACCTTCCTTAAATGAAGAAGGGGAGAATCCACAAGAACCTTTCGAAGATTCTCAAGTAAAGAACCCACAAGAACCTTCTCCTTCAAGTCAAACAGTTCCTGTTCACATTCATGAAAATTTTTTAATGTCTTATTGGTATGCAAATATTGTACATTTTCTGATCAATTTTGAGTGTCCTAGTGAATTTTGAAAGAGTCAGTGCAAAACACTTAAATTGAAATCTATCAAATATTGTATTATCAATTCCAGCTTGTACTGGAAAGATCCTCTCAACATTCTGTTACTTTGTTTAACATAAACTAAAACTGAAGGAATCATTGAGCAATTTCATGTAGGGATATGTGGAGGACATTATGCTTGGAGAGCCATAACATAAAAGATACTAAGGGTAGGTTTCTATTGGCCTAATTTGTTTTCAAAAGTAGGAGAAAAGGTTAGAAGTTGCATTCCATGTTAGATCTTTAGTGGTAAGTAAAAAGTAGCAGCTCTTCCATTGGTTCTAGTTGTTGTTTTAGAACCATTACTTCAGTGGGGAATATATTTTATAGGATAAATTCACCCAGCTTCAAGAAATCAACACAGATGGATTTTAACTGCCACGGACTATTTCACCAAGTGGGTGGAGGCCATTCTAGTCAGAAATGGTACAGTTATAGTAGTAATCAAATTTATTGAAGAGAACATTCTTTCTAGATTTTTTTTCCCTCAACAAATCGTGACTGATAATTCCACATCATTCAGTATTATAACGATGATTGAAATCACAATTGAAGATGAAGGAAAATATTGGATCATTTATTTGCAATACCAGATCAATTGGGTTCATAGGAAAATGCATTATTGAAGAAGATGAATTTCTAGCCTAGCTTCACATGGTCATATGAACCATATGGTATCATCTCTACTCTCAGATTTGAATTAAAAAAAAATCCCTATAATCATACCCCAAGGCCAAAGATTGAAAATTTTATGAATCGAGAAGAGTGGTCTGAAGGGACATTACATGAAGTAGATGAACGGGTTTTGTCAACTTCAAATGTGCAAACTCTAGTTCCACAAAGTAAGCAGCTAAAAAGGGCAAGAGAAGAAGGTCCATCTACTATGCAAGTTATCCAAGAATTCATTCTCCAACGGAAGAAAGCAAAAACTTGTTCAACATCATTAATAGAGGGAGGACCATAAAAGATAATTGACCTCAAAGAAGCTAAAGTTTCAACATCACAAACTACATCAAATGGAACTAGTGTTCCAAATACTCCTTCTGTTTCTCTTCCCAGGGAACCTATAGAACTAATTCAAACTGTGGAAAACACTTCTACAGATCACCAGAACATATTTTCAAAGTTCCTGGAGATCAAATAGAAATATGAGACTCTTAAAGCTAGTGTTTACAGCCATCTTTGGAGGCAAACATCAACCTCCCAACACAGACTACTTTCACCCTTTGACAGTGAAAAAGGAAGAATGCAGATGGCATTCTTACAAGTTTCAGTTCCATTTCCAAAGTCTCCTTCTGACAACAAGAATATCATTCTCTCATTTGAAACCATTCAAATACATCCTATTGATGATATGGACATGCACAAGAAATCTGGTGAAATTCTGTTTTCTACCATGACCACCACAGCAATGTCCCTCTCCAAGCCCAGAACAACACTTTCAAATGTTCAATTTCAGATCAAGATTTAAAAACTGTCACCATTGTATAAAGATACAAATATGAAGAATTTATAAGACCTGATAGTAAAGATTTGATATGATCCAAAGGACTACAATTCAATTGAAGAAATTCTCAAGAAAAATAATGCAGACATTGCAGCCTTGAGAAAGCAGTTGAAACTGCCTTCTACTGAAGATCCAATGACTAAAGAAATTGCATAGAATGAACAGAATAGGGATGAGATGCTCAAACTCATAATTGATCAAAACATACAAATTAAGAATATGGAAGAACATATAGAAGTACTCCTTAAGGAAAATGAATCAGCACGGGTAGATTTAGTTACAACCACAACCATTCCTATATTAGTTGCAGGAACATAGGCATATTCATCATGAGAAATAGCTCCATCATCATCAACAGTGGCTGATTCAACCAAATTAGAAAAAGAATTAGCTTTGTAGAAACAACAAAATGAAAATTTGTTAGAGAAATTTCAAATTATAGAGTTGCATAAAGTAAAAAATGACACTTTGTACGTAGTAGAAATGCAGAAGACATATACACTAGAACTAAAATTGCAAAGATAGAAAGTGAATCATTAATGGTTGATACCTTGGTCCAAGATAAGGAAAGCATCTGGACAAAGGTCAACCAAGCTATAAAAAAATTATGGCCATCGATACAAATTATCTTTGAGAAACAGGAACTTATAACTAGATGCAGAATAACGATTGAAGTACAAAAAGCCACCTTAAAGACTAAGCCTTCAGAAGCTACAAACATGATCAAGGTATTAAATTCAAAGAACATAGAAGAGCTTGAAGAAATTAATATTTCTGACAGAACAATCATAATTTTGGAAATCAAGAAGGTATTACAGAAGAAGAATTTCATCAATCAATTAGGGACCAAATGTCAAACTCTCGACACTGTTGTCCAAAGGTTTCATACCAAGTTCAATGTCTTAAATAAACAAGGGTTACTAGGATTGGTAACTATGGATGATAAGATGATCAAACTTGAAGATTATTTTAAGAAACTATACACCATTACAGTCAACAGGACAAAATTTACAGGGATCAAAGGACACATTACAGGCAAGGCTTTCCTAGAAGCCTTAGAGATTTATTTGAGCATCAAACATGAGATCAAGCATATTTTCCTCAGAAAGCCCACTTTCAAAAGAAACATAGGAGTGGATGAAGTATTCATAAAAATGGTAAATTTACAAATCCCAAGCAAGCGAATATGGGATAAATTGTGGGATACCATTGAGTAATTGTAAATTAAAACAACATAACAACATAGTAGCATTTTCAGGTGTAGTCATCAACATTCTCCTTCAAAACAGGAACACATCATCCAACAGTTTCCTTCTTTCTATCATATTATACTATTTTTTGTAAATCAGTTTAGGATATTTTCTTACTCCTAGAACTAGTATAAATAACTCCCATTCTCGAGTTATTAAGGGTTACACCCTTGGACGAGCATTTTTGTAAGAATAAGTGTACAATCTTTTGATCATTAATAATAAAATAAGGATTCTGGATTTGTTTCATACAACCTTGTCCCATTCTGAGTTCTTAATGTTTATTATTTCATATTGTTTGTACATGTATTTAATTGTTATGAAGATAACTAGGTAAGATTAACTGAGTTTCAGTCGTCATAGATTATTCCTAAAGTTATTATCTATATCAGAGAATGATTTACTGAGCTATTTTTTTATGTAAGTCCCTCTCATCAATAAACTATCAACATCTTCATAATGTTAAATATGTTTTGTTAAACTTTTAGACGTTGTTTGAAAGTTTTCACGCTTATCATCATTTTAAATATTCTATTTGAATAATTCAATTATCATATCTTCTTATAGATTCTTCTAAATCACCTAAAAAATCTAAATTACTATATGGAATAAAGAAACAACCCTTTGTCCAATTAATTAATATTATCTAAAAGTATAAACACAATTGCTACAAATTTGATTTATGGATTGTTCATCCAAAATTATAAACTTAAAAAAAAAACAAAACATTATATATTCTCTGGCACAATTTATTGACCCAAATTATCTCAGAGGACAACAAGTGGAATCATATAACAAAGCCCAATATTGTTCTTGAAATATTTTCTCCTTAATGTGATTATCATGCCAAACCTTCCTCCGCAATTGTATAACTTTTGTGTGCAGGAGGACTTGCATTTTGAATTCATCCAACGTATTCAATAGAAGCATCCTTTCTTGTTTTTCTCTTTTGATATCTAAATCCAATTAGGCAACAATTCTGACAGTGCTATATTGAATTTTAATGGAAAACAAGGCTTTCTTCCCCTAAACCAGATGATATGGAGTGAACCTAGTATTTGTCTTCCAAGTGGTATTATACACCCAAGTTTCCTCCACTAATATGTCTTCCCAATAATTCCTATTGTTTCTCACCACCTTGGTGATGATGCTTTCTATTTCTCTATTGGTAACCTCTACTTGCCCATTTTATTGAGGGTGATAGAAAGTAGATGTTTTGTGTTTGATATTCTGCTGCCTTAGGAGATTCTCAATCAAATTTGATGTGAACTGAAATCCTTCACTAATGACTATCTCCCTTCGATACCCAAATTTCTAGAATACATTTTCCCTTAAGAACTCAACCACTTTTTCTTCTTTTGCTCCCTTGATAGCATTTGTATCAATCCACTTTTTCAAATAGTCAATGCATACTGTGATGTTCTTATTTTTTCCAGATGGTGGATCAATTGGCCCAAATAAATCCAAACCCCGCTTGTCAAATGGCTCTAAGGCCACTTGAGGTTTTAGATTAATTTCATCACTGGGTGTGGGTCTTCCCATCCTATGACAGTGGTCACATCTACTATTTTACCTTCTTAAATCCTGATGGAAATTATTCCAATAGTATCCAACTTGTAAGGCCTTGAAGGTTGTCCTATTAACAGCAAAATTACCCCCACGGGGCCAATCATGACATGCTGAGGAGATGTAAAATACTTCCTCTTACCTGACACATATCCTTAGAATTTGTTTTGCTCCAAAATTGAAGATATTTCCACCAATCCAAGTAAAAGGGGTGCTCTATCTCACAATTATGTTGTTCTCCCTAGATGATACATTTGGAGGAAACCTCCCAGCAACCAGGTAGTTGGCTATGTCAAAAAATCGAGAGAGTACAGAGATAGAAAACAGTTGCTCATCTAAAAGTTGATCATCAATGATCCATTCATCATCTATAGGAAAAGTGAGTCTAGACAAGAAATCTACAACTGCATTTTATTTCCCTGGCTTATCAATGATAGTAAAATAAAATTTTTGTAACAACAATACTCACCTAATAATTCTAACATTCACATCAGCTTTTCTCATCAAGTATTTTATTGTTGCATGGTCAGTATATACAATAGTTTGATACCCAATGATGTAGTGTCTTAACTTATTCAAGGAGTGTACAACAACTAAACTTTCTTTCACAATAAGAGTGTAATTGAATTCAACCTTAGAAATATTTTCATTGATGAAGTAGATGGCATGGGTTAACTTATCATCTACTTGTCCCAAATATTCCCCAACAACTTTATCGGATGCATCAATATGTATATGGAAATGCAGAGCCCATTTGTGACCTTGAAGTATAGGATCAATGGTCAATTTTTCTTTTATGATTTCAAAGGCCTCTTGACAAATACTTGACTAGCATAATTATGATTCCTTGGCCATCAATCTAAACAATGGGGAAGCCACCTTACTAAAATCCTTCATGAATCTTCTATAATAACCAGTAAATCCCAAGAAACTCCTAACGTATCTCTATTTATTAGGGGCATGGAGCCTTTTTATGATAGCTATCATGTTTGGGTCTACGTGTATTCGCCCCTAAGATATGGACTAGCCAAGGAAAATAAATCCCTTCATCAATAATTCACACTTCTTGAGACTCAAGGAGAGATGAATTTCAATTCATTTTCTCAGGACTTTACCCATATTAGAGAGGGCCTCATGGAAATTACATCCATAGGGAGTGAAATCATCCACATATATTTCCATAGAGTCATGGATAAGCTCAGCAAATATTCTTGGAACTGCCCTTTGAAAAGTGGTAGGGGAATTTCATAGGCCAAATGGGAGAACTCTATAAGCAAAAATATCCCAAAAACATGTAAATGTAGTCTTGTCTTGGTCTTCAGGACTAATCTGGATCTTATTTTCACCAATGAATCCATCCAAGAATGAGAAGAAATTCTTTCCTCCAAGACCACATAAGACTTGATCAATGAAAGGCAAAGGGAAATGGTCTTCATTTGTGGCCTTGTTTAACTCTATGTAATCAACATAGATCCTCCACCTCCCATTCTTCTTTGGGACTAAGACTAGAGGTGACACCCATTCACTATCTTAGATGGGGTATATGAACCCTGCATCCGACATCTTTTGTAATTCATCCTTTACTATGTCATTCAAGGTAGGGTTCATTCTCCTTTGGGGTTGGTGCACATGCTTCCATCCCTATTCGATGTAAATATGGTGAGTATAGATTGAGGGATGCACCCCTTTCATTTATTTTTAATCCCAGGAAAAATAATATAAGTTCTCTCTCATAATCTTGCACAATTTTTTATTCTTGTTTTGCCAAGAGAGAGGGATTGATATGTAAGGTTATAGATGGGCTAAATTCTATAGTCTTGGAAGGTTCAGGGATTGATTCAACTGAGCATAGCTCAATCGAGGGACTACATCTATATTCTCTCATAAGTTCATCAAGAGGAATAGTAATGAGGGGTTGGATCTGAAGGATATGTTCAATGAGGTCATCTTCATCAGATTTCCCCCCCTAATAACAATTTCTAAGGTACATATTGGGTATGCTGTTGCATGGTACACTTGATCTTCTTCCTCATACTCCAGCCACAAAGGTAGATCATGTTCAATAGAAGGTTGAGCAGGAGGATATAATATCAGTTTTTTTGATAAGGGCCCATTCTTAATGGTCATGTTTCTAGCCCTAAAATTGATATACTCATCAACAATGGCCAACCAATGTTTTCCTAGGATAAGAGGATAAACGTTAAAATTGGTTGTGGGTTGAAGCACCAGGAAGTCAGTGGGATACTCCCAAGAATCAATGGAGACCATAACATTCTCAAAAACCCCCTCAGGAGATACTGTGGGTATATGATCCAGTTGTTGCACTATCGTGGTCTTCCTCAAGGCTCCTTGGAGGTTGAGTTTCAACATGGTTTCTTTAGTAATAACATTGATTGCAGCCCCAAGATCAAAAAATGTATGAGGGAAAATGATACCATTAATGTGCACATCCACTACTAGACTTCTAGGGTCTAGATATTTTGGTAAAATCACTCTCCCCAACATCAAATCAAATAGTCCCCACAACATTGATGGTGGGGGTGTGTTACCTAGATAAATCCCTCTTCTGGATAAGAGCGATCTCCCTAGAATCCTAAAGGAAAACTACAAACATACATACAAAAAAATAGCTCTTTCCTTATCCTATAACCAAAGCATGAAACATGTAGTATGCGAAGGATCACTGACCTATTAACGAAGTTCTTGTAGAATTCCTTTCAACACTTTCCACAGCCAAATTTTCCTCAATGCTTTAAATTATTTCCAAATGATTTCCACATCTTCTCCATGATGCTCCAAAAGAGATCCACATGGAAAAAAACATTTAGAAGGGTCAAATCATCTCGCATATAAAATAAAAGGTGAATGAAATACCTAATCTAGGACACAACATATAAAAAAATCAATAATCAGTTATAAACCATGCGAGTGATCAAGGAATCTCGCAAATAACATCAAAATATACATAATTAGGAAAGAACAATTGAATTTACATTAAATTCAAAGGGAGAAAAGGCTTACAACCTGGTTTCCTTGATGTCACAAGCCTCTTCCAATGTTCTCCTTTCCTTCCCTTGATGACAAGCTCTTCAGACACAAAACCAACAACATGAGTTTGCAAATCCCAACCCCCATTCCTTTAGCTCTATATTGAATTTATAGGAAGGATGAGTAGGTTTCTAGTTCCACTTCTCAAGGGATATGATCCTTAAGAAAAGGATATTAGTTTCATATACCAAGGTATGAGGAATCGGTATGCAATGGTTTGAGGTTTCCAATTTGGATAAGATTCCTCAACCAAATTTTCTAGAACCTACTTTTAATTTTTACCTCCATGAATAGACCTGTGCAGTTTATAGTGAAAGAAACCATGCAAATTTGTGGAGTTTACAGTGGAAGAAAATGCGCATGCATAGCTTTTTTTAAGGAAAAATGCACAAATGCTCAAAATGGGACTTTAAACAGTGAAAAAAAAATCCTTTTGTCCCTGATATTATTTTACTTCAAGCCTCATAGGGGATTCACTTGAGACACTTCATCAGATGGAAAAATATCTGAATCGACAATCATGGTGAAAAATTTTAGTTTAACAGGGTGTCTCTCTTCTTTCTCCCAGGATTTTTGAATAATTTCTCCCTTATACCATTATTATAAATTAGAGCATCCTTGATAGCCTGGAGAATGGGTATTTTGACACAAAAAATTTCAATTCTCCCAGAAGTTTAGGATCTTATGGGGTGTGCTATCTAGGATGGATCAATTACTCAGGAAAAGGATTTGGATTTACTTGAGGGGTAATTTCATCCTTTTCAGGTTGATATGATGAATGGTTATCTGGGAGCACTCTCCCAGACCTAAGGTTAAAATCTTCGATCTCCACAACATAGGCATGGTAAGATGTCTCTCTATTATAGACCTATTGTGCATGTTTTTTATTCGGGTTCAGATTAGGCTTAGAAGAAATCTGAGGTTTCTTAGGTGGATGAGAATTAGTGAGTTGTGGTTGAGGTTGGGGTGGAGGCAGTAAATAAGGAGTTTGATTGAATTGAGGCCTCCACCCTTGTGATGGGTTTCTCCGTTAAGGAGGTTGGGGAGCATATGGATGAAATGGTTGATTGAGTGGTTGAGGATGATATGGAGGAGCATAAGGCCGAGAAGGAGGTGTGGGCCATGATAGGGGAATAGAGTAATTCCGTGGTTGCAAGGGTGCATTTTGGTTGGAATTGTAGTAAGAATATGGTGCGGCTTGCATGCCCTATTGGTATGGTCGAGGTCCTTGAGGCCTCCTTTGCTTGATGAAGAAGAGCTCTTCTGGTCCAGCTTCCACCCATTGGTATGCATCATTTAGGCCTAGTAAGGATGGGAATTTTTCTATTGCATGGTTTTATTTGTATATTTATCAAACTTCTTGACATTGATTGGAAATTCATTCCTAGGGTGTCTTCTAGTGCATCTAGGGAAAAATATCGCTAGGGATCTCTATGCCTTCTTGTGTTTCCTTTTGATCTACATGTTATCCATTTGTAATGAAAAGATATGCAAAATTTCACTCTTGAAATCCTTCATCATTTTCCCTATCTCACTTTGTATGGATGAGGCAGAGGAAGAGGTATTGGCCAAGCCTTGGTTACTTCTACCCTTCTCTCTGGTTTCCCTAGAATGGTTATGAACATAGTTTTGATTTCATCATAAGACAGTTGATAGATATACCCTCTGGATATAATGTTGAGGGTTTCTAACACTTCCCCCTTGATCCCTCACAGAAGAACTAACTTTAGTGATCTAGGATAAAGGGTGCAATTGGCCATTTTGTAGCTAAGTTGAAGCCTCTCCTCATAGTCTTATAAATATTCATCAGGCCCTAAGTTCATCCTACAGATTTATTCCTTGGTTTGTTTGGACCTACAATACTCTTTGTACTTGTCATTGAAATACTCTTTCATTTGGGCTTAGGTACTGACATTTTCCCCAGGAAGACCCATGAACAAGCATAAGTTTGCATCCTTGAGGGTGGAGGGAAAAAATTTCAACTTTTTCTCATCTAAGGAATAGTCATAAGTTCTACATACAACAACAAATTCGAACATGAAAGTGTCAGACTCCTCAAAAGTTAGGTCGTGGAAGTGTGGAAGGGTTGAAGGGATGATGTTTTTCATCCCAATCTATCCATTGTTTTCTTTGATTGGAAAGACCTCACGGTCTCTATTCTCAACCATATCTTGTACAAGTGAAGTAGGTTCTTCTTCTTCCCCAATAGTTTCTTCAAATATTTCAATGTGCTCACCTAGAGGGTACTCTAACTCAAAGTCACTAAAGAAGAGTGAAGGTTGATTTTGTGAGGATGTGGGGGTTTTTGGTAGAAATTTTCCTTGGTTTTCCCTACTCCTACGAGACATGAAAGATTTTTTTTTTTTTTTTCTATTAACTTTTTCAAACTATATGCAAAAGAAAATGCAAAAAACAATGCATAAGTAGAAAAAAGCATCTACTTAAACACCTCCCAGGAAATGACGCCAAAAAGTGGTGAGCCGTGGTATTGCACCAAGAGTGTTGCAATTCCCAAGGGCTACTTAGCTTTACCTATCAGCCTAGGGCTCATACAAACTTTAAGGTGATAGTGCTATATACACAACATATGGATTCTACTCATGCCACCCACAACTAGGTCTTCTGAGTAGTAGTACTTCCAGGTCATTCTTCCCACTAGGTTAAAGTGAAATTAGCTAATGAAATGTAGAGATATACTTCTACTATGAGAAAGAGAGTGTTTATCAATATTTTACTTGCAATTTGACATTGAAAACAAATCATGAACAACTAATCTAGTTTTAGAATAAGAAACTATGTTTTTTTTTTTTCTCGTTTAGACTAATCCTAATTTTTTCCATTTTTTCTCCTCCCATGCCACCCACGGGTTTCGAACCGGTGACCTTACAGAACGGAGTGCCTTAACAGTGCAGCCCATCACCGACTGTTCTACACCACGTGGGCTAATAAGAAACTATGTTATGTTGCACTCATTCATCTAATTATTCAACCATTTTGCAGTAAAGGAACTATTATATCTTCACACATTTCATCAAACCATAAATTAACTTCTATCTACTCTTTCAGTAAGTTTTAATTTTATGCAATTTTTTGTCCTATTTAAGCTAATGTTGTGATGAAATAACACATTAATGACTACTTTGTTTTGCAGCAAGGAAGAAAGGTGTTTTGGAGTGGCATAGGGGTACCTTTTGTTCATGAATTTAGAGTTGGGGGTAAAAAACATTCTATGATAAGTTAAAATTTAAACAAGGAGAAAATATGGAGTGGAAATGGTGACCTACAACCATGCTACGGGATCTCTATATTTCTACAAGAAGTCCCGAAATCCTACAAGAAATAGGTCGAGAAGGATCTAAGGGTAAAAATGATGGAAAGAAGGTGTGGAAAGGTGGGATAATGTGGAAGTAGGTGAATTAGGGGTGACCAACACTTCCTTCTAATCTCATAGCCCTTTGAGGGTCTATTTTTCACTAAGAGGGTTGCTCACAGTGGCCATGACGAGGATTTCTCAATGCAGGGTTTTGGGGTCAGAATGGAAGGTTGATGGGAAGAAGGATGAAATACAAGATGAAATTAATGAAAGGGGTCCTTTTCCTATAGTTGTAGATAGTCGTGCAACCACTACATACATCCATGTGTTGATCATTGACAAACTAACATGTTAAAAAGTGGAAAAGATGAGTTGAATCAAAGCTCTACATAACTGATGCAGGAGCATTGGGATTAGCCAGCAATGTGAAGACTTGTTCACTTGTTGTGGCTAAACAGGGTGAAATTCGTTGACTATTGGTCAAAATCAGTTTTACTGAGGAGATTGGACTTCTCAAATAGTGTGTTATAATTTATTATTGTAATAAATGAGAGACTGTCTTATTTTAGATTTAGAGATAAGAGTTGTTAGTATAGGTGTGCATCAGAAGCTACGAAATAGAAGATTGTTGTTAGATCTTTAAAAAATAGGAGATTTCCGTTAGCTATTGTTAGAGAAATTAGTGAATAATAAAAGGAGAAAAAAAAGTGATGAGAGGGGGATTGTTTTTGGTGAGGCTTGGAGTGGAGTGAGAATTCAGAGTGAGTGTGTTGACTGTGTTTTGTGTGTAACAGAGGTCGTTTCCTTGTGTAATTGGGCCTAAGGCTGAGACTCTGTTCTTCTGTATACTATGAATAAAATCAATGTTGTGTGTATCATTGTATGACGAGCCCGTAAGATTTGAGCGGTTGCTTTTCCTTGTAATTGCTTGATGCTGTTGTGGCCTGTGTTTTTTTTTTTTTTTTCTAACTGTAAGAATCCCTGTGTTAAGGAAAACCTGGCATAGTTTGATTCTACGAGCGTAAAATTCATTAACACAGAGAATTGTCGAAAAAAAAATTAGCAGAACCTTTGAGTGGATTTGAAAGATATATAGGTTGATTTTGTGACTCGTCGGGTCCGTGTAAAACCATCACATCGGACCGGAGAGTTGTTCCCATATCGCATTACATGACAACGGAACCCGGATGTGAAATTTTATAGAATTTGTTTTGAATTGAGATCGGTTCCATGGATATCGCATCACTTACAGGAAGCGACATCTATCCACTGTGATTTGCAATCGCCGATTGGCATCGCATCGAAATTGTGGAAAACACCGAAAGTTAAAAGTTCACATTGCCGATTGCCGATATTGCGAATTGATTTGAGCCGTCCGATCGGTTAGATATGGGGTGCAACAATACAATAAAAATTTTGTTAGAAAATACGTTCAATGTTGTTTTTGAATGTATAAAATGGTGTATCGGGGCTCGAATGAGGGAAAGAATATTTAAGTCTATTCAAATATTTTCGATTCCAATAGGAACAAGGGTGATTATTGGGTTGTATAGGTCCATTGCGGAATTTGTTTAATTCCATTACTACCGCCGCGTCAAATTTTGGTATCAGAGCTGAAGAAAGAGGTGTTTGCAGCGAAGATGCCACCAAGAAGAGGAATTGGTCGAGGAAGACCAGAACCAAATGCAATTCTATTAGAAGAAGTACGGAATTTGCGTGCACGAATGGAGATAGTGGAGACAGCCCAAAGAAGAGTGCCTGATGATGGAGCTGAGAGTTCTTCAAAAGAATCTGCTGCAGATATGGAAGAAGTAGAAGAAGACAATGAAACCGCCAAAGTCCTCAAGATGCTGGCAAAAGTTGGAAGCAAACCCAAGATGGAGATTCCTATGTATGAAGGGAGTCTGAATGCGGAGGAGCTTATGGATTGGATCAGATCCATAGATCAATACTTTGACTATGAAGAGATTGAGGAGAATAAGAGGGTGAAGTTTGCAGTCACCAGATTGAAGGGTCATGCAGCCATTTGGTGGGACGAGGTACAGACATCAAGAACGAGGAAAGGGAAATCTAAGATCAAGAAATGGGATAAAATGGTAAGCAAACTGAAAGCCATGTTTTTACCTAAAGACTATCATTTGAATCTTTTTAAGCAAATGCAAAATCTGAAACAGAAAGGGATGTATGTTAAGGAGTATACAGAAGAATTCTATAGGTTAAGTATTAGAACAGGGCATGTAGAAGATGATGTGGAAAAAATAGATAGATAGGTAAATGGGTTAAGGTATGAAATACAAGATGAGATTAGATTGTTAAGTCTGAAAACTGTTGAGGATGCCTATCAAGCAACTCTGAAGGCAGAGGAGAAAATATTGAGGATACAAAGTCAAAGGAACAGAGGAAAGAGCTCAGTGAGAGGTAGAGGAGCTGCCAGATCTAGAGGAACACAACATCAGCATGAAACAGGAAGTTCGAGTGGCAGATCACCACAGAAGGGTGAATCTATTAGAGGAGGATTTGCGCCCAAAGGAAGAGGGCGAGGGAGAGATGTTAGGTGTTATACCTATGGAGAATGGGGACACATGTCATGAGACTGTCCTCATAACAAATCAACAAGCCAGAGGGGTGCAAATGTGACTGAGGTAGAGCCAGAACCACCTCGAGTTGTGGAGAAAGAGGAACCACGTGAAGAAGGTGAATCACTGCTACTTATAATAACTTTTCTTAGAGAAAATAAGGAGACTGGAGAACCTGCACAAAGGAAGAACTTGTTCAAAACCACATGTAAATCAAAGGGTAAGTGTTGTAAGGTCATAATTGACAGTGGGAGTACTGTTACATAGTAATTTGTCACCGTCCCTGCAATCCCCATCTCGCCCATTGGAGGGTCGTTTCTGTGACTAGAAAGCAGTGTCATGCCTTGCAAATACCATCATTGCATCCCTTTCCACGAGGACAACATTTCTTCTGTTGATCATTTCCTGATCAGACCCCTAAAAACACATGTTTTTGCCTTGGCGCTGGTAGCCCGTTATGTCCTCGCGCCAATGGGAGAAAATTAACACTAAGCCCGCGCCAATTGGTGCTCTGTCCCAGTTAAGCACCCGCGCCAATCTACTTTTGGAATTTTTTTCAAAAAAAGAGGCGAAGTTTCGATTACAACAACTTCGTGGATGAGTCATCAGGAGCGGTTTCGACTGAATAACCATGGCCTTCCTCCTTTGGCCTCTTGTTTCCACCATATGGGGGACCTCCCAAAGGATAAGGCCTCCCTTCCACTATTGTAGGGATCCAAACCTCCTCCTCTCCTCTATAAATATAGCCTTCATCCATTGATGAAGGGGCTGAAGGGCTGAATGGCTGAATGGTAGAGTCTTCAAGTTCCCAAATTCGTAAGAGCCTTATGCTGCAAGAGCCTCCATAATTCCCTTAAGGCCGAATATAAGCAAGGAGACTATTGTCAAGATCCGAAGAGAGAGGTTTGTCCCATCCTTGACAAGCTTTCGAGAAGTGTTCTGCTGGCGACCCGCCGAAGGAGAATTCAACGTCAGAACTATGGTTGTATTCTTCCTTTGATTGATTAATAATAAACGACTATTGGTTATGGTTCCACTCTTGTTGTTGTTTATGCTGATGAGTTATGTCCTTTCTGACTGAAATATAGTTGCATCTACTGGATTTTATGCTTGCGTTTGTTTTGTTTCTCGCATGTGTAGGTCTCCATCATGGAGATCGTGGGGATCGTGATCTGCTAGGGCTAAGGAACGGGAGTGCTACCTCTTCTACAAGCAACATCGTTGTATTCCAGGTAAGCCTTCATCACTAGTTGGTTTATTTTCAATTAGGAACCTGCGCTATAGTGTGAATGATTGTTTCTAGACCCGGTCTGGGCTAGTAGGGATCGCCTTTGTCCGCAGAGGGGATTTATCTCCACAACAAATTGGCCACTCTGTTGGGGATCGTCTAGCTTGTTGTTGTTCGTTTTATAAGCTATAGAAGGAGCCTAAAGTTGGCCAGATAGCCTTCAAAACACTATTGCTCCGCATTAGCGAAGTAGATAAAAGCTGCTTCAGTCAATCTCTGGTTTAGTTTATGAACTGAACACTTGGAGTATTGTCTTGTCTTTCGGTCGATTCTTGATTTTCTTGCTTGATCAGCTCTTCTGGGCTGGCTCTTGCTGTGTGTTTGGCTTTTGGTTCAGCCCCCAGAGGATTAGATCTGACCTCTGTGTTTCCGAATTTTCATCCTTTCATGGTTGGCTTGATTGGCGCAGTTTCCACCCTGACAGTCACGCCAATTGGCGTGGGTTGCCAGTTCATCACTTGCGCCATCCCCTGTCTGGCGTGGATTATAGCCAGACAGTCACGCCATTTCCTGTAGGTGGTAGGTTTTACCCTTGTTCGGAAGTTTTTTTTGGTCAGTACTTTGCTTCTGGGTTTGTTTTAGATTCTACTTGAAGTGGTGAGTCTGGTCTTGGTTGGGAGAAATTCTTTGTTTTTTCATTTTTAGGCATTGGCACTTGTTGTCAGTTAGCAACCCGCACCAATTAGCCATTGGCGCTAGTTGTCAGTGAGCAAGTTGTGCCAGTTGGCACTAGTTGTCAATGACAAAGTCGGGCCAATTTCAGGGTGTATGAAAATTGAGATTTTTTTCCCTAAATCCTTCCCCAGTGTGTCTTTCCCTTCCAGTCTTTTCACTGTATGAGCATAGATTACATTGCTCATTGTTTGGAATGTCTTCTCTCCATGATTGCTTGATGTAAAAGGGAATGAATGCCTTGTTTTGATATCATTCTTTGGAAGTCCTCTTTGTGTCTTGTAGCCTTCTGAGGAACTTCGTTACAAAGTGTTTGAAACAACGATTGCATTCTTAGTGTTTGTTTACATCTCTTTTGCATTCACCCTTCATTAAGGAGATTTGCATTTATTTATTTTTTGTCTCAAAGTGTTCTTTTTGTTAAAATCCATTAGATCACATTGCATTGAAAAGTATTTTTGAGATCCATCATTGAACTTAGATCACATTGTTTATGATTGAAAACTAGAAATCGCTTTGATTGCATTCTCTTTTATTAAAAGCGTGCATTGAGTAGATTCTCATTTCATCGAAAAATGAATTGATTGCATTCTTATCATTTGAAAAGGAAAAGGGAAATTGTGAATAGATTACAACTGCATATTTTTCTGAAGAGAGGATTTTGCATAGATTAAATTGCATTATTCGCATCGTTGAATGTTTGAAATTAATTTTGGATAGTGAAATTCATCTAGTTTGGAAAAAGTTTCATTTTCAGTATTGCTATTTGTTGCATCATTGTTTGAAGCTCTTCCCTTAACTAGATAGCATTCATCGAATTGAAAACATTTCTTTTCTCATATAGCTGCATACAGGAGATTGTCAGATGACATACGGTAGGGCCTTGAAACCGAAACATAATTGAAGATCAGCATTAAAATTTACTCAATTTACCTAAGGAAAAATTGAAACATTAACGAAATATTTAGAGGTCTAGGCTAGAGACATGCTCCGGCGTCTTTAAACCTAGTAGTTGTCATTCGCCTCTTTGCTTTAGAAAACACTAGTACAGACTTGTGCTCCCCGTACCGTCGCGTATATAAAGGGAGACCCCACTAGGTTTCTATCCTTTATCCACAGGAAGCCAAGTCTGCCGCCCTATACCCATGATACACCGAACACAGGACTCGGGGAGATTTCCTACATGTACGTTAAGTCCTTTGTTGATTTCTCTTTCATTTTGAAACCAAGGTGTATATTGCAGTTCACGGTTATTTGGTACACCCTTTGCCTAGCATTCCTGAGCAGTCATTTTGATCTTTTCTGACTCTTTAAATTTGAAAAGGTCATCAAGTGCTTGTCCTTTCACGCTTGTTTAAAAAATGAAAGAGATAGAGTCACCTTTTACTCGTTTCTCGACTCTTAAAATGTGAAACGGTAGAGTTTTGTTTCAATGTTTTAAAAATTAACTGCCCACGAAATATTCTTGGTTAAAGTTAGTTTCCGTAGGGTGTTTTTCTAAAGATCATTTCTGATGGCAACTTTTCCAGAGTTCACCAACCAAGGAACCCCTTTCGAAGGGAATCCTGGTCCTTTTCCTCCTTTTGGAAATGTTGGCGCTCCTTATATGGCAACGTTGTCCCTTCCTGGGTTAACTATTGGGTTGCCTATTTGGTTGTTTTCAACCTCTGTGGTCCCGAATGTCTTGGCTACTGTTCAACCATCTCCTCCACCTGAACAACATCATGCTGATTCCAAGGTGGAACTCAACCCTTCTTTGCCTGTTTCTGCGTCCTCCTCTTCTACTTCGCCTGGTGAAAGTCTGGATTCGAGTAACCAGGTGGCTAAGAAGAAGAAGAAGAAGACAAAGAAGAAGAAGTCTGATAAAGGAGAGGCTAGCTTTGCGGCTATTGCACCTAAGAAGTCTCCTCTTGATAAACCTTCCAACCCTCCACCGAAAGTCAAGTTCCCTTGCATGTTGTGCACGGGAGACCATCTTCTTTGAGACTGCCCTGGCATTCCCAAGGTACTCGAATTATGGTCCAACGGTTGCCCACCGTTGCCTTTGGCTTCCGGGAGTCAGGTTGGGGGCACGTCTTCAGCTACTACTAGTAAGGCTCCTAAGAAGCAGGGTAAGATTACCAATCCCTGTAAGTTGTGTGAAGGGCACCATACCATTCACCTTTGTCCATATATGGATGAATCCAAACGATTTTTGGACAACTTAACCGGTTCTACACCATGCCTTCCAGCTGGTTATAATCGGCTTTCTTTGAGTCCTCCACCATTGGTCAATCCCACTCCCCCAGAAATTCAAATTCAGGAATCCATTCCCAACCAACCATTGGTTGTGGGATCGGTTGAGCTGGCCCTGTCCATGGTGCACCAGGTTTTTTCTGTTGAGAGTGGACCTCACATCCCTCAGGTTCTTCTTGTTTCTTCAAATTCTTCGGACTTGGAGAAAGATTCTCCTGTCCCTACACCTCAAGAAGCTGCCCCTCCCACCTTCGAGATGGAGGTTGTGGAGGATGCTCCTTCTTCTTCCGTGACACCAGGGGAAGACCATCTCAGTTCGATGGTAGCCCCTCCGAGTATTTTGGTCGCTTCCTTTGATTGGAATCAATTTTTGAGATATCGCCTTTCGTCTTATGTGCCTTTCGAGATCACGGTACAGGCTTTTGGTCTGCTCGTACCCAGCACCATTATAGATGAAGGCGCCTCTATTAGTGTTCTATCCTCAACTACCTGGCAAGCTTTCGGTTCACCGCTGCTTGCGCCTGTTACGCAGAATCTTTTGGCATTTAACAGAAGAATGAGTCAACCCTTAGGGATCCTTCCAAGGTTACCTGTTACTTTGGGAGGTAAAACCGTCCATATGGACATGATGGTTGTTCCAGGCCCCTTGGATTTCAATCTGCCCCTGGGGTGCGATTACACCTATGCCATGGGAGTGCTTGTATCCTCCCTTTTTTGTGTGGTCTGTTTTCCACATGAAGGGCGGATCGTGACCATTGATCAACTTTCATTCTTTGGTCCTGATATGGCAGCTGGCCCGCCATCATCCCTTCCTGGTTTTTATCCACCCGTTGTATCTGCCCCACCACAGGTCAACTATGTGGCTACCTACCCCGTGCTTGTACTCAGTGATAGTGCCGTTGTGCATCAGGTGCTGGGGGCATTGGGTCCTAAATTCCAGGATGTTTTCCTTCCATTAGGATTGGAACTCTTGGAAGCGATGACTTCTTGTTCATTATGATGAGGTCAGTCGGAGCATGGTTGTTGTCTTGTGTCAAGCTCCTTAAAAAATGAAACAAGGTTGTCGGAGCAAAGTTCCTTGTCTTGTGTCAAGCTCCTTAAACCATGAAACAAGGTGTCCTGAGGATAGTTCTTTTAATGTGTCAACCTTGTTAAAATAATGAAACACGTTCTCGTTCAATTCGAGTCTTCGATAAGTTCTCGTAAAATACCAGTCGAGTCTTTTCCTTAATCTCGTAACTTGAACCTTTAGTCCATCTACCTTTCATATGGATTGAAGCTTGTGGGGCATGTACCTCGAATTGAGTCACCATGCTGGGGGGCATGCTTACTTTTTCAAGCATAGTTTGTTTCTGTTTCAATCTTGTGTAAAAATGAAACTGGTTTCAAGCATAGTTTATCTTTGTTTCAAGCTTGTGTAAAAAATAAACCAACTTCAAGAAGAGTTTTCTGATTTCAAGCTTGTGTAAAAATGAAACCATTCCTATTTTACCTCTTGTGATTGCCATTTTTTCAGCCTGTTTTTCCCAGATGAGCCTTGGTTTTCTCACTCCATCGTTACTATCTACTTGGCCGATCATATGCCTTCACTTGGTTGTTTTACCCGTTCCTGAGGAACTGCTGAGATGAGTGGTCTTGTTAGCTAGCCTCTTGACCTTTATTTGTTTTGAGCAGTTCCACCATCACTGGAACCAGTTGCTACCCTTTATACCACTCGTTCCTCCAGGAGGAGTCAACTTTCAGCTCTTTTCTAACTCTCTAAACATGAAAATATTGCTGAGTCCCTTTTCATTTTGATCTCGTTAAAGTGGCCATGAAATGACATATACCCAGTATACGTTTACCCCTTTTTCGGGCTGGGATAGATTATTTACGAAAAAGGAATACCCTAGCCTATCGCGACTAGGAGATTCTCTCAGATTTTGTTTTCTACCTTTTCGGGTCTGGGGGACTATTTACGAAAAGGGACCGTTGGAGTTTACTTTTCTTCTATCTTTTCAGACTCTCTAAACATGAAAAGACACTGATTTCTTCCTTTTTCAGAATCGTTAAACCCTGATGACATCGGATTCAGTCGTAATGACGTTATTTGAGTTGCTCCTTCCTAGGGCTCGTTAAATGTACTAGGATGGGCTTATACAGCAAGCATATGGTATCCTCTTCAAGCTTGTGTAAAAATAAAGAGGTACTCACCAGAAATGGTGGGGGAAAATAGAACCACAATCATTGTCGTGTCGGCAGTATGTCGCTCTTGAACATGGAACTTGTCTGCATTCGTGTCAGGTTGGGGACATCTCATCTCGTTTTTCGCTTGCCTCCATGGGTTTGGGTAATCCCTTTTGACCTCTCATCTGCTCTTTGCCTTATCACTATGAACTCTGATCTTTTGATGTCAAATACTGCCAAGTCCACTATCATGTTGTTCATATGTTCAAGAGAAGTTGGCCTCTGCAAGTACCAACCTCCCTCTGATTCTCATCTGATCGTGATTCACAAACACATTATGTTCCCCTGTCTCGTGTCGATGATGTGGGAAATACTATGGCCCACCTTCGATCAAGGTCACTTCTTGTCGACTTCAGCTCATTATCCAGGAAGCTGATCTAGAGCCTCCCTTCTGGTACCTTGGAGCCTGCATGCCTCAATGGCAGGTTCTTCGCGTTCGACGTGAGGTTTTCATCATTGGCCTCCGATCGAGTGATTCTATGGGTGTTCGACGCCAGCTCACTGATTCACATTCCGTAGATTGTACCTGTAGTACCTTGAGGTCCATTGTCATTATTGGTGGCGCCTCTCATGTCTGTTAACAGCTTTCATCATCGGCTGGTAATCAGACGATGTTCTTGCATGTTCGACTTCAGCTCACATATTCACATGCTTGAACTTGTACTCTGTTCGGGTCGATATGGAGCACAAGACCCTGAATTCCTATCTGTTATAATCCAGGCTATGATTTTGTGGATTATTATGAGTAGTTACATGACTCACTGACTGGATGGCTACGTCCATACCTTGGATCTGGATTATTGTATACTCTGTTATGGATGGCTGTGCCCATACCACATATATATCATGTATCTGAGATATCAGTTGTACTTCTCTACGTAGTTTTTCCGACGGCGGTGTTTTCAGTTGGACACGCTCTCGTAAAGCATTTCACCCCTCTCTCTATTTCGGGCCTCATGCTTTAGGGGGCATCTATTACACAGTAATTTGTCACCGTCCCTGCAATCCCCATCTCGCCCATTGGAGGGTCGTTTTTGTGACCAATAAGCAGTGTCATGCCTTGCAAATACCATAATTGCATCCCTTTCCATGAGGAAAACATTTCTTTTGTTGATCATTTCCTGAGCAGACCCCTAAAAACACCTGTTTTTGCCTTGGCGTTGGTAGCTCGTTATGTCCTCGCGCCAATGGGAGAAAATTAACACTGAGCCCGTGCCAATTGGCGCTCTGTCCCAGTTAAGCACTAGCACCAATCCACTTTTGGAAAGTTTTTTAAAAAAATAGGCGAAGTTTCGATTACAACAACTTCGTGAATGAGTCATTAGGAGCGGTTTCGACTGAATAACCACAGCCTTCCTCCTTTGGCCTCTTGTTTCCACCATATGGGGGACCTCCCAAAGGATAAGGCCTCCCTTCCATGATTATAGGGATCCAAACCTCCTCCTCTCCTCTATAAATATAGCCTTCATCCATTGATGAAGGTGCTGAAGGGCTGAATGGCTGAATGGTAGAGTCTTCAAGTTCCCAAATTCCTAAGAGCCTTATGCTGCAAGAGCCTCCATAATTCCCTTAAGGCCGAATCTAAGCAAGGAGACTATTGTCAAGATCCGAAGAGAGAGGTTTGTCCCATCCTTGACAGGCTTTCGAGACGTGTTCTGCTGGCGACCCGCCGAAGGAGAATTCAACGTCAAAACTATGGTTGTATTCTTCCTTTGATTGATTAATAATAAACGACTATTGGTTATGGTACCACTCTTGTTGTTGTTTATGCTGATGAGTTATGTCCTTTCTGACTGACATATAGTTGCATCTACTGGATTTTATGCTTGTGTTTGTTTTGTTTCTCGCATGTGTAGGTGTCCATCATGGAGATCGTGGGGATCGTGATCTGCCAGGGCTAAGGAATGGGAGTGGTACCTCTTCTACAAGCAACAACGTTGGATTCCAGGTAAGCCTTCAACGCTAGTTGGTTTATTTGCAATTAGGAACCTGCGCTATAGTGTGAATGATTGTTGCTAGACCCGGTCTGGGCTAGTAGGGATCGCCTCTGTCCGTAGAGGGGATTTACCTCCACAACAAGTACTGACAATCTTGTGTCTACAAAGATGGTGGAAAAGCTTGGGTTAGCAAGGACAACACATCCTACACCTTACAAAGTGTCTTGGTTACAAAAGGACCATCAAGTCATTGTGACAGAGCAATGTAATGTGGAAATGCAGATTGGCACATACAAAGACGTGATCCTATGTGACATAATGCCCATGGATGTATGTCATATATTATTGGGGAGACCATGGAAATTTGATCGGAAAGAAATTCATGATGGGAGAAGGAACACATATACCATAGAGAAGGATGGAATTAAACACACGTTGTTGCCAGTGAAGAATGATGTTGATAAAGGACTGCCTGAAACAGTATCATGTTGATAAGTGGTAAAGAATTACTACAAGAGGTCGACAAAAGCGAGGAGTTGCATTTCGCTATCATAGGGAGGCCCAAGGTAATCTTAACCTCTATGAATTTAAACGATTTTCCTAAATAAATTCAAGCTGTGTTAGATAATTTTATGGATATCATCGTGGATGAATTACCGAATGAATTACCACCGACTAGAAGTGTTAGCCACCATATCGACTTAATACCAGGAGCAAGTCTACCCAATAAAGCTACATATAGACTAACTCCCCAGGAAAACGCAGAGGTTGCAAGGCAAGTATAGGAACTAATGGAAAAGGGGCTGATCAGAGAGAGTCTGAGCCCATGTGTTGTGCCAACGGTACTTAGTCTGAAGAAGGGAGGAGAATGGCGCATGTGCACCGATTCCAGAGCTATCAACAAGATAACAATCAGGTACAGATTTCCTTTGCCCAGAATGAATGATTTAATGGATTGTTTAAGTGGATCCAGGTACTTTACTAAGATAGATTTGAAAAGCGGGTATCATCACATCAGGATTCGGGAAGGCGATGAATGGAAAACGGCTTTCAAAACAAATAGTGGAATGTATGAGTGGTTAGTGATGCCTTTTGGGCTCACTAATGCACCCAGTACATTCATGAGACTAATGAAAGAGGTTTTGAAGGAGTATATAGGTAAATTTGTCGTTGTTTACCTTGATGATATTCTAGTTTTTAGCAAAAGTAAAGAGGAGCATTTAGAACATCTGAAGTTAGTCCTGAAAACTCTACAGAAGGAAAAACTACTAATCAATTTGAAGAAGTGTAGTTTCATGAAAGAAGAGCTCGTGTACTTAGGATTTGTGGTTTCCAAAGAAGGCTTGAAAATGGATTCGGAGAAGGTACAAGCAATCAGGAACTGGCCTACTCCCAGAAGTATATTTGAGGTAAGAAGTTTCCATGGACTTGCTAGTTTTTACAGGAAGTTTATAAAAGGGTTTAGTCAAGTTTGTGCACCAATCCTTGAGACAATCAAGGAGGTCAACTAGCCATTTCGATGGACAGAAGCAGCGGATATGAACTTTAATCTGCTGAAAAAGAAGATAACAGAGGAGCCAATTCTAGCATTTCCTAATTTCGAGGAAGTATTTCAAGTAGAAACCGATGCAATTGGAGTAGAGGTTGGTGCGGTACTGAACCAAGAGCAAAGACCGATAGCATATTTCAGTGAGAAACTAAATGATGTGAAAAAGAAATATTCTTCTTATGAAAAAGAGTTTTACGCTATTGTGCAGGCATTGAAAAAGCGGAGACATTACTTATAGCCAAAGGAATTCATCTTATATTCAGACAATCACGCTTTACAGTTTATTAATAACCAGCGAAAGCTAAATCAGAAGCATGCCAAATGGGTGGAATTTCTGCAAAGTTTCACTTTTTTAATAAAGCATAAAAGTGGTAAGTCTAATAAAGTAGCAGATGCATTGAGCAGGGTAAGTTTTCTTTTGCAAGAGTTTAAAGTAGGTATTGTAGGTTTTGAGGAAATGATAGAAATGTACAAGGATGATGAGGATTTTAGAGATATATACACAACAGTTCAGAATCCAGTGAGCCATAACAGAAGTCAATGGATGGACTACCTTATTCAAGGAGGCCTGTTATTTAAAAGAAACAAGTTATGTATTCCTAAATGTTCCATGAGGGAGAATATAATCAAGGAGAAGCACAGTGGAGGGTTATCTGGTCATTTTGGACAAGATAAAACCTTCGCTCAGGTAAATGCTTTTTATTACTGGCCCAAAATGCAAATTGCTGTTAAAAAGTTTGTTGAGAAATGCAGGGTATGTCAGTATGCCAAAGGAAGGAGTCAGAATACAGGACTATATCAACCATTGCCCATACCAGATCGACCATGGGATGCAATTAGTATGGACTTTGTTCCAGGTTTACCAAAAACTGAGAGAGGAAACGATTCTATTTATGTTGTAGTAGACAGATTCTCTAAAATGGCACATTTTATTGCTTGTAAGAAAAATAGTGATGCAACACACATAGAAAATTTATTCTTTTCAGAGATTGTGAGATTGCATGGTTTACCTGTAAGTATTGTATCAGATCAAGATACTAAATTTGTAGGGCATTTCTGGAGGACACTTTGGAAGAAACTGGGAACTAAACTCAGTTTTAGTTCAGCATACCATCCTCATACAGATGGACAAACTAAAGTAGTGAACAGGAGCTTAGGGAATATATTAAGGAGTTTGGTACATCAGAATCCCAAACAGTGGGATTTGGCATTAGCTCAAGCTGAGTTCGCTTGCAATGATACACCAAACCGAAGCACTAGAATGATTCCATTTCAGATTTTCTTTGGAATGCATCCGAGAGGAATATATGAGCTTAGGGACTTGGAAATACAGGAAGCCAGGAGTGCAAGTGCTGAATATTTTGTCGAGCAAATGCAAAGGTTACAGGAAGAATTCAAAGGTAAATTGCAGGAAAGCAGAGTAGATACAAGAAGAGAGCAGATCTGAAAAGAAGAGAAAAAGAGTTTAAAATGGGGGATTTAGTCATGGCATATTTGAGGAAAGGGAGATTTCCTACAAAAACTTATAACAAACTGAAAATGAAGAAGATAGGACCTTGTAAAATTAAAAGGAAATTTTCAGCCAATGCATATGAGATCGAGTTGCCAGAAGGGATTGGAATATCCCCCATTTTTAATGTTGCAGATTTATATCCATTCAGAGAGAAAGAGACCGAGTCGTAGAATGAAGCCACAGGTGATGAAGTTCAAACCGTGGATTGGGAGGAATAGGTACCAAAAGCATCCAAGAAAGAAGTTGAAGCTATCTTGGATCAAATAATATCCAAGAAAACTCAAGGGAAGACATATTTCCAGTATCTAGTCAGGTGGAAGGAGCAGCCAATGGAAGATTCCAGTTGGTTAACAACAACTGAACTACAGAAATATGGAGTAAGTCCTTAAAGTTTGAAGGACAAGTCTTTTCTTCCCCAGGAGTCTGATGCAGGAGCATCGGGATTAGCCAGAAATGTGAAGACTTGTTCAGATGTTGTGGCTAAACAGGGTGAAATTCATTCACTGTTGGTCAAAATCAGTTTTACTGAGGAGATTGGACTTCTCAAATAGTGTGTTATAATTTATTATTGTAATAAATGAGAGATTGTCTTATTTTAGATTTAGAGATAAGAGTTGTTAGTGTAGGTGTGCATCAGAAGATACGAAATGGAAGATTGCTGTTAGATCTTTAAAAAATAGGAGATTGTCGTTAGCTATTATTAGAGAAATTAGTGAATAATAAAAGGAGAAAAAAATGTGATGAGAGGGGGATTGTTTTTGGTGAGGCTTGAAGTGGCGTGAGAATTCAGAGTGAGTGTGTTCACTGTGTTTTGTGTGTAACAGAGGTCGTTTCCTTGTGTAATTGGGCCTAAGGCCGAGACTCTGTTCTTCTGTATACTATGAATAAAATCAATGTTGTGTGCATCATTGTATGACGAGCCCGTAAGATTTGAGTGTTTGCTTTTCCTTGTAATTGCTTGATGCGATTGTGGCCTGTGTTTTTTTTTTTTTTTTTTTAAACTATAAGAATCCCCGTGTTAAGGAAAACCTGGCATAGTTTGAGTCTACGAGCATAAAAGTCATTAACACAGAGAATTGTCGAAAAAAAAATTAGCGGAACCTTTGAGTAGATTTGAAAGATATATAGGTCGATTTTGTGACTCGTCGGGTCCGTGTAAAACCATCGCATCGGACCGGAGAGTTGTTCCCATATCACATCACATGACAACGGAACCCGGATGCGAAAGTTTATAGAATTTGTTTTGAATTGAGATCAGGTCCGTGGATATCGCATCGCTTACAGGAAGCGACATCTATCCACTGTGATTTGCGATCGCCGATTGGCATCGCATCGGAACTGTGGAAAACACCGAAAGTTAAAAGTTCACATTGCCGATTGCCGATATTGCGAATTGATTTGAGCTGTCCGATCGGTCAGATCTGGGGTGCAACAATACAATAAAAATTCTGTTAGAAAAGACATTCAACGCTGTTTTTGAATGTATAAAAGGGTGTATCGGGTCTCGAATGAGGGAAAGAATATTTAAGTCTATTCAAAGATTTCCGGTTCCGATAGGAACAAGAGTGATTATTGGGTTGTATAGGTCCATTGTGGACTTTGTTTAATTCCATTGTTGTCGCTGCGTCAATAACCTATGCTAAAATCTGACCTAAGAAACAAATTCAACTTCTAAATTACAACATGAAAATGATGAGCATAATAATCATACCAGCTATTTTTCCAAGAAATAAAAAACAAACTATTTTTGAGCTGTGGTCGGAGGTCATTTTCCTCAAGCTCCCACGAGAGAGGTGAGAAAGAGCGGCTAGAGGCACAATTTTGATTACTTTTGTTGCTACTAGAATGTAAGGAAAATAAAAAAAGTGTTGGAACATAAAAAGAATATATAAATACACAAGAGGGACTTAGCCAATGGATTGGAACCTAATCTAGAAGCATCATCCCTCTGAAACTAAATCAGTAATGGAAAAAGCAACTTCTCATTACCATTGTATAAAAATTCTAGTACATCATATGACAGTAAAAAAACAATAATAATATAAGCTCCAGAGATACCTACATACATACAAAGTTCGAATCATAATGAGCTCTTGTGCATTGTTATTTATACAAATGGGTAGCTACCAACTGCTCCCTACCAAGTAGGAATATGGTCTCATTGATCTTTGATAAGAGTGGAGCCTGGCTCCTCATAACTGACACTTGCTTGGTTTCCTTTTCCTTCGATTTTTTGGAAGAGATGTTGATGTGATCTTGAGTTGATTGAGGTAGTTAAATAGGTGGAAAACCTGCCTACAATCTCTCCTTTTTTTCCACTCTAAGCTCTTATGTGGGAAATGTCTAAAAAATGGCTTTATTTCCTGCAATTAAATTAGATTAGGCCTCATGATATGACACACATCTTTCACCCTCTTTACTAAGAATAATATGAAAAGATGTAATAAATGTGAGAGAGAGATAGCTTAATAAGCTGAAGGATGGTATTGTAACCACTTAAAATGTACCTATTGATCATCCTCATCAGTTTATACACAATCAAAAATTCACATCTTTCTTTTTGACAAAAAGGACCGGTGCACCCCATTCTAACACATTAGGTTAAATATAACCTTTATTACGCATTTCCTGCAACTATATTTTGAGTTCCACTAGTTCATGAATGCACATTCGATTGGGGGCCTTTGACACCTATGCTACTCCTAGTATTAACTCTATGGGAAAGTCTATTTCTCTTTTTTGGGTAGTCTAGGAATTTTGTCCAGAAAGACATCTGAATAGCCCTAGATAACCTATAAATAATTTAATGTTTTGTTTTTATTTCTGAAGGAATGATCATCCACCTAGATGGTGAAAAGTTAAAATACCTTCCTTGCATCTTTCTTTATTTTCAAGTAAAAATTTTATCGCATCGACATTGGTCTAAATATACCCCTCACAACTTGTACTTCCCTTTTTTCAGATATAGAGGTGAAAATTTTATCTAGACAATTCACAATTTCACATTGTTTATCTGATGAACACATGCCTATTAAAAAATAATAGGAACCCAACACTAAATATTTAAATTCTAAAGAAGTTTGTATCCCATTTAGGTTCATTGGGCATTCTTTTATCTAGTTTACAACCCTTCTTTTTTTCCTTGTGGCCAACTAAACCAAATAGGCATTTTTATATTTTTCAAACTTTATTTTACACTTTCTACCACTTCGGGGTTAATATATCTCAAAGTAGCGTGTGGGTCTATTAATATAGAAACAGGATGGTTAAAAATGATACTTTCAACTTCCACCATTGTGGACTGATGTTTTTCTTTGTGTCCATCTAGTGTTTCATGAATTCACGTTAGATTTCTAGCCATGTCAATGTCTGTAGAGGCTTGTTGAAGACATTTTAAATTCTACACGGATCGAATGATATAAGGGAAACTTCACAATAAGTATGATTCCTGAAAACCACAACACTTTCAAGTCCCCTTCTCCTTATTATTTCCTCCCTTAGCGTCCTCAGTTTGTTTATACCTTGTAGGTTGGGGTTGACTTGATGTCTTGGTTGTCTGACTACTTTTTTTTTATTCTAGTTCCTATTCTCACTGTTTTTCGTTAACTATTTAAATGACCCAAAATTTCCACATTTTCCTCTTTGAATCACTCGGTCTCTTTTCATACTAGACCATGGTTTCATATTATTTATTTTATATTTAGCCTTCTAGTAGCATATCTGAGATTTCCTAATCACTTCATCCATATTATTCAGATTATTATACTCAATCCTCTCCTTAAATGAGAATGTTGTACAACTCAAGAATCATTTTTTCTTGGATTTTTCATCTTTGAGGTTATGAACATAACATAATAAATGAGTGAATTTATTGACCAACTCATCCATGGTCATTTTCCCCATATTCAACTCATGGAATTCCTTATCCCTACTATTGAAGTATCATTATGCCAAATATTTTTCTTTAAATAATCTATGAAAATCCTCCCAATAAACCAATTTTCCTTCTATATTATGAACTATTCTCATATTTTACCACCATAGGGAAGCTTTTCCCTGGAACTTATAGGTGGCCAAATTGGCTTTCAATTTAGTATAGTATTCATATACTTGAAAATATCGGTTAATATTCAATAGTGAGGCTTTTGCAGCCTCTTCATTTTCCCCATTAAAGGTTGGGGGTAAAACCTTTCTAATTTCTCCTTGTAGTTCCACTTTAGTTTTCTTCTCTATTTTAGGCTACATTGTTGAGGAACTGTGTTTCTCTCCTCTTTCCAACCCCACCTCCTAGATTTCTACCACTTTTTATGGAGTTTTTCTTTTGGAGGTATCACCCCAATTTTATTCATTTCTCATTGTCTCCACCATCTTGGCCTTTGAATTTTTTTTTTAGATTTCTAATGAGAAAGTATGGTTTTGTAGTAGCCTTTAAATGTTGCTCATGATTAGGTATTAAATTTACAAGTTTTTCCTGCAAGCTTATTATCATCTCCATTATCTCTTTGTTCGGTACTTGTGACAGTATACCCAAATGTATGTAAATTTCATCTTCACCGACAATAGTTACTCCTTACATTTCATCAATTAGTGAAAAATTAGGGAATTCATGTTAATGATTTTATTCCTTTTTCTAGTGTACACAAACATCAATGAATTAATTAACAACATAATTGCCTCAAGGTCTTAGTTCTGAAACCTTTTCTCTGATACAATATGTAACATCTCTATTTGTTCCATGGGTAAATACATGCTTAAAAATTAAAGGAAACTTTGATATAATTGCATAAAAACACACACACACACACATATTTGTAGATATATGGTTCACCATTGATTGGCATCTTGATTTCCCTATAAAAACCATCAATTTCCAACATTTGTTTTTAAGTTAACATTTATTTTTTCTTTAATTTCACACTCTTAATCTACTTGTAAAAATCTCCAACTGTATTACATTCTAGTCCTTCTATTTTCTTATAGAAATTTATATGTTATGGATTGTTTAACTCATCTCCCCCCTTGCAGACTATACCACTATTTTTTTCACTTAGAAATATCCATAACCATTATCACAACTTGGTGTTCATAACTCATTCGATCCTCAACTTATACATTAGCCACTCAAACGCACATTAACCATTCCTTTTAATTTGTTCATAGTTTATTAGAAGGGCTAGAATTTTCGAGTTATACATATGCTATTATGAGTCCTCTCTGTTGTTTATCTATATATATATATATATATATATATATATATATTAGATTGTAGTCACATTAATGCATATATTATTTATCCAAGGTTTGTAACATAGAATAGTCTCACGGCTCTAGTTCCTTTGAATTAGCTATTGACGCACATTTCACATCATGAAAATCCTGTCACACTTTTGGATCCTAATCTGATTAAATATTTCATTGCTTATGATTTCTCCTCTAATTTGGATGGTGTGGATTACACAACCATGGTTTAGGGTAACAACCCAAACAAACCCCACCGACATGGGCGGGATGGAAGCTCTGCTCCAGTACTCTAACCCTAAGGTATTCTTTCATTCTTAAAGTGAAAAAACCCCTGCGAAAACTACCAACAAGATCCTTTAGCCTACTGAAGGAGAATATGGCTTTAATTTTTTAGCCATCATTCTTGTTTCTTTTTCAAAATTCTAGTTATTTCGAGTATCAAATGCAAAGTTTTCAGTTTCCTTTTTCCTTCAACTCTTCTAACCTTTACACCCATGGCGATGTAATTGGCTAGGGTTAACTACTTATTTCTCAAAGGATGAGCTAGGTTCAGTGGTAGACTAGCTATTCTTTGTGGCCATTCTAGGATTAAGTGAGGGTCTCGTCGACCGATACCAAGTTAATATGAATAGGTTGATATTCTTTACTAAACAGTTTCTATTTATTTTAGTTTGAGTTTCCCATCTTCTAAACTTTTGTTCTAGTTACTATGCACGGTATACCTATGTAACGCACCATATCAATTATTATTTATGTGTGAGAAATCTTAGTAGTTAAATAATTAAATACCCATTACTAATTTTGTATTTTCAGGGGTTTCTTTCTAACCCATGGTGGTTCCTTCCATAGGTTTGCCTGTCGTTTGGATTCAAAAGTTAAATGATAAGGAATTGACGACTTCCCATGTCTTCCCAAATGATTTTTTGAGCTCTATTTTTACTAGGTTCCTTCTGAGCTTTTCTTTTCGCCACCAAGATTATTTTCTAAGAGGTCAGATCCCCCACTTGTGTGACAGATGTCTTTTAATTTGTATTTCTCTCTGAGATCCCTTGGATGACTATCATCAAGGTTCAGTTATAATTTTTCTTGTTTAATAATGGAAAGGGGTTATTGGCTCGGTCGTTTGTCATTTGTTTCCTCAACGAGTTTAATATCATTGTCATTGAGGCCATTCTTTAGCCGATTACTTACTATGGTAAAAAAAAAAAAAATTATAATTGTAATTTTATGATAATTATTAGACCCTATGGTGTTATGTTTTTTTTTTTTTTTTTGTTGAAAAAGGAAGGGTCAATAACCCTTTTTGGTATTCCTGTATATGATTTATATGCATGGACTATATGATATCTTGCTCAACTATACTATTACATATTTCTTATATATTTCCTTGTAGGTTTCCCTCTCGGCCATCATGGTTATTATATATGTTTTTGGTTCAAGTTAGTTTTAGAATGATTGATTATAAAATATTAATTTAATTTCTTTGTAAGAATACGCATGGAAATTATACTAGAATCTCTATGATGCATGTAGAGACAGTATACTTGTCTCTTTTTTTTTTGTGGAAATTATATTTAGTTATATCTTCGCATTCAACTGCAAACACAGTCTCACATAAAATTCATATTTATTAGTTTTATTTTTCACAATTACAATGTTATTTATTTTTCTTCCTTATCAAATTAGTTTGACTTTCAAGATCCAAAACATGTCTTTTGTAGAGGCATGTATTTATTGTTACAATATACATTAGTTGCGCACACACATTTATACATACTTGAAATCTTATTACTATTACTCTAAAACTCTAGGGTTACATGTACCTAGGTAACCCTAGTATGTTAGTTTGGACCTGATTTATCGATATTTTATTCTAGGGTTTTAATGGTCCCAACTTAAGTTCAGCACCATTGTACTTACCTTGTAGTATTCAATAACCATTGTAACTATTATTTTTAGTCGAAAATGACATATATTTATAATAGAGTCTTACAAATTTCAATAGAAAGATTTTAAAATTTAGTTATTGTTTTTTGTCTCTCCTACACACAGGTATTTTAGGTTCTAGTTATTTTCAACTCTTTCCTATCATAGTATATTTTACATTTAAATCCCCATTTTCTCTTTTGTTCTCTACCTTTTCTCTACAACATAAATTAATTAATTCTTACCTTAATTTTCTTCATATTGACTTCTTGAAATCACATTGTAATTCTAGTTTATTGTGTCTCCAAAACTATAGTTTATTGTACAACAAAATTTGGTAGTGTATTATGTTGGAGACACATTCAGTAATATAACAATCATTCTAGTTTATCGTGTCTCCAACATTCATCCACAAAACCTTGCTGAACTTTCAGGAAGGTACTTATCTAAAATTTCTTTAGAAATAGACAAGAGGCTTTCGAGTTCCTTCGCACCATGAACTGCACTCTACAAGAAGTTCACCCAAAGCTTTCTCTCCACTGTCAAGTAAAAAAATTAGGAAGATTTGGGCGTTAAATTTGTTGAAAATCAACAAGAAAATGCGTGTATAATTTATTTTCCCTTAAATAAATTAGACAATAAATTGTAATCTTATCTCACCACAACTTGTATTAGTTAACTAACTAAGAGAGACTTAGTTAGCTCAATAATTTCGAGTTGAGGGTCAATTGTGAGGAATGTAGAGTGATTATATTATTTTTGGGGTCCAGTTTTAGTTAAAGCAATGGTGTAGTGTAAGTTTAATCAGTTAACTCAAAATAATTGAGTTTAAATTAGTTTAACTAGCTCTAACTGACTGATGAGCTAGTGAGAGGTCAAGTGCATTAAATTAAATTTAATTCACAAGTATTGATCTACCATGTAACTGATGATTTTCTATTATTAGTTGCATGCATGTCAAATCTGATGAAGATCCAGTAGAGACAAAGGTTAGACAGAAGTAAACTATCAGTTGTATTATTAGCGAACTGCCCAGGTGCATCTATAAAGCCATAGGATTCCCATGAAGGATTGCGCAGTCAAGAAAGGTTGGAATTCCTATTTAATAGGGATTTGTTTTTCTGTGAATTGCGTGAGCAAGGGAGGCTGAAGGAAGGCATGAGATTGACTATGTGTTTGTCCAATTTTTCCTAGATCAGTGTCAAACGGTTGTAAGAGTGCATGAGATTCTTGTGAGCAAGAATGCATTGTATTGTTTCATGATTCCTTGGCTTGTTATACAATAGAGATAGAGGGGTTTATGAGAAGCTTATTTCCCCAATAAAATATTGTGTTTTTTGATTTATTTACTTATTTCTCTTACTTGCATGTGATTGAGCGATCGTGATTTATATTTCGAAAATATTTTAGAAGGATTCAGTATCTTTTTTTAGTACATTGCATGATCAGATTGAATCCATTGGTGTAATTTATACATGGTATCAAAGCACCAGGAATCACAATTGTGGAGAATAAATTGATTTTGTGTTGAATAGAATTAAAAATTGAGAATACATTCCTTGGAGCTAACAGCTGACCAGGAAGTCTTTCACTGGCTTGAGACTTGAATATGCACTCGAGGGAAATTCGAACTATATTACATGGAAGGACAATATGGAGGAAGTATTGGAGGATAATGGGTTGAAGGAGTTCATTAACACTGATATTCCTGAACCTAATCAGGTAGATGCTGCGCAACATGAAGCATGGAGGAAGAATGCTGCAAAAGGAGGATCTTACTTGAGGGAGTTCGAGATCATATTGTCTCAAGTCTCCATGGAAAGGGAAATCTATATGCTATGTGGAAGGCCTTGAGAGATCTATTTCAAAGTAGTAGTGACCACAGGAAATTGACACTTAAGGACAAGCTCAAGAAGATCAAGACGGAGAAGGGCGACACAATCCAGAAATACTTGACCAAGTTCACTCAATGTCGAGATGATCTTGGAAGTAACTCTATTATTGTAGCTGATGATGACTTGGTGAGCCTAGCACTTCTAGGCATTCCCAAGCGCTGAAATAGTTAGTAGGACTCTATTAATGGGAGGGAGAAGTTACCAGATTGGGAGCAACTATGGTCAAATTTGGTATAAGAAGAGTTTCGGCAGAATACTAGGGATGGATCCTCATCCAATACTGATGATGAGGAAAATTGTGCCTTAGATGGTAAGCCAAAGAAGGGGAAAGGAAAGAAGTCCTATTCCAAATCTGAGATCGGAAAAGAAGGCAAGAAGCGAGACATTTCAAAGGTGAAATGTTTAAACTGTCATGATCATGACCACTATGCCACAAATTGTCCATAAAAGAAGAAGAACAAAAAGAAGGCTTTGCGAGCTATAATGGGAAAAGATCTAGCCTCTCAGTTTCAATTGGACATCTCTCTCATCGCATGCATAGTGTCAACTGTGATGGGATCTATGTGGTACTTGGATAGTGGAGCATCTTTCCACACGATTGGCAACAAAGAACTCTTTTTTAGTTTGGAGGAGAAGGATCTTCAGATGCAAATCAAGATGGGTGATGATGGGAGGTATAACGCTACCAAGATAGGTATAGTTACTTTCTAGAGACATTTAGGTAAACCTTTCATATTATAAGATGGCATGCATGTACCAGGCTTAAAAATGATTTAGTTTCAGTTGCTATGTTGGATGATCTTGGATATGATGTGGTTTTCATTGAAGGAAAGGTGTTCCTTTCTCACAAAGCCACAGGACATGTAAAGAAGATTGGGGTTCATGTGAATAAACTCTACAAACTTGATGTAGATGGTTTCACAACATTGAGCATTAAAGAAGATGAGGTGCTGAGCCGGGATACAAGTGATTTATGGCATAGGATGTTGGGTCATATACACCACAATGCTTTGAGGATCATGCAGCAAATTTCTACATGTCTTCCAAAGGGTACACTTGCGTAGATAGACACATGCAAGGGATTTACCATGGGGAAATATACAAAGGTCACCTTTCATGAGAAGGAGAACTGAGCGATGGCAATCCTTTAGAGAGTTCACTCAGATTTGTGTGGGACATTCTCAATAGATTCCATAGAAAATAACATGTATTATGTGATTTTTATTGATGATTTTTCTAAAAAGTGTTGGATATTATTTCTGAAGAAGAAAGAGCATACATTCTCCAAGTTTTGTGAGTTCAAAGTACTGGTAGAGAAAGATGCAGGGAAGAAGGTGAAGGCTCTAAGGAGCAACAATGGTGGTGAGTATATCTCCAATGAATTCAAAATATTCTATGCAAAAGAAGGAATTTAGAGAGAATTGATTGCACCTCTTAACCCACAACAGAACGAGGTTGCAGAAAGGAAGAACAAAACAATTATGGGAGAAGCATGAGTTATGTTACATGATCAAGGCCTATTGTTGCATCTATGGGTAGAGGCATGTAACACAGCGGTATTTGTGCAGAATGGTAGTCCTCATTAGATAATTGGCATGAGTACAGTAGAGGAGGATTTTTCAGGTAAGAAACCGAATTTTTCATATTTTAAATTTTTTGGCTCATCTATCTATTGCCATGTATTACACAACATTTTTTCACTGTCCCTGCAATCCCCATACCGCACATTGGAGGCTCATTTTTGTGACCAAAACAAAGTGTCATTCCTTGCAAATACCATCATTGCATCCCTTGCCATGAAGACAACATTCCTTCTGTTAACAATTTCCTGAACAGACCATCAGAAACACATGTTTTTTCCTTGGCGCTAGTAGACCGTTATGCCCTCGCACGAATTAGGAAATTAACACTGGGCCCCGCACCCATTGGTGCTTTGTCCCAGTGAGCTACCTGTGCCAACCTATTTATGGAATGTTTTTTAAAAATAGAGGCGAAGTTTTCTTCATAACAACTTCGTGGGCAAGTCATCTGCAATAGTTCGACTGAATAACCACGACCTCCCTCCTTTGGCCTCTTATTTCCACCTTTTGGGGAAACCTCCCAAGGGATAAGGCCTCCCTTCCACTATTGTAGGGATCCCAACCTCCTCCTCTCCCTCTATAAATATAGCCATCCTCCATTGATGAGCTAGATGAACAGAACATATTATAGCTGAAACGCTGAAGAGATTCATGTACATTTTTATAGAAAAGATAGAATGGAAGAGACCCTTTTTGAGAGAGATTAGGCTTGTGCCTTCATCCTGTCTGAATTTCCCGATGATTCATCCAGACGTGCTTCGACTGAACCCTGCTGAAGGAGGTTGTGACGTCAAGGCTCCGGTTGCAACTCTTTCTTCTATTAGTACATATACATGACTATTGTCTGGTTCCCATCTTGAGTTAATGTGTTTTATTTGATGCAATATGCTTAACCCTCCTTGACTGGTTAGTAATTATGAATGAGATCATTTTTTCGTATGCTTCTCTTGTTTACTGATCTTTGTGTAGGTATCCAAGCATCGTTGTGGAAGGATCGTGACTTGTCAAGATAGAGATCAAGAGGCCGCCACCATGATAGCCATGACAACAGCATTGGACTCTAGGTAGGTCAATCTACCTTGTTCTTTTTCGTTAATTAATTAGGAACCTACACTTTAGCTTGTCCCTTTGTTACTAGACCCACTATAGGGCTAGAGGGATTCTCTCTATCCGTAGAGAGGATTTAACTGCATAAAAAATTTGTGACTCCGTTGGGGATCAGTGTGAGTTTGTCGTTTCTCCCTTGTCGAGTTGACTTCGTTCGTTTTCTTGCTTTTCTATCTTTTTTGCCTTTATTGACTATTTAGGATCCTCTTGTTCAGCTCCAGAGTGTCAAGATTTACCTCTGCTCACTAGTTTTCCCATTTTACCATATATATCTGGCTTGGCGTGCTTTTTTTTTGAACAGTCGCACCAATTGGTGCTTGTTTCTTTTGTTGGACTAGCGCCAACCCCTGTTTGGCATAGATTACCGCCTTACAGTCGCGCTGAACCAAGTAGGGTTTGGTTTGACCTCCATGTTGAGTTTTTGGTTAGTTGTGCTTGACTATGGGTTGTTTCTTGGTTTGAAATTAGTCTTTCTAGAGTTGTTTTGATTTCTTTAGACTTACTCTTCTCAGTTGTTTGTCTATTTTCCTATCAGTGCAGTTCATAGACCTAGGGTTCTAGGTGCCTTTCACTCACTGAGCGTTCTGATTGAAGGACGAGTCTTTTGGTTTTTTTCAGTTTGATTCCTTGATCAGTTGCCTGAGTCTTTCTTGATCCTTTGAGTTTTGGTTTTTTGAATGATTACTTTTTTGTTTTTTTGATTCTCCATCTCTTCTTTTTCGAGCATAGATCACATTGCTCGTTTGAAGGCTTTCACTTTGTTCGAAAAAGTGCATCATTGGTTTGATTGTTGTCTTGTGTTTGTATTTCTTTGATTGAATCATTCAGATTAGCTCTCTACATTTTCAATACTTAGAACTAGTGTTTTCTTTGTTTTTTAATGTAATTAGTGCATTGTGTGCTTCATTTCATTGAAAAATAAAAAAATTGCATCCTTTCGTTTGCATCGAAAATGAAAAAGCCTTTCGCATAACTAGCACTTGCATCTAGGAAAGAGTTTTCGTTTCTCTTTTTTATTGTATTACATGCATGTAGAGACTTATTCGTATGTTTTCCTTGTTTTCTATTGGTTGAAAGATCTTTATCCTTCTCTTAATTAGCATTCATCGAATGGAAAACGGTGTTCTTTTGCATATATCTTTCATTTAGGAAATTCGAGATCATAATTCTTTAGGGCCTTGAAACTGAAACGCTAATTCAAGATCAACCGTAAAATTAATTGAATTATCCTAAGGAAGCATTGGAACCTAACAAAAACATTTTTAGTGGTCTAGGCTAGAGGTGTGTTCCGACGTCTTTAAACCTAGTAGATGTCGTTCGCCATCTGGCTTTAGACAGTACTAGTATGGACTTGTGCTCCACGTACCATCAAGCATATAAAGGGAGATGCCTATAGGTTCAAATCCTTTATCCATAGGAAGCCGAGTCGTCCACCTGGTAACCATGATCCACCGAACACAGCATTTGGGGGGACTACCTGCACGTACGTTAAGTCCTTGCTCATTTCTCTTTCATTTCATCACCAAAGTGTATATGGAAGTTCACAAAAACTTGGGACATCCTCTTTCTTAGATTACCTAAGTAGTCATTTCGATCTTTTCATGACACTTTAAAAAGAGAAGGGATCATCGAGCACTTGTCCTTTCATGCTTGTTTAAAATTGAAAGTGACTAGAGTCATCTTTTGTCTTTTTCTCGACTCTTAAAACATGAAACAACAAAGTTCGGTTTCAATGTTGTAAAATTAATTGCCCACGATCACATGCCCATTCAGATATTGTTACTTGGCGTGTTTTTGTTTCTCCTTAGAATTTAATCTTGAAGCCTTCAATTGGCTATCTCGTTTCCCTTCCTATGTTGAAATACTGTCACAGTGGTGGAACCACCAGTTTTTTCGTCTTCTTCACTACCTCCAAGTGGTACTTCTTTTCCTGATGTTTCTTTTGAAACCCCTCAGTCCACTAGGTCTGCCAAGTTTTCGTAGCCTATCCTTCCGACTGTATTGCCTCTTGCTACCCTAACTCCCCGTGAAGAATCAGTTGAGTTCAATTTGCCTCCTCCGGGTGCTTGGTCTAGTTTTTTTTGGACAAGGGAAAATCACCATTTTTAGCCGCTGCCTTACCTCCTAGCCCTCATAGTATTTTCAAAGATATTATGACTTCATTAGACATGGATTCTTCGAGTCCTAATGAAAGTGAAGGAATGCCTCTTTCTACAGGAGAATATCAACTTTTCCTTGAATATCTCCTGCGTGTTTCTAATTAGTCTTCCCCTCCATCAGTGTCACTTCCACCCGGTTATCAGAATTTGAGTGAGATTATTTCTGGTGTTGCATCCATAGCACAGTCTAGTGCATCGACTCATCTCAGGAGTTTTGTCCTTCCTCCATTAGGAATTTTTCCCTTGACACCTGGTTAGTTGGTTGTCGTCACGTCTGTTCTGGTCTGACCTACCGTCTGTGTGGCTTCGTCTGCACCGGTTGTTACACATCAGTCATCGAGATATTTCCACACTCGTAGGTCTATCTTTCTCAATCCCACGTGGTTTGTCAATCCCAGCCCGGGTAAACCACAACATCGTGCTACAAAGGCCATGCCTACTTCAAGTGCAGCTTCGACTACCCTTATGATTCCTGGTGGCCTTACTTTTGAAGAGTATTTGTTGGCTGTTCAGTAGTAGAACTCTCAGGGTTCTCAAGAGCCCCAAGCTCCTGTCAATCCTCCGCATCACTATGATGTCTACGGTAATCCTGTATATTTTCCTCCTATCGATCCGAATCAGGTTGTTTTTCTGCCTTCAGCAGATCCCTATCGGACTGTTCCTCATCAAGGACCTCTGATTCAACAGGGAGCTTATGGTCCACAAGGACAACCCATACAGGGTCAACCTTCGGTCCAACAACCCTATGGTCCTTCTTGTTAGCCTCAATATCAATATCAACCAGTAGCGTCTTAAGTTCCTGGAGGGAAAATGTATCCACCACGGGGACAACCTCTTGTAAAACAGTAGCACGCATATGTTCCGTATGGAAAAAACTTTGTCCAATAAGGAAAACCCTGCAGTCCTACTCTGGGTCAACCTGGTTATTAGGGGCAACCTAGTCCATCGCAACCATCAGGCCAACCTCTTCCACAAGGGCAGCCTGGTGGCCCTCAGTATCCAGGCAAACCTGCTCCACAGGGTCAGCCTGCCCAACCCTAGCATTCAATTTAGCCTGCTCAACTAATTCAACAGCTGGTTCAACCTGCTCAAAAGCCATTTCAATCTATTCAGTAGCCAGTTCAACCTCCTCAGTAGCTGGTTAAACCTGTTCATCCTACTCAGCAAGGTCCGCCTGCTTAGTAGGGTTCTCCTTATCAATAGGGTCCACCTACTCAGCAGGGCTCTCTTGCTCAGCAAGGTCCGCCTGCTCAACCTCAAGGCACTTATTACCCTCCTTAAGGTCAATATCAGTTCGTACATGGTGTGCCCCAAGGTTTCACTTATTACCCTCAAAATAAATCCCAGTTGGTGAATAATCAACCACGAGGCAATTCTTACATCCACAACATAATCCATACGTTTCCCAACAAGGACCTCAGTGGTATGCTCAAAATCAATATCCTGGTCCTCAACCCTAGTATGGGCCGAATTATCAGGCATACAATGCCTATCGTCAGAATCCTTCGGGCAAAACATATGGGGGCATAATTTCTCTCAAATTGGGTGGAATGTTAACACAGGTCCTTATCAGAGACCTCCAATGCCTTTTAATCCTCAATTACAATTTCTCGCTACTTTGGAACTGCTTGATGTGTCAAATTTAAGGAACGATCTCATTCTTCATAACCTTTATTAGCCTTCAGTTTGGAGTAAGATTCTTGGTGATTGTCCTAAGTTTGAGGGTAAGTCTAAGAAGACCCCCAAGTGCATGTTATGACTTACCACTTGTGGTTTTCCTCTAACTCTTTGGTCGACAATTCCATCCCACTCCGTCTTTTCCAACGGACTCTTACTGGTGCCCCTGCAAAGTGCTACATTGAGTTATCTCGTGGCATTTTCCAAGATTTAAACTCTTTAGCCATGGCGTTTCTTACCCATTTTTAGTTACCAATTCGCTATGAGACCCAGACACACCTCCTCACATCCTTGAAACAGGACCGAGCTACTCACATCTCGGATCATATTCATGAAAGGAGGCATCGTCGTCGCTTGATTAAGTTTGATATTCCTAATCAGCTTCTAACCGATTGGTTCACTACCTCCTTTTTCAATCAAATCGCTAAATACATAGCTATGGGGGCATGTGTAACTGAAGAACAATCCATTTCTCATGCCCAGTACCTTGATCTTGTGTACTCCTAGTCTGGATTGTTGTATGATATCTTTCCTGACGCCCCTTGACCTGGAAATTCTAAAGCACCGACCACCTCATCCGTCGATGGTATTATTGGTTCCGTGTCTCAGACTTCTCGCAAGTCTTCTCCTTCAAATCCTGGGAAGAAAAAGTCTAATCCTTCCAATGATGTTGCTTCTCAGCCCACCCCGAATTCTAGTAAAACCGCGGAAATCAATGTCGTTCAGGCCAATCCAGCAGATAAAAATTTTGAGGGGAAAAGGAAGGGTAATGTTAAAGCCAAAGTCGATACCCTGAAACAATATTCTCAAAAATATCGTGTTAATGATGGTTCATAGCACAAGTTGAAGTACCCTTGTTTGATTTGTGATGAAGAGCACTACACCAAGGACTATCCTTGATGGTCCGAAGTGAGCAGATTTCTCAAAGGCACCCAGGGAACTACAAATGTTCTTAAAGAACCTTTTCCATCTCAGTAGACCTCGATGGTAGAGAAACCTCATTCCTCTGCCCCATTTGGCTCTTAGGTGTTCATGATGAATGGTTCTGCACTCGTTTCTATTGCTACTCGGTCAAAATATTATACCAGATCGCGTCAGGTAGCGTGGAATGAAATCGTTGATGGTCCTCCTCCTCCACCTGTTTCTAGCCCTCTACAGATTGAAAGGCCTAGTACTGAGCCCATTGTACGACCACCATACAAATTTTTACTCCACAAGTCTTCTTACAATCCAAATGCATGTGGTGCTCAACATTACAATATTGTTGAGGATTTGTCTCAGGTGCCATCTACAATGTCTACATTAGAAGTACTTCAGAGTTGTCCGTCTCAACGGAAGGCTTTGTTATCTTCGATTGGCGAGGTTGATCTTGCTGATACTAGCCTTCTAGCTTTTGATTTAGAGAACTTCGTTCCATGACTCCTGCACCAAATTTCGCTCATCAGACAAGTTGTTATTAATGGTCTGAATATCCATCGGGCGATTGTGGACGAGGGTGCGTCGACGTGCGTCATGTCATCTACTTGCTGGAAAGCCATTGGTTCTCCAGCTCTGACTTCATCACCAAATACCCTTGAATCATTTGATGGAAGAGAATCAAAACCTCCTGGTCTTCTTTCTAGTTTTCCGATTACTCTAGAAGGGAAGACGATCAATATCAAGGTTGAAGTAGTTGATGTCAAGCTCAATTACAATCTTCTCCTCAGTCGCAATTGGAATCATGCCATGTTGTGCATTCCGTCCATACTCTTTCATGTTTTGAAATTCCCACATGAAGGAAAGATTGTTACTGTTGATCAATTGTCATTTTTCACTTTTTCTTCCAAGAACAACGTTCCATATGTGGATCAGATTCCTACTCCCTACGAGAGCATAGGGTCGGGTATTTTTCCTCTTCCTCCACCCAAAAATGTTTAGATCAATATGATCTCTTGGTCTGATGATCCATGGATCATCCCTTCAGTTGAATAGATCGATTCGTTTGGAGATTCGATGCCGTTGATTCTAATCGAGATTGACTATTGTGAACTTATTTCGACTTTGGAAACTCTGCCTCCTGATCATGCTCCTTTGAGCATGTCTCTTAACACTTATTCTCAATCCCCTTGGCTCGGCGATTTGGATTCGCCTAATCCCTTGAGAGAGATATTTCCATCCAATGAAGCCATCATGGAAACTATGTCTCTCGAGGATCCTCCGTGGGACGATAGTCATCATTATTCCTCGTTCATGCCTAGCCTCGGGGCCATGTCTAACTGTCTTGAGAGGTTTGCATCTCAGGTTCCTTCTCCTATGCTTCAAATTCCTATTCTGACACATGAAGTTTTTACGAAGAGTAACTTGAGTAATATCACACAAATGATGCCTATCGACATTTCCATCAAGCCAGGAATTATCGAGAACATCCATATCAGGATGACCTGTTCTCCAGAGGAAGTTCAAGTTTATACTATATTTTTCCGCGAGTTTCGCGACGTCTTTACATGGTCATACGAAGAAATTTCCGACATCAATCCTAGTATAGTGGTGCATGATATTCCTACCTACCCTGGTTTGAAGCCTGTTTGGCAGCATCTTTGTCCTGTGCACCCTAGAAAGGATGCCACCATTAAGGGTGAAGTTGAGAAGCTTCTCAACGCTAGTTTTATATATCCAATTCCCTTTACAAAATGGGTCTCCAAAATTTTCCCTGCAGATAAGAAACAAGGTACCAGTCGGGTCTGTGTTGATTATCGTGACATAAATCAGGCATGTCCTAAGGATAATTATCCTACTCCCTTTATCGATCAGATCATTGATGACTGCACTAGGAGTGAGATATTTTCCCTCATGGATGGATTTTCTGGCTATAACTAGATTAACATTCTCCTGACTAATCAACATAAGATTTCCTTCATCTGTCCCTGGGGCACTTTCGCGTATAAGATGGTCCTTTTTGGCTTAAACAATTCTGGGGCCACATTTCAGCGAGTGATGTCATATGCTTTTCACGACATTAAGCACATCGTTTAGCCTTATCTGGATGACCTTTCGGCTCATTCAGCTAAGTGTAAAGACCATCCTGACCATCTTCATTAGATATTTCTTCATTGTCAATGCTATAGCATCCGGCTAAATCCGCACAAGTGCGTCTTCTGCGTCGATTCCAGTAGACTCTTGGGGTTTATCGTGTCCAAATATGGGATTCACCTCGGTCTGCTCAAAGTTGAGGCTATCATTAATCTCCCCTCTCCATCTTCATTACATTAGCTGCAGAGTCTACAGGGGAAGGTCAATTTTCTATGTCGTTTTATACCTAACTATGCTAAAGTGGCTAAAGGATTCACGTGATTACTAAAGTAGGGCATCCCATTCCTCTGGGATGAGATCGCTTAGAAGTATTTTGATGCACTCAAGACGTTGCTCATCAACTCTCCTCTGTTGCATCCTCCAAACTATCATTGCAATGTTTCCCTCTATTTAGCTTCCGCTTTCAGCACGATTGCCATGATTTTGGTGCACGACGATGATGACGACGACGAGCATGTTATCTACTACCTCTCTCGTAACCTTATCGATACCTAAATGCATTATTCCCATGTCGAGAGTTAGCATTAGCTGCAGTTCAAGCAATTCAACGTTTTCGTCATTATATTCAGTTGCATACTATGACTGTGATTTCTGAATGCAACCCCATGAGCTATATATTGTCTCGAAAATTTCTGGGGGGTAAATAGTCAAAGTGGATTTTCATCCTCCAAGAGATCGATTTGAAATTTACTACTGCCAAGTCAAAAAAATCATTAGTCTTTGCCGATCTAATCTGCTCCCTCCCTTCTAACTCTGCTCCATCTGGTTCTGAGGAATGCATTCTAGACGATACACTTTTTCTGATTAGCGCCCTCGATCCTTGCTACGGTGATATCATCATCTATCTCCACACTTCTACCTTTAGATCTGAGTTGACAAAGGATGCTTGCTGATGCATCTGTCATCAATGGAAACCTTATCGTATAGTTGCATATACACTCTACCATGTCGGAGTGGATTCCATTCTCCGCCGGTGTTTGACTCTCCAGGAGGTTGAGAAAGATCTAAATGATTTTCATAGTGCAGCCTGTCGTAGTCACATGTCTAGTTATGCCACTGCATAGAAGATTCTTCGTGATGGGTATTTCTGGCCCTCTATCTTCAAGGACTACATTTTCACTGTCCATAAATGTCACGATTGACAGATCTATCAGTGCAAGATGGACGCACCGCCTGCACATCTCCACCCTGCCATTACCATTGGTCCCTTTGCGAAGTGGGGCATTAATTTTATTACGTGTAACCATCACTCGGCCGGGGAGCATGCTTATATTATCGTAGTCGTTGACTACTTCACCAAATGGGCTATAGCAATGCCTACACTTGTGACTGACGGTAATACAACGGCTCAATTCATATTAAATCACATCATTTCTAGGTTTGGTGTCCCTCAAGCCATCGTTACCATTCATGGTGCCCATTTTTGGCATTTTATGGTGCCGGAGCTGACGTCCAAGTTGGGTTTGCATCACGACAGCTCAACGCCGTACTATCCTCTGGCCAATGGCCAGGTTGAAACCATGAATAAAGTTCTTGTCATCATGCTTCAACGTATGATTTGGGTACATAAATAAAATTTGCATCTCATGTTATTTTCAGCTCTTTGGGCATATCGAACCTCAGTTAAAGATGCAATCAGATTCACACCTTTTCAGCTTGTTTACGGCCTAGAAGCTACCCTTCTGATTGAGTGTGAAATATATTCACTCAAATTGGCTGTTGAATTACTGCCCAACACTTCACCTGAAGAAGAGCGTCTTCTCTACTTAGAAAGGCTGGATGAAACTTGTCGCTTTGCTTCTTTGGTCATCAAGGCACAGAAGAAGTGGGTCAAAGCTCATTTTGACCAATCAGTTTCCCCTCACTCCTTTGTAGAAGGAGACCTCGTCCTCCTTTATAACCAAGCTCATGATAAGCTTGGGGCAGGAAAATTTCAACCCATGTGGCATGGACCCTACATTGTTAAACACATTTTGAAGAATGGGGCCTATGAGCTCATTGATTACAAAGATCATCCTTTAGATCATCCCAGAAATGGGTTTTATCTCAAAAAATATTATGCATGAGTCATTCGTGCATGTTTTATGTACATAGATGTTCTTTTCATTTTTGTACATTTTTTGGCTTGGTGTGTTTTGCGAGTGTTTTCTTGCTTATTGGGTCGTTGCTTATTGTGAAGATGTCTATTACCCCTTATATCAATTTTGCGGATGGTGCTTCCCATAGTACCCGGAACTTGTCTTCAGCGGCTTGGGTGATTTATGATCGTGTTGGTGAGTTGATAGATATGCAAGGTATTTTTCTAGGATGAACTGCAAACAATGTCGCTGAGTATAGTGCTGTTATTGAACTGTTAACCAAGGCGATTACCCTCGGAATTAGTGCATTGGTTGTAAATATAGACTCACATCTTGTTGTTCTTCAACTTAATGGGAATTATTTAGTTAGAAACCCTTACATTTTAGGATTTTATTTACGTGTTTGTTTGCTGGAAAGACATTTTGATTATATCACATATCGACATATTCCTAGACAAATGAATGCATTAACTGATACAGTGGCTAACATTGTATTAGATAGACATTTTCGTAATCTGTAAAAATCATCATCACATGAAAGAATCATATCAAATAGGAAGATAGATGTGTATATATATATATATATTGAATGTTTGCATCAGTGTGCACCATAAGTTTAAAAAAATATGTGTGTTTCTGTTACATCCTGAGACATCATGTCTCTCGAAATATGATCATGATAGCATGATGATCATGATGATTGGCATGATTGGCATGATGATCATGATAGCATGTCACTGCCCGTACAAGCTACCTCAGCAAGTGGTGAACTCAGTTTGACACCCTTACAGTATGTCTCTGATATGCACGAGGAACATCATCGAATCACGCATAGTCTGGGACCCCACAGGTGATTCCCTCCAAGATGCGCACAATCTCCTCCTCCTCACCATGAGGGGCAATCTCAAAGTTGCGATGGATTCTCCTCGCTATCGGAGACATACCTGCAAGTCTCTCTGGGCCTACATATGCAAAAACATGGATTAAATGTGAGAACATACATACCCAAAAAATCATAATACTCATGAAAATAAAAAAAGAGTCTTACCAAGTGCTTCATCCCAATCCTCTCCTTCTAGGAGTGGGAGATCTAGATCACCAGTGAAATCTGTGCCAGAGTAGAGCCAGTCTTCAACGACAATCAACTGTCCATGGAGCCAATCAAAGAACTCCGGTCTCCAGGACATCTGTTGACCGCTCCCTGATCTTGGCATCAAAGGTGCCCATCGAGCCATCCATGGTTCCAGTACTGGTGGTGTCGGGACTATCACTTCCTATCACTGGAATATTGGTAGTCGTTCCAAGAAGAATGATACCAGGATAGACCCATAACCAAATTGATTCAGTTTGGCCTTCTTTTACATTTTCAGTTGACATTTCATGTTGATTGTTATTGCCTCTGCCCAGTCGTAGATGGTCGGTGTCAAGCAGTCTAAGCGAGAAGTAGCTATGTCTTTGTTGCCTTGTGCGGTGCTTGTGATCCCACAACTCATGTGATGGTATGTAGCACTACCTTTAGTGCTAGATCCGGGATAGTCTGGATATCCACCTTCCCGCTTCCTGATCCTTTTTGTGCCACTGGACATAACCTGTCAATTACCATGCTCATGTTCTCCATGGTGGGTCAGGTGCTGGTCAAGATTGCTACAATCCCCCTCTACAACAATCCCATTATGAAATAAACATTTGAAACATCAAACTCGAGTTCCTGATCCCAAAGAATGAATTTTTCCTGGTTCTCATCCCAGATACTGATAAAGTATTGCAACAGCTCCAGTTGAGCTCTGAGGCACGGTGTCATGAAGAAATTTTTTAGTCCACAGTCTCTGAGAGTTTCCATGCATCTCTCATTATCCATGGTAAGCTCATCTTCCTCACTATGTTCTCTTTCCTTTTACTCGATCACCATTTTTCCACTTTACACCTGTAAACATGTTCATATGGACATTATTAGCCTAATTAAAAGCTAAGATTTGTGGATTTTGGGCTTATAAGCTTACATTTTGAGTTTAAAAATAGTTGTGTAGTTGGAACAACTGTTTTAGAAACAGTCGTGCCAATGGGTGTGGCCCAGTTCAGAAAATTGGGCGATTGGTGCGAGTTCATGCCTGAAACGTGCGTCAACCATCGTGCCCTAGTTTTCACAATTCCCCCCTCAAAAATCAAAATTGAAGGTTGCAGGTAATTAAAGAGGACTTAAAATTTAGGGAAGGATTTCGGCTCTTACCTGAAACCGACGAGTTCGAGATTGGTCTGCCGGATTACCTGCTATCGTCGCCGCAAAATTGCAGTATAAAATGGGTAACTATTGCTCCACAAGAGGTAAAAGTAAAAAGTAATTGTTTTTTACCATTTTTGGAATTTTATAACTTTTCAAAGCCCTAATTAGGTTTTAGGACATGTTTTTTTATTATTTCATTATTTTATTTCAAGAAATGGGTTTTATGTGCGTCTCTTGTGCAGTAACAAGTTTTTAATGGGATACCGATGAAGTAACTAGTCGTATTTTATACTTTTTTAGACTCGGTAAAATCACGAAAAAGTCACTATTGGAGTCATCTTTCAGCTCTTTTTGGACTCTCCAAAGTTGAAAAGATTGCCGAGACCCTTATTATTTTGAACTCGTTAAATGGCTACGAAAAGATATCTACCTAGTATACGTTTAACCCTTTTTTGGGCTGGGATAGATTATTTACGAAAAAGGAATACCTTAGCCTATCGCAACTGAAAGGTTCTTTCGGATATTGTTTTCTACCTTTTCGGATTTGAGAGACTATTTACGAAAAGGGTCATGTTGGAGTTTTCTTTTGTGCTACTTTTCAAGCTCTCTAAACTTGAAAAGATGTCGAGTTCTCCCTTTGTCGGACTCGTTAAACCCTAATGACATTGGAAATTGTCAACATGATGTTGCTCAAGTTCCTCCTTCCTAGGGCTCGTAAAATGTACTAGGTTGGATTTTTCCGAAGGAAAAACTTACATTGCAAGCATATGCTATCCCCTTCAAGCTTGTTTTAAAAAATAATCGGGGTACTCGCCAAAAATGGTGGGGGAAAATGGAACCAGTCTTTAGTTGTGTTGGCAGTATGTCGCTCTTGAACATGACACTCATCTGCATTCATGCTGGGTTGGGGACATCTTATTTCGTCATTTTTTTCCTCCATGGGTTTGGGTACTCTATTTTGACCTCTCATCTGCTCTTTTCCACGTCATCATGACCTCAGATCCCTTGATGTCAAATGCTTCCAAATCCAGAGTCGTGTCGCTGATATGTTCAAGAGAAGTTTTGCCTTTGCAGTTTTCAACCTCCCTCTAATTCTCTGTTGGTCCTGATTCATTATCATTGTGTTCCTTTGTCTCATGTCGATGATGTAGGAAACATAATGGCCCTCTTTCGACTGGGTCACTTCCTATTGACTTCAGCTCATTATCTAGGAATTTGGTGTAGAGCCTCTCTTCTGGTACCTTGGAGCTTACATGCCTCAATGGTAGATTCTTTGCATTCGACGGTAGGTCCACATCAATGGCCTTCGATCGAGTGATTCTACGGGTGTTCGACACCAGACCACTATTCACATTCCATCGATTGTACCTGTTGTACCTTGAGGGCCATCATCATTATTGGTGGTTTCTCTCATGCTTGTTAACAACTTTCATCATTGGTTGGTAATCAGGTGACTTTCTTTCATGTTCAACTTCAGCTCACATATTCACATGCTTGAATTTGTACTTGTTCGGATTGAGATGGAGCGTAAGACCCTGGGTTTTGTCTGATAATATCCAGGCTACGGGATATTGTACATTATCATAACTTATTTCATGACTCTTTTGATTGGATGGTTGCGACCATGCCTGAGTCTATTTATTGATCCTTACTACTGGATGGTTGTGTCCATACCTCAGATCTCAGTTTATATATGCTCTATTATGGATGGCTATGCCCATACCACATATTCATGTATCAGAGATATTTTTGTGAAACCAGCTCCAAAAATAGAAGAAAAGAAATATCAATGCCTTAGAATAAGCCACTTCGAGGGGGCAACCTCCAATACATTACATGAATGAAAAATTCTTGGATGATACAAATGAAAAAACCTCCTTTCTATATATAGGAGTTCATGGGGCCACAATGTAATCCTATTGGGGCCACAATGTAATCCTAGCCGACCTAACAATAATATTGTAAGGGCACAATAACAACAATATGGGGGTTACATGGGTATAACAATAACAATAAGGGGGACTAGACTAACATAATAAGGGACTACACTAGTAATATAGGGACCTAACATGCCCCTCTCCTTCAAACAAGTGTTATCCTCAACGCTTGATTATTTGTTGATGCTTCTATATAAAATTCTCATCCTCCCATGTGGAATCTTCTACAGGAAAGTTATTCCACTTGTTGAGATACTCTGAAATTGATCGTACTTTTTGAGTTCTTGTTTCTGTGACTGCTTCAGAACTTCTTTCGATGTGATGTTGATAGTCTTGATGTTTCATTTTATTCTGCACCAAAGTTAGGTTATCCTTTGAGAGTTGGAGAATTTGTTGTTGATGCTCAATGTGATCTTCCACTACTTTATCCTCCATATTAGATTTTATTTGATCCTTCAAACCATTCAACTTAGCCTCCATTTCAGCTTTTAAACCATCTATGTCATCTTCAGTTGCTCTTCGTAAGATCAAAATTTGTTACACTTGGTACCGTAATTTTGATATATCATACTACAATTCTTCCTCTTGATGTTTCATAGTATAACTTTATGAGGACTTAATTGGTATGGAATTATTTTTAGGTGGAATTTTAGAACCCAATACTGATATATATGCCTCAATATTCCCTTGGAATCACTTCAAACTGATTTTTTCACACAAGACTTATGCAATTCGAAAAAACAAATACACACCTTTTTCTTGCTTTTTAGGAGCTCGATATTGAAATTGAATTATCTCTATGATTTTGGATCTTCAATATTTGAAATGTGGCCTAGATGTATCCCTGTGAATCTTCTTTCGAATGCTGCAAGTCTGACCTGATTTGGATTCTTGAAGACAAAGTTATGACCAATCTCCTATGATGACCTAATTATGGACTGGTTCAGTACATAAAACTTGTACAACCTTCCATGTGTCACTGTTTCCTCCTTCGGCTCTGAAATTGATATAGCAAAAACTGCGGTCTGTGCACTTGCTGCCAATTTTTACAGAATTCTAATCTGATGCTCAGAGAGAGAGTTATGAAGATTTCCCCACGATCACCTCTTTGAGATGAAATTCAAGAGCCTACAAAAGACCTAAATTCAACAGACCATATCCGCAAAAATATTGTGAACCAAGCTCTGAAATTTTGCAATGCTCTTTCTCAGGATTGTTTCTTCGCTCCCTAAAAATTTTAGCTTCTGAAACTTTGTAGAAAAAAAGGTTATACCGAGAATACCATGATGCCCTGTTTAGGTTAAATTCAAGAGCCTGCAAAAATACCTAACTTCCAAGGATCATATCTCCAACAATATTGTGAACCAAGCTCTGAAATTTTGTGAAGATGTTCCTTAGGATTTTGGCTTCGCTCTCTAAAAATTTCAGCTTCTGAACCTTTGTAGAAAAAACATTATAGAAAAAATGCCACGAAGACCTTTTTAAGTGAAATTCAGGAGCCTACAAAAATCCCTAACTTCAACAGATCATATCTCCTAAAAGATTGCAAACCAAGCTCTGAAATTTTGTGAAGCGGTGCCTCAAGATTTTGGCTTTGCACTCTAAAAATTTCAGATTCTGAACCTTCACAGGAAAAAAATTATAGCAAAAATTCCACAATGACCTGTTTGGAGCAGCAAAACCCTAGAATCCAAAGCTCTGATACCAAATGTTGTGAAACCAACTCCAAAAATAGAAGAAAAGAGATATCAACGCCTTAGAAATAAGCCACTTCGACGGGATAACCTCCAATACACTACATGAATGAATAATTCTTGGATGATACAAATGAAAAAACCTCCTTTCTATATATAGGAGTCCATGGGGCCACAATGTAATCCTAGCTGACCTAACAATAATATTGTAAGGGCACAATAACAACAATAACAATAAGGGGGACTATACTAACATAATAAGGGACTACACTAATAATATAGGGACCTAAAAGATATCAATTGTATTTGTAATTACAGGTCTTTTGACGACATTGTTTGGTTTGAACGCGTTCTCGTAAAGCATTTCACCCCTTCCTCTCTCTTGGACCTCATGCTTTAGGGGGCATATGTTACACAACATTTTGTCACTATCCCTGTAATCCCCATCCCACACATTGGAGGCTTACTTTTGTGACCAAAACAAAGTGTTATGCCTTGCAAAGACCATCATTACATCTCTTTCCATGAGGACAACATTCCTTCTCTTGATAATTTCCTGAACAGACCATCAGAAACACATGCTTTTGCCTTGGTGCTAGTAGACCATTATGCCCTCGCATCGATTGGGAAATTAACATAAGGCCTTGTGCCCATTGGTGCTCTGTCCCAGTGATATACCCGCGCCAATCTATTTATGGACTGTTTTTTTAAAATAAAGGTGAATTTTCCATCATAACAACTTCGTGGGCGAGTCATCTGGAGTGGTTTGACTGAATAACCATGGCCTCCCTCCTTTGGCCTCTTGTTTCCACCTTTTGGGGAAACCTCCCAAGTGATAAGGCCTCCCTTCTGCTATTGTAGGGATCCCAACCTCCTCCTCTCCCTCTATAAATATAGCCATCATCCATTAATGAGCTAGCTGAACTGAACATATTATAGCTGAAACGCTGAAGAGATTCCAGTACATTATTCTAGAAAATATAGAACAGAAGAGACCCTTATTGAGAGAGATTAGGCTTGTGTCTTTAGCACGTCTGAATCCCTCGATGATTCATCAATACGTGCTTCGACTGAACCCCACTGAAGGAGGTTGTGACGTCAAGGCTCCGGTTATAACTCTTTCTTCTATCAATACATATACATGACTATTGTATGGTTCCCATCTTGCATTAATGTGTTTTATTTGATGCAATATGCTTAACCCTCCTTGACTTGTTAGTATTTATGAATGAGATAATTATTTCGTATGTTTCTCTTGTTTGTTGATCTTCGTGCAGGTATCGAAGCATCCTTGCGAAAGGATCGTGACCTATCAAGACAGAGTTCAAGAGGCCGCCACCACGACAGCCACGACAACAGCGTTGGACTCCAGGTAGGTCAATATACCTTGTTCTTTTTCATTCATTAATTAGGAACCTACCCTTTATCTTATCCCTTTGTTACTAGACCGACTCTAGGGCTAGAGGGATCGTCTATGTCCGCAGAGAGTATTTACCTGCATAACACCATGTGACCAGATATTCCAGGAAGAAGCTAGAACCAAAAATAGAGGGTGGGATATTTGTGGGGTACAGTGATACTCCCCACAACTATTGGGTGTATTTTCCGGCTAACAGGATGACAGCTGTCAGGAGGGATGTAAAATATGATGAGGAGAAATCCATGTGATTGTCCCTTTAGAGGGAGCTTGACTTGCATGTAGAAGAGGAAATATTAGTTCCAAAGGATGAACATTAAGATGTGAAACATCCACAAGCAGGGGATCATAGAGTGGCAGAAGCCACTTATGCAGAGCCATTCACCAAAAATGGTAGGAATCGCACCAGAGAGGCTGAAAATTTTTTGCTAGATGCGATAGAGAATGTAGGTGCACCTACATCACAGCGCAAACAGAGACGGTCACCGAACATGTATACTAGATACATGGCTCTTATGAGTGAGTGTATTGTGACATAACCATCCTATTTTGAGGAAGAAGTGCAGCAGCCAACATGGGTTGATGCCATTATTGAGGAGTATGACTCCATTATCAGAAACAATGCATGGGAAGTGGTCCCAAGGCTAGTGGGGAAGTCAGTGGTTGGATCCATGTGGATCCACGACATGAAGCAAGAAGAATATGGGAGTGTTGAGAAATACAAGGCTAGATTTGTGGCCTTAGGATTCTCACAGGTGGAGTGGATTGACCATGAGGAGATTTTTGCACCGGTTGCGAGGTACTCATCAATTAGATCTATCCTTGCACTGTTAGTGCATATGGGGTGGCAGATACATCAGATGGATGTAAAGACAACCTTTCTCAACGGAGTTATTGAGGAAGAAGTGTACATTGAGCAGCCAGAAGCTTTTGATACCTTTGATAGGAGTCACATGTGTGCAGACTCAAGAGAGCATTGTATGGGCTAAAGCAAGCACCTCGTGCTTGGTACACCATGATTGACAACTATTTCACTGAGTTGGGCTTCATAAAGAGTGAAGCGTATGAAAACCTATATAATATTTTGTTTGATGGTAAGATTTCGATTATTATACATTATGTTGATGATCTAATACTGACATGTGATGAGAAGCTCATAATTTCTTGCAAAGAGGATCTTGTGAGAGAGTTTGAGATGAAGGACATGGGTCTCTTGCACTATTTCCTTGGCTTGGAAATATGGAAAAGAGATGGGGAGATATTTGTATCTTGGGGCAAGTATGCCAAGGAAACTTTGAGGAAGTTATACATGGAGGGCTGCAAACCCATGCAGACTCCTCTTACAGGAAACTGGAGGAAGGAGGATGCTACTTCAGGTGAGATAGTGGATGATAATGTTTACAATCAGCTTGTGGGTCCACTTATGTATTTGGTGAACACATGAGCAGACATTTTCTACATAGCTAACCAACTTATTCAAGCTATGGTTAAGCCTACTAAGCTCTTTTCGAAGGCGAAGAAGCATGTTTTGAGGTATCTCAAGGGCACTACAGAGTATGGATTATGGTACAAATGGACAGAGGGAGTGAAGCTTTAAGGCTTCAAGAACATCAGACAGGAAGAGCACATCAAGGGACATCTTTAGCATATGATCAGCAATGGTTTCACGGTATGGCAGAAAGCAGAGATCAGTTGAACTCAATTCAGTCGAGGCAGAGTGCATGGCATCTAGTGAGGCTGCATGCGAGGCCATCTGGATGAGGAAGATACTTTTTAGTTTGTTTTGTCATCATATGGATCTGACGGTGATACATTGTGATAACCAGAGTTGCATAAAATTCTCAGTTAATCCGGTATTCCATGACATGGCTAAGCATATTTCCATCTAATACCACCATCTCAGAGATTGTATTCAGAGGCGCATTATGTTGTTGTAGTACATTCCCATGGAGGATCGGGATGTAAATATCTTGACAAAGGCGCTTGCAAATATCAAATTTGAATACCAGAGAGGAAGGATCAAGGTAGCTGATAATCCCTTTCTTGTTGATAGGGAGTGTTGAAAATCAACCAAAAAGTGTATGTCTAAATTATTTTTCCCTTAAATAAATTAAACAATACATTGTAATCTTATCTCATAACAACTTGTATTAGTTAACTAAGTGACATAGACTTAGTCAGCTCAATAATTTCGAGTTCAGGGCCAATGGTGAGGCATGTAGAGTGATTCTATTATTTTGGGGGTTCAGTGGCAGTTAATGCACTAGTGTACTGTGAATTTAATCAGTTAACTCAAAATAATTGAGTAGAAATCAGTTTAACTAGTTATAACTCAATGATGAGCTAGTGAGAGGTCAATTGAATTAAATTAGATTTAATTCACAAGTAGTGATATACAAAGTAACTGTTAATTTTCTATTATTAGTTGAATTCATGTCAAATCTGATGAAGACCCAGTTGATACAAAGGTTAAAGGGAAGTAAACTATCAGTTGTATTATTAGCGAACTACCCAGGTGAAGTTATAAAGCTATAGGATTCCCATGAAGGATTGCATAGTCAAGGAAGGTTCTAATTCCTATTTAATAGGGATTTATTTCCCTAGGAATTGTGTGAGCAAGGCAGGATGAAGGAAGGCAGGTAATTGGGTATGTCTTTGTCCAATTTTTCCTAGATCAGTGTGAGACGATTGGTAGAGTGCATGAGATTCTTGTGAAAAAGAATGCATTGTATTGTTTCATGATTCCTTGGCTTATTATAAAATAGAGATAGAGGGGCTTTTCAACATTTTCTTTCCCCAGGAAAATCTTGTGTTGTGAGATTGATTTACTTCTTTCTCTTACTTACATGCAATTGAGCGATCGTGATTTATATTCCACAAATATTGTAGAAGAATTTAGTATTTTTTTTAGTACATTGCATGATCAGATTGAATCCATTGGTGTCATTTCTACATGGTATCATAGCACCAGGAATCAAAATAATGGAGAAGAAATAGAGTTTGTGTTGAACAATATTCAAATTTGCAGATACATTCTTTGGAGCTAAAAACTGACCTGGATGTCTTTCACTGGATTGAGACTTGAATATGCACTCAAGGGAAATTCTAACTATATTGCATGGAAGGACATGATGGAGGAAGTATTGGAGGATAATGGGTAGAAGGATTTCATTGAAACTGATATTCCTGAACCTAATTAGGTAGATGTTGCGCAACATGAAGCATGGAGGAAGAATGTTGCTAAGGCGAGGATGATCTTATTAGAGGGATTTTGAGATCAAATTGTCTCAAGTCTCTATGGAAAGGATACTCCATACGCTATATGGAAGGCCTTGATAGATCTATTTCAAAGCAGTAGTGACCATAGGAAATTGGCACTCGAGGAAAAGCTGAGGAAAATCAAGACGAAGAAGGGAGACAAAATCGAGAAATACTTGACCAAGTTCACTCAATGTCAAGATGAGCTTGGAAGTGTTGGGATTACTATATTTTCCGATGATTTGGTGATCCTAACACTTCTAGGCCTTCCAAAGAACTGGGATAGTTACCAGGACTCTGTGAATAGGAGGAAGAAGTTACCAGATTGGGAGCGACTATGGTCGGATTTGGTACAAGAAGAGTTTCATTGGAATACTAGGTATGGATTTTCATCCAAGACTGATGATGAGGAAAATTGTGGCTTGGATCATAAGAAAAATAAGGGGAAAGGAAATAAGTCCTATTCCAAATCTAAGATCGGAAAATAAGGCAAGAAGCGAGACATGTTAAAGGTGAAATGCTTCAACTGTCATGATCATGGACACTATGCCCCAAATTGTCCACAAAAGAAGAAGAACAAAAAGAAGGCTCTGGGAGCTGTAGCAGGTGAATCTCTTGCCTCACAATTTGAGTTGGACTTCTCTCTCATCTCATTCACGGTGTCAACTGTGATGGGATCTATGTGGTACTTGGATAGTGGAGCATATTTCCACATGATTGGAAACAAAGAACTCTTTAATGGCTTGGAGGAGAAAGATCTTAAAATGCACATCGAGATGGGTGACGACGAGAGGTATAGCAAAACCAGGATTGGTACAGTTATTTTCCAGAGACAGTCAGGTAAACCTTTCATATTAAAAGATGTCATTCATTTACTAGGCTTGAAAAAGAATTTTGTTTCATTTTCTATGTTGAAGGATCTTGGATATGATGTGGTTTTCAGCGAGGGAAAGGTATTAATTCCTCACAAAGCCACATGACAGGTAAAGAATATTGGGGTTCGTGTGAATAACCTCTACAAACTTGATGTAGATGGCTGCACAACATTGATTAGTAAAGCAGATGACATGGTGTGTAGAAATTATATGCACTAAGAAGGCATATGTCCTAGATCCACCTAATCTCACACTATTTAACTTTATGCAAGATACTGAATCTATTCCACTTGTTAATCTTTTGCGGAAAAATTAATTGCACACACATGTGAAGCATAAACAAAAATAATCAATCGCACATAACACAATTTTTAACTGGGAAAGCCTGAAGCTAAAAAATTTAAATATATATTATGTAACATGGAGATCATATGACAATATCATAAAAAGCATACAAAGCTTATCACAAGCTCTCAATACAGTGCAATCGTCATACATTAATCAGGACCAATCTTGCAAATCCATGCACCAATGTTTGCCTCCTGCTAGCCTGCCTCCACTGCACAATCCTTGTTGAAGAATAGCTCTGAATGAATTTGAATTACCCTTTCCTTTACTGTGCAATCCTCATTGGCAACTCCAATGTGTGTGTGATGCAATCAATGCATCACTATAGTCACAAAAGATAGTCTATCTTGCCCTTTCACCTATCTCTCCACTGGGTCTCCACTAAAAATACCATACACTGTAGTTAACTATTGTATTGTTCACTTGATTAATGAGTTATTATTTGTGAATTAATTAACTAATTAATTCACTCCACTCTCACTAGTGTATCAATCAGTTAGACTAGATACAACTAGATCAACTGAGTCTAACTGAGTTAAACTAAATACAAATCCATATCTACTTCTTCCAATTGTGTCATAACTCTTCCACTTGAGTTCTAACTGAGTCCTCCATGCATTAGCTCCAGTAAACCCTTGGGAATTGCGTAATTCCCTCATTCCACTGATGTGCCACATCTTTGCACTGAAAAAAAGTGCTCCAAGAGAATATGTTGTTGTTTAGTGTTTGATTATTATTAAGAGCTAATAATAATCGACATGCATCTATTTTTAGATCAGTGATCGATAAATAGACATTGCCCAATATTCTAAAAATAGAATTTCATCTATTTTTCCAACTTGATCAACCATCCACAAATATCATCCTGCAACATTTGAAATATGATCATCATGTCTAAAAATAGACTTGTGCCAAAAATAGCCTGCGAGCCCACTTAGTGAAGGCGACTCTTTTCACTAAGCTCATCATCTTGTTGAATCTCAACACTCCCTCTCAACAAGATAGGGATTATCCTTCACCCCGATCCCGCCTCTATGGTATTCGAATTTGCTCCTGGTGAGTGCCTTTGTCAGAATATCTGCATCTTGATCCTCCATAGGAATGTACTGAAGCAACATGATCTTCTGCTGCACATAATATCTAATATGATGATACCAGATATCAATATGTTTAGATCTATCATGAAACACGGGATTAACTGAGAGTTTAATGCAACTCTGATTATCACACTGAATCACCGCGGGATCTAAATGTGAACCGAACAAACCAACCAGAATCTTCCTCATCCAAATAGCCTCACATGCAGTTTGACTTGCTATCATGTATTCCACTTCTTCTAAACTGAGTGCCACGGATCTTTGTTTCCTGTTGTACCAAGAAACTGGCGTAGATCCAATACTAAAAATCCCTCCTGATGTGCTCTTTCTGTCTGTTGGGCTTCCTTCCCAATCTACATCTGTGAAGCCATGCAACTTCACCTCATCCATCTGTTTGTACCATAAACCATACTCAGATGTGCCCCTGAGATATCTCAGGACATGCTTTCCTGCCTTCCAAAAGAGCATGGTAGGCTTAACCATCGCTCGTGAAAGCTGGTTCATTGCATAGCATATGTCCGGTCTTGTATTCACTAAATACATGAGCAAACCCACCAACTACAGATAAACAATGGCATCTACTACCTCTGCCGATGTAGCATCCTCTTTCTTCCAATTTCCTAGAAGAGGAGTGTCGATAGGCTTGCAACCTTGCATGTGAAACTTCTCCAGTATCTCCCAGGCATACTTACCTTGAGACACAAATAGTTCACCTTCCCGTTGCCATATTTCCAATCCAAGGAAATAATGAAGGAGGTCCAAATCCTTCATCTCAAACTCCTTTGCAAGATCTGCCTTGCATGAGTGTATCAACTGCTCATCACCTATTAGTATTAAATCATCAACATAAAGTAAAATTATTAAAATCTTACCCTCCACCACAATCTTGTACAGGTTTGCATCTGCATCACTCTTGGTGAAGCCAAGTCCAGTGAAATAGCTATCAATCTGAGTGTACCAAGCACGGGGTGCTTGTTTCAGCCCATACAATGCTCTTTTGAGCCTACACACATGCGACTTGCTGTTGAAGATCTAAAATCCTTCAGGTTGATCAATGTACACCTCTTCCTCAATGATCCCATTAAGGAACACAGTGTTCACATCCATCTGATGAATGTGCCAACCCATTTGTGCTGACAGAGCAAGGTTGGTCCGTATGGAAGAATACCGTGTGACAGGTGAAAAGGTTTCTTCATAGTCAATCCCCTCAATCTGTGAGAAGCCTCGGGCAACAAATCTTGCCTTATACTTCTCGATGCTCCCATCAGCAGCTTGCTTTACCTTGTAGATCCATCTTGATCCTACAACTGATTTTCCCACTGGCCTTGGAACAATCTCCCAAGCACTATTTTTGACAATGGAGTCATACTCCTCCACCATGGCATCTACCCATGTGGGCTCCTGCACTTCTTCTTCAAAAGAAGATGGGTCTGTCACAGTACACTTGCTCATAAGAGCCATGTATCCAGTATATCAATCAGGTGACTATCTCTGTCTGTGCTGTGATGTAGGGACTCCTACATTTTGTGCCGCATCAAGCTTTAGTCTCTCAACTTCTATGATATGCTTCTTGCCTTGTCTGATGTTTGGTTCTGCTTGAGTGGACTCCTCCACTCCATGAATATCCTCATGTGGCTGATCCACATCTAGAGGCTCATCTTTGGGATCAAGAAGTTCCTCCTCCGCATGCAAGTGTAGCTCCCTCTCAAGCAACAACTTCATGGCTTTCACCTCATTGAATTTTATATCCCGTCGCACAACAGTCATCCGTCTATCTGGAAAATACACACGATAGTTATAGGTTGTTTATGTGTACCCCAAAAATATCCCAACTTCTGCAGTCAGCTCCAGCTTCTTCCTGGCATCCTTCATCACATGAATGTAAACAGGCGAGCCAAAAATCTTGAAATGAGAAATATCAGGCTTCTTACCAGTAAAAGCTTCTTCGGGTGTACTCCTGCCAAGTACTATATGAGGACAACAGTTTTGCACATAAACCACAGTGTTGCATGCTTCCACCCACAAGTGCATCGGTAGGCCCTGGTCATGCAGCATCGCTCGTGCAGCACCCACAATCATTATGTTCTTTCTCTCCACGACCCCATTCTGCTGTGGGTTATGAGGCGCTATGAGTTCTCTTCAAATTAATTCTTTTCTATAGAAATATTTGAATTCGCCCGAGATGTATTCACCACCATTATCGCTCAGTAGAGCTTTCACTTGCTTCCTCGACTCCTTCTCCACCAATGCCTTGAACTCACAGAACTTTGAGAATGTTTTACTTTTCTTCTGCATGAAGAAGATCCAGCATCTACAAGAATAGTCATCAACAAATATAACATAATACCTGTGTTTTTCTATTGAAGCAACTGAGAAAGGTCCACACATGTAACTGTGAATTCTCTCCAGGATCATTGAAGCACGGTTCTCCTTCTCATGAAAGGTGGTTTTCACAAACTTACCCATAGTACATCCCTTGCACTGATCTGACTGCGTAAGAGTACCCTTCAGAATTCCAGTAGAAATTTGCTACAAAATCTTCAGAATGCCATGGTGAAGATGGCCCAATCTCCTGTGCCATAATTTTCCCTCATCCCGGTTCACCACTTCTTCTGCTTTGCCCACCATTGCAGTGCAGCCATCTACCTCTAGCTTGTAGAGATTCTTAATTCAAACCTCTATCTTCTTGGTTTGACCCGTTGTTTTATATCAAAGGAATGATTTTCCCTCACTGAAAACAACATCATAACCCTTGTCTTCCAGCATTGCAACTGAGACCAAGTTATTCTTCAGACCTGGAACATTCATATCATTCTTCAACAAGAATGGATTACCAGACTCCCTGTCAAAGGTAATGGTCCCAATTCTAGTTTCACTGTACCGACCATCATCGCCCATCTCTATATGCATCTCGAGGTCCTTCTCCTCCAACTCACTAAACAAATATTTGTCTCCTGTTATATGGAAAGACACACCACTGTCAAGATACCACACCGATCCCATGCATCTTGAAACCAAGCAAGCGATCAAGGAGAAATCAAGCTCAAATTGTGAGGCTAAGGCCTCTCCAGCTACAGATCCAGCAGCCTACTTGTTCTTCTTCTTCTGCGGACAGTTAGTGGCAAAATGTCCATGCTTGTGACAGTGAAAACACTTCACTTTGGACAAATCTTGCTTCTTTCCTTTAGCACCGGATTTTGAAGGATTTTTCTTCCCCTTCCCTTTCCTTACTTTGGTAGCCAAAGCGAAATTCTCTTCATCTCCATTCTTCAATGAAGATCCATCCCTGGTACCCTGCCTTATCTCCTCCTGCACAAGATCTGACCAAAGGCGCTCCCATCCTGGCAGTTTCTCCCGTCCATTGACAGAGACTTCATAGCTATGCCAACTCTTCAGAAGCCTAAGGAGAGTGAAGCTCACCAAGTATTCTTCATCAACAGTAACCCCCACACTTCCCAGTTCATCCTTGCAGTGGACAAACTTCGTGCGGTATTTTGGAATACTGTTGCCTTTTTCCATTTTTATTTTTCTGAGCTTGTCTTTAAGCACCAACTTCCTCTGGTCACTTCTGCTTCGAAACAAGTTTGTCAAAGCCTTCCACATTAAGAATGGAGTGGATTTCCCATGAATACTAGACACAATATCTTCACACCTTCCAACAAAATCCTTCTCGTCTTTGTTGTCTTCTTTTGCCATACATCAAGTAATGTAGCATCTCTAGATCTTGGCTTAGGAACATCACTATCGATGAACTCATTCAGCCCCTTGTCCTCCAGCACTGCCTCCATACTGTCCTTCCAGGCTATGTAATTTGAGCTCCCATCAAGGGCATACTCCAATCTCAACCCGTTGAAATACATTTCAATGTATACTCGATTTCTGCACCAAGAATCTGCTATAGCAAATTCGAATTATCCACTAGCACAAAATCACTTCACAATTGCAATCTACAATCAACAATGCTCCGATACCATGTAGAAATTATATACACTAAGCATGCATATGTCCTAGATCCACCTAATCTCACACTATTTAAATTTATGCAAGATACTGAATCTATTCCACTTGTTAATCTTTTGCGGAAAAATTAATTGCACACAGATGTGAAGCATAAACAAAAATAATCAATCGCACATCACATAGTTTTTAACCAGGAAAGCCTAAAGCTGAAAACCCAAACTATATATTATGTAACATGGAGATCATATGAAAATCTCATACAAAGCATGAAAAGCTTATCACAAGCTCTCAATACAGTACAATCATCATACACTAATCAGGACCAATCTTGCAAGTCCATGCATTGATGTTTTCCTCCTGCTAGCCTGCCTCCACTGCATAATCCCTGCTGAAGAATAGCTCTGAATGAATTCGAATTACCCTTGCCTTGAATACGCAATCCTCATTGGAAACTCCAATGTGTGTGTGATGCAATCGATGCATCACTATAGTCACAACAAATAGTCTTTCTTGCCCTTTCACCTATCTCTCCACTAGGTCTCCACTGAAATTGCCATGCACTGTAGTTAATTGCTGTATTGTTCAGTTGATTAATGAGTTATTATTTTTGAACTAATTAACTAATTAATTCACTCCACTCTCACTATTGTATCAATCAGTTAGACTAGATACAACTAGCTCAACTGAGTCTAACTGAGTTAAGCTGAATACAACTCCATAACTATTTCTTCCAACTGTGTCATAACTCTGCCACTTGAGTTCTAACTGAGTCCTCCATGCATTAGCTCCAGTAAACCCTTGGGAATAGCATAATTCCCTCAGTCCACTGATGTGCCACATCTGTGCACTGAAACAAAGTGCTCCAAGAGAATAAGTTGTTATTTAGTGTCTGATTATTATTAAGAGCTAATAATAATCGACATGCATCTATTTTTAGATCAACAATCTATAAATAGACTTTGCCCAATATTCTAAAAAAAAAAATTCATCTATTTTTCCAACTTGATCAACCATCCACAAATAGCATCCTGCAACTTCTGAAATATGATCATCATGTCTAAAAATAGACATAGTCTAGAAATAGACTTGCGCCAAAAATAGCCTACGGGCCCACTTAGTGAAGGCAACTCTTTTCACTAAGCTCATCATCTTGTTAAATATCAACATGGTGAGTCAAGATACTCATTAGTTACGGCACATGAGGTTGGGTCAAATACACCACAGTGATTTTAGCATCATGCAACAGATTTCTACATGTCTTCCAAAGGGTACACTTGTGCAGATAGACACATGCAAGGGATTTACCATGGGGAAATATAAAAAGGCCACATTTCATGAGAAGGATAACCGAGTAGTGGAAATCCTTGAGAGAGGTCAATCAGACATGTGTGGACCATTCTCAAAAACTTCTACAGCAAAGCACATGTATTATGTGATTTTTGTTGATTATTTTTCTAGAAAGCGTCGGATCTTCTTTCTGGAGAAGAAAGATTAGAGGTTTTCCAATTTTTGTGAGTTCAAAGCACTAGTAGAGAAATATATAGGGAATAAAGTGAAGGGTCTAAGGAGAGACAATCGTGGTGAGTATATCTCTAATGAATTCAAGAACTTCTACGGAAAAGAAAGAATTCAGAGATAATTGATTGCACCTCTTAACTCACAACAAAATGGGGTTGCAGAAAGGAATAACAAAACAATTGTGGGAGCAGCATGAGTTATGTTACATGATCAGGACCTACCACTTCATCTCTGGGTAGAGGCATACAACACAGTGGTATTTGTGCAGAACCGTAGTCCTCATCGGATACTTGGCATGAGTACACCAGAGGAGGCTTTTTTAGGTAAGAAACTAGATGTTTTATATTTTAAAATTTTTGGCTCATCTACCTATTTCCATGTGACCAAATATGCCAGGAAGAAGCTAGAACCAACAACAGATGTTGGGATATTTGTGGATTACATTGATACACCCCACAATTATCGAGTGTATTTTCTAGCTAACATGGTGACAGTTGTAAGGAGAGATGTTAAATTTGATGAGGAGAAAGCTAGGTGATTATACCTTGAAAAGGAGCTTCCCTTGCATGCAGAAAAGGAACTCTTAGTTCCAAAGGATGAACATCAGGATGTGGAGAAGCCATAAGGAGAGGATCATAGAGTGGCAGAAACAACTCATGCAAAGCCATCCACCAGAAATTATAGGCAGTGCACCAGAGAGGCTGAGAGATTGATACTAGATGCGATAGAGAATGTAGGTGCACCTACATCACAATGCAAGCATACAATGCCCCTACACAAGTATACTAGATTCATGGCTCTTATGAGCGAGTGTATTGTGATAGAACCATATTTTGTTGAGGAAGCAGTGCAATAGCCAACATGGGTTGATGCCATGGTTGAGGAGTATGACTCCATTATCAGAAACAATGCATGGGAATTGGTACCAAAACTAGTGGGGAAGCCATTGGTTGGATCTAGGTGGATCTACAAGGTGAAGCAAGTAGAAGATGGGAGTGTGGAGAAATAAAAGGCTATATTTGTGGCTAGAGGATTCTCACAGGTGGAGGGGATTGACTATGAGGAGACTTTTGCATCGACTGCAAGGTACTCATAGATTAGATCTATCCTTGCACACTCAATGAAGATGGGGTGGAAGACACATCAGATGGATGTAAAGAAAATGTTTCTCAATGTATTTATTGAGGAATAATTGTACATTGAGAATCCAGAAGGTTTTGAGACCTTTGATAGGAAGTCGCATGTGTGCAGACTCAAGAGATCATTGTATGGGTTCAAGAAAGCACCTCATGCTTGGTACACCATGATTGACAACTATTTCACCAAGTTGGGCTTCACAAAGAGTGAATCAGATGTGAACCTATATCATATTGTGGTTGATGGTAAGATTTTGATTATTGTACTTTATGTTGATGATATAATACTAACAAGTGATGAGGAGCTCATAACTTCTTGCAAAGAGGATCTTGCAAGAGAGTTTGAGATGAGGGACATGGGGCTCTTGCATTATTTCCTTGGCTTGGAAATATGGAAAAGATATGGGGAACTATTTTGTATCTTAGGGAAAGTATGCCAAGGAGATTCTAAGGAGGTTCCACATGGAGTGCAACAAACCCATGTAGACTCCTCTTGTAGGAAACTAGTGGAAGGAGGATGCTACTTCAAGTGAGGTAGTGGGTACTATTGTTTACAGGAAGCTTGTGGGTTCACTTATGTATTTGGTTAACACATGACCAGACGTATACTACGCAGTTAAACAGCATGTTAAAGTAATGGTTATGCCTACCAAGCTCTTTTGAAAGGTAGGGAAGCATTTTTTGAGATATCTCAGTGGCACTACAAAGTATGAATTATGGTACAGATGGACAAAGGGAGTGAATTTTCAAAGCTTCACCAATGTATATTGGGCGGGCAGTCCATTAGAAAGGAAGAGAACATCAAGGGGCATCTTCATCATAGGATCAATAGTAGTTTCTTGGTACAGCAAGAAGCAGAGATACTTATTGGATCAATTCTCTGGAGGCAGATTACATGGCAGCTAGTTAGGGTGCATTCGAGGCCATTTGGATGTGGAAGATACTTGTTGGTTTGTTTGATCATCAGATGGATCCGACAGTGATACATTGTGATAACTATAGTTACATAAAACTCTTGGTTAATTTGGTATTCCATGACAGGTCCAAGCATATTGACATCCAGTACCACCATCTCATAGATTGTGTTAAGAGGCACATTATTTTGTTGCAGTACAATCCCACGGAGGATCAGGATGCAAATCTCTTTATGAAGGCACTTGCAAAGAGAAAATTTGAATACTAAAGAGGCAGGATCGGGGTAGTTGATAATCCCTTTTCTTGTTGATGAGGAGTGTTGAAAATCAACAAGAAAATGTGTGTCGAATTCATTTTTCCATTAAATAAAATGGACAATAAATTGTAATCTTATCTCATAACAAATTTTATTAGTTAACTAAGTGATATAGACTTAGTTAGCTCAATAATTTTTAGTTGAGGGTCAATGGTGAGGCGTGTAGAGTGATTCTATTATTTTAGGGGTCCACTTGCAGTTAATGCAGTACCGCAATGTGAGTTAATTAGTTAACTCAAAATAATTGAGTTAAAATCAGTTTAACTAGTTCTAACTTAGTGATGAGCTAGTGAGAGGTCAAGTGAATTAAATTAGATTTAAGTCACAAGTAGTGATCTACCAAGTAACTGATGATTTTCTATTATTATCTGCATGCATGTCAAATCTGACAAAGACCTAGATGAGACAAAGGTTAAAGGGAAGTAAACTATCAGTTGTATTATTAGTGAACTACCCAGGTCCAGCTATAAAGCCACATGATTCCCATGAAGGATTGCGTAGTCAAGGAATGTTGGAATTCCTATTTAATGGGGATTTATTTGCCTAGGAATTGTGTGAGCAAGGTAGGATGAAGGAAGACAAGAAATTGTCTATGTCTTTGTCCAATTTTTCCTAGATCAGTGTGAGATGATTGTTATAGTGCATGCAATTCTTGTGAGCAAGAATGCATTGTATTTTTTCATGATTCCTTGTATTATTATAAAATAGAGATATAGGGGATTAGTTTCTTTCCCAGGAAAATCTCATGTTGTGCGATTGATTTCCTTATTTCTCTTAATTTCATGTGATTGAGCGATCATGACTTATTCTACAAATATTGTAGAAGGATTCAATATCTTGTTTTAGTACATTGCATGATCAGATTGAATCCATTGGTGTAATTTGTACAAAATTCCTCACACCCTATGTAGTGTCGTGCAAATCCTTCTTTGGGGTTTACCAATATTTCTCTCCCACTAGTAAGGGTTAAATTTCATACAGCATTTATCTCCCACATTATCCCACCCAAACTCCATTATAAGTTTTTTCTCTCCCACCTTGTTTTAATTCTTGTAGTCCAAATATATTCTCTCTTTTCTCAGATAGTTTTCAGAAAACAATAACTGATTGAAGAACCCACTAGCCATCCATCCCACACAAAAAATAATAGATTTTTTGTTTTGTTTTGTTTTCTTCCTTTCTACCTTTTTATGCATAATCACTTTAACTTTTTACCCTAACAATTACAGGTTAATCTCTCTTATTAGCCTCTCATCATATTTCCGAGAGAATTAACTATTCTAACATAAATTTTCATTAATTTTTTTTCTTTATTTGAAAATAAAAAAAACTATTCAGCACTTGTCTTTTTTTTTTCCATTTTCAAAAATAAGCTAAAATAATAAAACACATCATTCATAAAGTAAGTCTTTTTGGGTATTGCAACATGACAACATAAAATTATATCTTAACACTTGTTTACACATTTTGATATTTTTAAAACTTCATCGGAATATATATGCAGTATATGTATGTTTCGAATCTACATATGGTATTATCTATGACTATCGTATATCATATAATTCTTACAAGATCTCAACTCACCACTTGTGAAGATTTAGTTAGGTTTTTTAATTCATATTAATGTGACTCATGTCTTTGAACAACATCTCCAATGACGTTATGAATTTTTGTGTTAAACATGTATATGTCAGACTCAACATTTCGAAATAAACATGAAATATAGCTGGTAAATGAAATTAATGTTTACGATTTGACATTGGTGATTAACCTCTCAAGGTTCCAAGTGTCCACTTGTTTATGTCTTTTATACATAGTCAACATATAATACAAACATGGGAACAATTGATCTCTTGGAAGGCATGTACGTGAGTTGTTCCCCATCATTTCATGCAGTAAATGCATGATGTGTGCTTTGAAAATTCATCCTTTTATGAGCCACTACTCCATAATAGCCAAGACTTTCTCTTTCCATTTCCATTTCCATTCTAAATTAAATCTATTGGAATAGAGTTGTAATACTTGCAAAATATTTTGGGAAATATACCAAGAAATTTGTAGTTCCTCAAGCCACATACAACTTAACCTTTGCAATATAAAATTACCCAATAATAAGGTATGATTCTCCTCCTTCATCTAGCTCTAGGTTTACAAGTAGCCTCATTATTAGAATTATGTTGGTTGATACTGTTAATATTTTTTTCCTCCTTTAATGTAAATTTACCCTTGCTCTTTAAAATCACTATGTATGCAATAACTTGGCCTAGATAGTCCTGTGTATATTTTTATCATTTACTTAATCCTTAACCATTTATCTTGGATTAAATTAATTGACTCTAAACTCATGATGTTCAGATATGGCATCAAAATTCCTTTTTCCCCTGTGAGATCCCTCATTCCTAGGCTTGGACATATTCTTGAAATATATGATACCAGGTTGCATCATCCATATGCATGTGTCCTCTGGAATTATTTGTTTTGTTTACTTACAGTCACATCTTGCCTTATAAACACAAAACCCTCGTCAGATCACCTTTTCATCCTACACTGTGAAATATGTTTGGATATTTATACAAGGTATATTTATAAGCTACAATGTATAATCTTCAAGAGATAGAGTCTAGACCCTTCAGAATTTCTATATTTGGGCATATACGACACCTTGTAAAAAATGAATGGTGATTTTATTACATTTCTCCCTTAAAAAAATAAACATAGAAACATATTCTTTTGTTACATCATATTCAAAGAGAACCTTAGTTTTTGTATGTAATATGAAATCACAATCTTGTGGCTAAGAAATTTCATATACACATATTTCACTGATTATCAAAGTTTTCATATAGCATACGGGACCTCTTTTTTTGGTATATGACTAATTATTATGGCCTATTTATCTCCTTCGGGAGTAAATTTTCTTAGTAAAATCCATTTACTGTGTTTATATCCTTGACTTTCCATACAACTATTTGATTTCCTTTCCCTCTTTAAAATTATTATCTCCTGTTGTAGTTTTTTTTTAAACTATTGCAAAAGTCAAAAAGATAATGGAATGAAGTTGACATCATGTTTTTATTACACAAGGGATTAGTAGGTAGAGAGTGTCGAGGGATGAAAGGTTCATCTCATAATAAATATGGCTTTTATTATTGTTTCTGATATTTGATGTATGATAGTTTCTGGTTGTTAGGTTTTCATTTCATATATATCTTACATTTTTCTTTTATTCTCAACATCATTGGATGTATAGTAAAACACTACATTTTAAGTTTCTTGAGAAATATGATAGCGCATTACGCATAGTTTGATTTAAAAATCATTATTTTTTGACATTGTTATATTCTAGGATTATGGCATGATTATTATAGAAGATACATGTTGTTATACATATATACATACAAACATACATATATATGGTTGATTTATAATATCATGTGTGATGAAGGAAAATTTTAGGGGCACAAGGCAAATGTTTATATATTTATACCTTATGCTATTTTTCGAATAACTATGCATATGATTCATAGTATATGTTTTGGAAGCTAATAGATACGATGTGGCAAAGAATAATAAGATTATTTTTCTAGAATATTTTATTTCATATTATTTATTATTGAGGGAACATAAATGGTTGGAGACTAAATTCAAATCATAATTACTTAATAAAAGGGAGTCCCACCTATCAAAACATTATAAAGAGTTAAATTTAATATAGCTCATCCTTTAGAGCACTCCATTCCCATAACACGATAAAGCATGATTAAAAGAAAAACAATAACAAATAACTCAAATAACTCAACTTTTTAGATGCATCCAAGGCATACAAAAAGGGATGGAGTCTATGAAGGAAAATGAGATTACACTATATGGAGAGGTATGCACCAATATTAATAGTTGTCATTATTCCTTTGATTTTCTTTCTGTGATTAAATAAATATAATATGTTAGTGGCAAGTATAATATTTTACAAGGGGATACAAAGGTTAAAATCCATTCCACTCAATTCTTCTAAATTTGTTTCATGTGACCTTGATTTTTCTGTAATCAATATTTGTTTATAGAAGGTATGACGTTCATAGCTAGTGCTAATAGACATTAATTTTGCTGAGAAAGAAAATAATTTTAATTACATCAAGCCATGAGAATGATTGATCAAAACTATTTTTCATTTGTGTGCTTCACTGAGTGTTTAAATATGATTCATTTACATTGTAAACATTTAGAATAAATTTTTAACCAAGAGTTCTCACAGGAACTCACTTTACATATTTTTGTAGTCACACCTTTTAATACAAATGAGTCAATTTTCTACCATCCTTTTTGTGCATACTTCTTTAGATTCTCCATATTTTTATATATAATTTGTCATTGGTGTTTTATTTAATTCACTATTAAATTTATGACAAGTTATTACTTGATCCGGATTTATGCAGAAACACAACAAAATACACATATAACCATAAATATAAAAATGCAGCAGAAATAACACTTCATTTCATTAAATATCAAAGAACTAAAATTTGTTTACAGACATAATGGAAATAAACTAGCTAGGGCATTGGTAGCTTATCTCTAAGAAGAGATATGGTAGCTACAGGCCTCTGAAATCTGTGTTACAATGAGGCTCGAAGGCCTATATATTATTGAGAAACAATGGAAAACCCTAGAATTCAAAAAACCTAACCCTAGGAAATGAAACGCTAGAATATGGGCCTCACCGGGGTAAATTGGTACATCAGTTTTCTAGGGTCATAACTTTGGCATACTATCTATGTTTGATGCACATGATGCATTGTTAGAAATATATATCCGAGGGCTACAACTGTTGATAGTGAATATTATGTCCGTAATGGATTGGACTCATATTTGCCAAAGGTTTGATGCCCAAAAAACGTCGTTTAGGGCCTCAAAACGGCTCTGGAAGCTCAGGACCGGATAAACAGCTATAAAGAGTAAACTGTGCTATAATTAAGGAAATTGAAAAAATTAAAGAAACAATGGTGGGGCCCTAAGTGGAATAGGCTGGTGGACACCAATATCCACCTGGATCATTCCTCCCCACTTAGGAGGTAATGGTCCCCATTACGTTGAGTTCCTCCATGAGATGGGGAAACTTCTGCTGAACATGGTCCTTAGTGAACCACTTGCCTTGGTGCAAGAGTTGGCCATCTTTGAAAACCTGATACAGTTGGATCTTCTATTGGTGAGTGTCCTTGATTTGCATGTCCATGATACAATATTTGGTGGCCTGTTCCATGCAGTATGGGTTTAACTCTATTTGTGTGAGTTGTTCTACAATGTCAGAGGTGTCCAGTAGAGGTGGGAAATAGGGATGAAGGCAGTCCACATTGAATACTGGGTGCAAACCAAGGAATGGTGGAATACTGAGCTCAAAGGCATTGTTACCTACAACATTGGTTATGGTGTATGACCCATATCAGAGCAGGTGAAGCTTGTAGTGGGGTCCATTGAGGCGCTCCTTCTGCAAATGTAGCCACACTTTGTCACCCAACTAAAACTGGTGTGGCACCCAATGTTGATAATGTCGTTGCTTGTACTTAGAATTGGCTCTGTCCAATATTTCATGAAACTATTGGCGGAAGTGCTGAATGTGCTTAATGAAGTTGTGCACTTTATCAGCTTTAGACTGGATATGAGTCGAATCGGCCTGAGTAGCCACAAATTCCATGGCTACGTCAATGGGACATAGTGGTTGGAACCACAAGCCCACTTGAAAGGGGTTGTGTCTAGTTGAGACGTGGAGAGTGCAGTTATAACTGTGTTGTACATAGGGAAGGCTCTCATCCCATGTGCGTGGATGCTTTGAATTGTACATGCACAAAATGTTTACAATCATCCTATTGACGACCTCTTTCTGGCCATCAGTTTGGGGATCAAAATATGTGGACTTGGCGAGATTGGTGTCCAGCATTGACCAGACGCTGGACCAAAATGTGTTGAGGAACCTGTTGTCCCAATCTGAGATGATAGACTATGGGATCCCAAAGTGCACCCACACTCATTCAAAGAAGAGTTTAGCAGTGGATTCTGTTGTGATGTTCTTCTTACAGACCGACATAATGGACATCTTCGAGAATCTGTCGACAATGACGAAAACACAGTTGTTTCAATGCTTAGTAGAAGGAAGGCCCGACATGTATCCATGGAGATGGATTCCTAAGGTCAACCAGGGGTAGGTAGTGGAGTATAGAGGCCTTGCTTCTTAATGGTCAGTTTGGCAATAGAGAAAGAAGTGTAGGACTTGATGTACTTCCCAACATCCTGTCGAAGGTTCAGCCAATAGAAATACTTCTGCAACACTACCACTATTTTCTCGACCCCGAAATTCCCAGCAACTCGAGTGTAGTGTGCTTCCCAAATCATCTTGGCATGCTCACTTGAAGGAACACAAAGGTGTCCCAAGTGACATACTAGTGCATCTTAGAGGTGAAAATTTGGAACTTGCATACCCTCCAAGAGTGTCTTGTATGTGTGGCTGAATTTTGGATTGCTCTTGTGGAGAAAGTCCAATCAGAAGTATCATGCCGATAAGAGTTGAGAATGGTGGTTAGTGCCACGATCGGTGGTCGGCTGAGGCAGTCTGCAACATTATTGGTGCTTCCCTACTTATACTTGATGTTAATTTATGAAATTGTTCGAGATATGTTGAACAATTATAATGAAGACCATTCTGCAACTTCCCTTGTGTCTATATGAATTGCAGGGGTAGGTGGTCTGTGCAGATGATCATTTCCTTCCCCAAAATGTAATGATTCCATTGGCAGCACGCCTGCACAATGGAATACATTTCTCTGTCATAAGTGTGATACTTGGAAACTGTGTCAGACAGTGTCTCACTATGATATTCCACTGGATGCCCCTGTTGAGTAAGAACTGCCCCAATAGCATAGTCAGAGGCATCTATATCAATCTCAAATGGTTTTACCAAGTCTAGTAATGTGAGCATTGTGGAAGAGTAGAGGCGATGTTTCAATTCTACGAACGCATTCTATTGAGATTCCGACCAAAATAATTTTTCTTTCGATCCTCCCTTAGTGACTTGACTCAAGGTCCAAGTGATATGAGAGAATCCCAACAAGAAACCGCGATAGAAATTAGCAAGACCTAGAAAGCTGCGAAGCTCTGTTAGAGTGGTTGGGGCCGACCAATCCCGAATTACTTGGATCTTGGTTGGATCCACATGCACCCCCCATTCATCAATAATGTATCCTAGAAACTGAACCTGGGTCACGCCAAAAGCGCACTTCTCTAAATTGGCACATAATTTGTTTTCCATAGTGTTTGGCGGACCTCTTAGATGTGATGGAGTTGCTCTTCCCAAGTCTGGCTGAAGATTAGGATGTCATCCAAGTACAGTGCTACAAATAAGGTGGTGAATGGCCACAAGATGTCGTCCATCAGCCTCATGAAGGCTGCAGGAGCACTCGTCAACCTAAAAGGCATGACCAACCATTCGAAAAGGCCCTCCTTGGCTTTGAAGGGAGTCTTCCACACATCGAAGGGTTCGATTGGTACCTAGTGATACCAAGACTTCAAGTCGATCTTGCTGAAATATTTCACCCCTTTGAGTTGATCTAGAAGGTCATCAATCCATGGGATTGGGTACCTATTCCAGACAGTGATCTTGTTCAATTCCTGATAGTCAACACAGAGTCTCTAAGTTCCATCCTTCTTCTGCACCAATACGATCAGGATCCCATAGGGTGATGAACTCGGTTGGATGTGACCTTTCTATAGCAACTCCTGAATCTACCTCTTGATTTCATCGGGCTCCAGAACATAGCGCCGATAGATCATTCCATTGGGAAGTGGTGCACCTGTGGTCAGATCGATGGGGTGCTTAACCTAACAGTGTAGAGGCATCTCTGTGGGTGAGGTGAAGATTTCCCTGTACTCCTCCACGACCTTGTCCATTTGTTGTTTTTGTGCGAAGGAGCCCTGTCGGGAGGTTGTGGCCATAGTCTTCTTCCTTCCCTGGGGAAGGATCACTAGGAAAATAAATTTATAGGTTTTGGAAATGAGCTTATTGCATTTTTTGCAGTAACCAAAGAGATAGCCGCAGGCGGTGGTACCTCTGGTATCCTGTACAACTTATTGCCCAAAGTAACAATAAAAACACAAGGCCAAACTCATACAGATCATGTCACTTCCACAAGTATGTTTGGCCTAATATAATATCATAAACATCAAGAGGAGAAATGTCACATAATACCTCATCTGTGAAGGGCTTGATGTTGTCGGGAAGGCAACACTGCTGGCTGACGCAAATATCCCATCCTCGGTGAAGCCACCTGATGGTGTACGACTGTGGGTGTGTTGTGGTCGATAGGCCCAAACGCTTCACGACCTATGCTAAAATGAGGTTATTTTGGCTCCCACTATTGGCAATGAACTGTAGTGGGGAACCCTTTACCCACATCTGAGAGTGGAAGAGATGGTTCTCCTCCTCTAGATCTTCTGGTTCCTCCTTCTAGATATTTGCAGTGGAAACTGTGGCATTGGGATCTACATCAATAATATTATTCCATTTTTCAATCCCCTTGTCAGGTTCTAATTTAGAGTTGGAGCATGAATATGATTCAGAAGCCCTCATCTCGTCCACCAGTGACTGCTTGGCCTGACACTCACTTGTGTTGTGAGTGGAGCTCTTATGAAACTCACACCACTTTCCTATGTCCTTCTTCGGCTTCATGGTTTTGTTATTTTCTTGCGACTTCGGTAGGTTATCTTGGGCTACCATGCCTTGGCTTTGTCCTTTGTTTTGCAATTTGGGGGCACCTTTCCCTTGATTTTGATTCAAAGATCCAAATTCTCGCTTCTTCTATTTAAATTTCTGCTCAATCTTGGCAGCATACCGATGTGTCATACCAACGAGGAGATGTCTAGGAACTCCATTTCCTCCTGAATGTGCTGGTGCAGATAATTACGGTACTTCAGCACCAAATTTTTCTCCGAGTCTTTGATACCCAACTTTGCATGTAGGCTATGGAACAGATTCGATAGCTCATGTACTTCTTGATCCCTTTGTTGCCGCAACATAGCCCATTGTATGTACTTGTCCTCATAGCTCCCCATGGGATAATATTGTTCCTTGGTGGTGTCTCAGAAATAATTCCAAATGGGTACGACCGAGAATAGAGAGGGTTTCCCCTCATCCTTTTTCTCACAGTAGGTTTCCCACTAGTCCTTGACATGGGGGGTAGCTTTGAGGAGTGCAAAATTAATCTTCTCCTAGTCGAAAAAGTCATGAACTGAGAAATATATTTCTAATATATTCAACCATGTATCTATGGTTTCTGCATCTATTTGGCCCTCAAATATGGGAATTTCAAAGTTTACTTGTACCTTAAAAGGAGTTGTGCCTCTAGAGTGGCTGCTGGATGTAGATGTGCCACCAATGAGCATTCATTGAAGGATCTGGGAAAATTTATCCATCATCACATTCCTTTGTTTTTTGAGGGTCTCCTCGAGTAATATTTTGATATAATATCCTCCCGCCTCATCTTTCTTTTCGTCCCCCATGGGAGGTTTTCGGGGTTTGCGAGGCTGATCTTGCAAAGGTTCAACCAGATCGAGCCCTAACTCTTTATACCTTGACCTCGTTAGGGACATGCAAAGAAGGATTGAGAAAGAGCAGACCGCTCTGATACCACTAATCCAGATTTATGCAGGAACACAACAGAATACACATATAACCATAAATATAAAAATGTAGCAAAAATAACACTTCATTTCATTAATATTAAAGAAATGAAATTTTTTTACACACAGAATGGAAAGAAAATAGCTAGGGCATTGGCATCTTATCTCTTAGAAGCGATGTGGTGGCTACAGGCCTCTGAAATCTATGTTATAATGAGGCTTGAAGGCCTATATATTATTGAAAAACAATGTAAAAACCCTAAACATCCAAAAACATAACCATAGGAGATGAAACACCATAATATGGGCCCCGTCGGGGTAAATTGGTACATCAATTTCCCGGGGTCGTAACTTTAGCATACTATCTTCGTTTGACGCACAAAATAAATTGCTAGAAGTATCTATCCAAGGACTAAAACTGCTAACAACGAATATCAAGTCCAAAACAGACTCATATTTTCCAAAGGTTTGATGCCCAAAAAACGTCGTTTACAGCCTCAAAACGGCTCCGGAAATTCAGTACCTGAAAAACTGCTAAAAATAGTACATTGTGCTATATTTAAGGAAACTGAAAAATTAAGAGAAACAATCATGGGGCCCCAAGTGGAATAGGTGGCTGGCCACCAATATCCACCTGGATCATTAGTGGTGTTTTTGAAGTCTTTTGGCTTATAGAACACTATTTGGTGGGCTATTTAATAATATTTCACTTCATTTTTATATTTTTGTTATATATTTTATACTCGATTTTGTAACTTTTTTTTATATTCCTTCCATATATTTTTTTAACTCTTGTATACAATTGTAAATTATCCTTTTATATTTTAAATATATCTTTAAATTATTTAAACCACTTACTAAAAATTCCGGCATAAAGAAATTTGTCCTAGTCCTATTATCTCACTTGCTCAGTGAGATTCGAGGGATTGACTAGAGAAGCATAAAATATTATTTCTATCAGCAAATTTGTTAGCCACAAATTAGTCATTGATCTTATCCACCTTACCATTAGTATCATGCTTAATATTGTAAATCCATTTAAAGCCAACCACACATTTTCCCTCTAGCCTTGGTACAACCTCCAAGACATTTTTATTCATGATGAAATCGAGGAGAGAGAGGTATGCTTTAGAAAAATTATTAAAATTTCACTATATCCTACTCTCCCTTTGATAAATTCATTTGCCTCAAAATTTAAAATCTATTTTTGGAGTCAATAGTTGTAATAATTTTATAAAAAACCTTAGCATTAAGTGTACTATATTTCTTCCAACTTGATCAAGTTGAAACACCCTTTTATGTTTATTAAAATTTGTTACACATAATGAACAACATCCATGAAGTTATATACCTCAAGTGCACATCCTATGTCTACTATTATAGTCGCCCAGGATTGATTGGTGTCTCTTTTCTTTTCTAGTAAATCAAAATACCACTTATATGCAACATAATCCCTGTAATAAATATTTCTCCTCCTATCCTTACTATGTTTTTTCAATAGCCTTAAGTTTCTTGGTGTGATAAAATATTAAAGTTCACTTACTGATAAAATTACACTAAATGTTGCTAAATCGATCAACTACTTGACATATAGCTACATCATTGGTGTATTAATGAGGATTGTTTTCCCAAGGTAAGAGCTAGTGATCACCTTATTAAGAAACATGCCAAATAAAATTTTAATATTGTATGGTAGTAATTATTTAATTTACATCAAAAGTGATTCTTTTATCAATAAAATGGTTAATTATGGAAGGATACAAAAGTGAGTCTATCATGAGTCAAGATATCGAGATATATAAGATTCAATATAGTGAAGAGTCGAGATGGATAGAAATTAGAGAGAAGACAAGTTAGGGAGGATGTATAATTGATTGTTTGGACTTAGGAAAATCAAGTCATTTAGGATCCCGTACTAGACAAAGTACTGAATTGGAGTTTAGGTTTTCCCAACATTCTAGTTTTTGGAAAGTTGCAAAGTATGAATTTGGGGTATCAAGATTAGGATATGTGATCAAATTAATAAATAATAGCACCACTCTACCATCATAAATTTTGAAAAATGTATAATTATTTATGGTTTCTTAAGGGATATTTATTATATGTTAAGTACCAAAAAAGAGTAAAGTATGGACAGGTTGATTGAATAAATGTAGAGGCGGTATGGAAACAAAAATTTCAAAAGTTTATACTTGATTAAAAAAATGGGCAATGGAAGTGGAAATTCCTAATAAGTGGCCACTATAGACACAATTATGTTACTCATTTTATACTTTTTACACTCCTTCAGGGTGTGGCACTCTGATAATTCAATATCCATTCCCTAGGTATAACACATCTCTAATGAGGAGGTATCAAAGCGATTGATTAAAAATGCACCATTAATCATATAACAAGAGGGGAAAATTTATATGTGTGAAGGCATTTTTATATGTCATTGTATTATCAGTCTTTTGAAGAAATCAAGAATAGGTGCTCATATAAGAATTTTTCATTCACTAGCGGGTTTGGTGACAAATGGGAGATCTATGACAGACTTGGGGAGGGTGAGTTTCGTATTTCTCTTGGATGTAATGAGATAAAGATATAATTCCTAATGAATGATAATCCAATAAGAGAATTTACCATACATAAGTTATCAACTTAGAAAGTAACCCATATGATTGGAATTCTCTACAACTTTAGTGGTTTGAAACAAAATACAATAGTGCAACTTTTGGACTAAGTAAACAATGCATAAATATAGATTTCGAGTATGATTGTAGTTGAGGGGAGGCATTGAAATATTATTAATCAAATAACACATGACACTTTTCTAAGCCCTATATAAGCCCCATGTTAACCATAAAACACATATATTAATTTATAACATTTCTATTGTTATTTCAAATGGAACCTCGCATTGTAAATTTCATTATAAATATACCCTTTGTCTCCTATATATATACTTAGGGGACCTAGTCTTAGGATCATAAAATATTGTATGATACATTTTTTTCATTGTAAAAGAAGGTTTCTCCCTCAATTTGGATTGTAATTATTACGTCCTTATCATTTTTATGGTGCATGTTTCAAAAAAATGTGTATCAAAACTATGATCCTAGATTTTTGCTTAAAATGAGTCATCTTGGCATTTTTGTTATAACTCTTTTTTGGGGATGTTTAAAACCATGGATTTTTAAAAATATTGAGAATAAATTTCATAGTATGTTTAAAATTTTAGGTTCTAGTTTGATACTTTTAGTGACATACCTTATGGAAGTTAGTTTTTATGAAAGGTTCTGAAATTAGTTTCAAACAAGAGATCTTGGAAATTTTCTATAGTATTTTTTTTTTTGTAAGATTCAGACTATGAAATTTTGAGGATAATGATAAAAAATCTCATGTAAATTTGATAGAAATTTTATATTCTAATTCAATATAACTTTGAAATATACCCCGTGGAAGGTAGGGTTTGTGAATGTTCGTGAAATCCATTTCAAAAGTGTGATCATGGAATTTCCTCTATAACCATTTTTCTAAGACATTTCAGGCTATAATTTTTTTGAGTTCTGAGGATACATACTTAAGTACCTTGTATAAAAAATTCAGAATCATATTCGAATAATTGTACATCTAGAATGTTATAAAACAAAACTTAATAGGTTTTGGGAGGCTTACCTTAACTCTCAGTGGCACTTCAAATTTTAGTCAAGTATGTGGAATTGGAGAGAATATATATCAGAGTACCATAGACCTTAGATTAAAAAGGGATAAAATTTCAAAGGTATATCAAGAAAACATCAACCATACAGATAATCTACAAATTAGGGCTTTAAAATGTACTAGCTTACAATTGGCATAGCATTTGATTAGAATATCTCTCTTTAGTGATGCGAAATTTATGATAAAAAAAAAACATGAACATTTTTTTTTACTCACATGGATCCTAAGGGTTTTAAAAAATTGTTTTGCCACTTAAACATCCAAAAATCACATCCAATACTCACCAAAAATAGAATATGTCTAATACTAGGTATCTAAGTTGGAAGCGAAATCGTCACATATGGAACAAAGGATGAAGGAAAAATGAAAATGAAAAATTTCAATGAATAAATACAAAAACCTATGGCCGAAAATAGCAAATAAATATAAAAATCCATGACCAAAAATAAGGGAAGAAATAAAAATATTCAAACCATTGTATTACAAAATCTCCCTAAAAGGCATATGGAGATCCAAGGAAATCATGAACAGAAGGAGAAGCGTGGATTTGAGACTCAATCGCATATGGGGAGTATGTTATCACAATTGGAGAGCATAAACATTGAATGAGAAAATGATAATCATGAATTTTCAACCCAAATTCTAGATCATTAAGGCTTCAAGTCATCACCAAGGAACTTATACATTTCAAAGATCAGTATGAGTAAGTATGATGGTGATGATCCAATAACATGGATAATCTAGATGGAGTGATACTTTATTTACACCAAGTGGTAGTCTTACAAAAGGAAAATATGGCATCCATGTATTTTGAACAAGATTAAATTGTATGGTATCAATGGGTTTGCGAAAGGAAAAAATGATTCTATTGATTTTTGGTATTTTTTAATGGATTAATTACTGACACATTATGGGGATATTAAGAGGAATACATTCTTTATTCAATTGATAAATATGCGAAAATAAGAACCAATTACATAACACATTCAAAAGTTCCAAAATTTGAGTCTTAGGGCAAAGAACATTTCAAAGTATAATTTTGTAGGCCTCTTTAGGGTAAATTGAAAAGAAAACATCCAAAATGATGTGTTTCTCTTCAAACCTAAATCCCTATAGTTTAGCAAGGAAAATTAAAGTAAAAATATTTCTTCCAAAGTAAAAATATTGCTGTTAGAAAATTGGTTACTAATAACTGTAAATAGCATCATGATTCCTCTCATCTCTCTTTTCTTTCATTTTTTCGATGTAACCTTAACTCCTTGGTTAATATTTTTTAATCCGCATCTTAAACAAGCATTTGTTCAAGATCTTATATTGGGTTAAGCTATCAATTTGAGTTAGCAAAGAGAATTTTAATTATGAATTAAGTTAGAAGATAAATGAGGAAATTATATAATTATTTTGGAACTAATTTGTGTAATAGATTATGAAGCATCTAATGAATGGAATCTTGACTTAAGGAAACACAATAAATTTTGAAATGATATCAAAAAAGTGTATTAGGTTATATTCATAAAAATAAATTTATTGATAAATAATTATTATCTAATATGATTAAAATTAATAATAATTCATTTTGTAAAGTGGATTATTAAGTAAAATTAAAGGGTATGATCCAGAATGAAAATAAATTAAAGTGAAAAGGGTATAGTAAAATAATATTATGTAATAGTAAATTGAAAATATATGAAGGAGAAAATTATATTTGAAAGTAAATATACGGAATATTGTGAGGAATTATTTCAAATCTTGGTTTCAATTTGTTGAATTTATCTTTGTTATTTTATCTCATAACACCATTTCTTAATCTCCTCTTTTAACTATCTTAAAAGGATTTTATGCTATATACTATTTATTATGAAATTTTAAAATATATTCCATTCATTTCTAATGAATTTAATATGTATTTTCACTGTCAACCTACCTGAATGTATTTAGTTTTAAAAATATTAGTTACAAGCTTTGAAATATTTGTCTACTCCCAAATTCTCAAATATAAACCCACTTTACAAAGGCCCTTTTGGATAATAGTGACTCTATATCTCCAATGAATAAATATTTTAATATTACTCCCTATTCGAAATGTTTAAATCGTTTTTACTCTTCCCCAATCCTGTAGAGATTTTAATACAAAATATGTATTGCCTGGATTCTCCTAATCTAACAATTATATGCCACTGTTAAAAATAGAATCGCTGCTACAAAATTCTTGCGGAAATTTAAAACACGATCGCCAATTGCAAACACATGAAGAAAGATCATTCACACATAACACAGATGTTTACCGGAAATCTTAAAGCTAAAAACCCCACTATCATATATTACATATATATAATGGACCATGAAACAACCTCATACAAAACTATAATCCAAGGGCTCTTAGTACAATATACAGTCGTCTCACATTGTCTTGCAGAAATTGGCAAATGCCTTAGCCAAATTTCTGCCTCACAACAGCCTGCCTCCACTACGCAATCCAAGTTCATTACAAAGGAAAATTCAATGCAATCAGACCCTCCTTGACTATGCAATCTTCATGAGCATATCCAATGTGTGTTTGGCTTGCAAGAGTGCAATCCAATATAGTACAACTGATAGTCAACTTTCCCTTTCACCTGCCTCTCAACTGGGTCTCCACTAGATCCGACATGCATGTAGTTAATAGTAGTAAACCTTCAGTTGCATGTGAGATCACTCCATGTGAATTAATTTAATATTTAATTCACTGATCTCTCACTAGTGTATCTTCAGTTACAACTAGCACAATTGATTTTAAGTCACATAACTGAGTTAAAATACTTTACAACTCACATAACTACACATCCAACTCTATTACAACATCGAATCACTTAGTTACAACTAAGTCCACTTGCATGTCCCACAAACCAACCTTTGAACTCGAAATTCCTTTAGCTAACTGGTTTGCCACTTTAGTTAATTGATTCCAAGTGCTCCATGAGAATAGATTAATATTTATTGTCCAACTATTATTAAGGGATAATAATAACCGACACGCATCTATAAATAGACATGCAATCTATAAATAGACTTCGCACATACATCTAAAAGTAAAACATCAACTATAATAGAATTTTCTCGCCATCTATAAATAGACTTCTACTATAAATAGAATTTGCTCATCCATTCTAAAAATAGACTTACACCTAAAAATAGCATAAGGCTCCATCCTAGTGTAGGTGCTTAATTTTCACTAGGATCATCATCTTGTTGAATCTCAACACTCCTTATCAACAAGAAAGGGATTATCCTTCACCCCGATCCTATCTCTATGGTATTCGAATTTTCTCCTAGTGAGTGCCTTCGTCAAAATATCTGCATCCTGATCCTCCGTAGGAATGTACTAAAGCAACATGATCTTCTGTTGCACACAATCTCTGATATGATGATACCAGATATCTATATGCTTATATCTATCATGAAACACAGGATTAGTCGAGATTTTAATGCAACTATGATTATCACAATGAATCACTGTAGGATCTAAATGAGAACCAAACAAACCAACCAGGATCTTTCTCATCCACATAGCCTCACATGAAGCTTGACTTGTTGCCATGTATTATGCTTCCGCTAAACTGAGTGCCACAGATCTCTGTCTCCTGTTGTACCAAGAAACAATTGTAGATCCGATACTAAATATCCCTCCTAATGTGCTCTTTTTGTCTGTTGGGTTTCCTACCTAATCTGTATCCGTGAAGCTATGCAAATTCACCTCATCCATTTGTGTGTAACACAAGCCATACTCGGATGTGCCCCTCAAGTATCTCAGGACATGCTTGTCCACCTTCCAAAATAGCTTGGTAGGCTTTACCATCGCTTGACTGAGTTGGTTCATTGCATAGCATATGTCCAGTCTTGTATTCACTAAATAGATTAGCGAACCCACTAACTGTCGATGGACAGTAGCATCCACTACCTCTCCAGATGTAGCATCCTCTTTCCTCTAGTTTTCTGGAAGAGGAGTATCCATGGGTTTGCATCCCTCCATGTGAAACTTACCCAGTATCTCCCTGGCATACTTGCATTGAGACACAAAAATTTCACCATCTTGCTGCCATATTTCCAATCCAAGGAAATAATGAAGGAGGCCATATCCTTCATCTTGAACTCCTTTTCAAGGTCCTCCTTACATGAGTGTATCAGCTGCTCATCACGAGTCAGTATTAAATCATCAACATAAAGAAAAATAATTAAAAGCTTACCCTCCACCACAATTTGGTATAGGTTTGCATCTACCTCACTCTTGGGGAAGACAAGTACAGTGAAATAGGTGTCTATCCGAGTGTACCAGGCACGGGGTGTGTAATATCCTAAATGGAAAAATTCAGCAATAAAGACCATAAAAACGTTATTTCCAGAAAATTATGCTATAAAAAAAGGAAATAACACTTGGATCCTTTATAATATGTATTATGGCCCTTAAATACAAAAGTGAATCAGAAACAAATTCCTTTTGATGTGTTAAACATATCTCTCGGCCTCAAAGGGGCTTAAAAACACCCAAACCCCATGACTTACACCATGAAGAATTTCTGAAGCACATGAATGCATGATCTATTGAGGTTTTATGCAAAAATAGGATAGAAAACAATAGATATGGATTTTTATTAAGAAATATGCTGAAAAAACAGAGATCTAACCTCTTCAATACATTAGAGAGATAACCCGGCAAGGGTTTCATGAAAGCATAAGTACAAAAGAGAAAATATATACATCCAACTCTGAAATAACGTAGTCTTACTATAGATTTACATACATATAGCTTAATGATAGAAGAAATAGATGAGAATCCCCTTTGGTAGCTTTCCAAAAGAAGGATTGACCCTTTCCTTAGAAAACTAGCTCAAAACCCAAGGGGTTTAATCGTGAATACAAAATGTAGGAGTTGCAGTCGTAGGATTGAATAGTAGCTGCAACTCAACATCTGGATGGAGATTTCTGAAGATGATGCATAAGCTAAACATACCTCCTCCAATGGATCTTCCAAGTGAAAGGTTGATCCTAACAACGAAGATCTCACCCTCCGACAATACTGCAAACCCTCACTACAGATACACATTGAAAATAATGTAGTCAAGGAGAGGGATTGCACTATAGGAGATAGAAAATAGTTTGGCCAAGTGCCATGATCTGAAATGTGCTCCAAATTCTTCCTCACTGATATCCAAAAGGAAAGAAAGCTTCCTCCTCTGAAAGATAAGCTCCAGAAGTGGTGTTTTGGACCCCCACTGCAACACCCTTCAACACAACATTATACTGCTACATAAATAATGATGTAGCTGAAGGAGGATGATTGGCCTCAAGCCTGGATGTGGAGAAATATAGTACAAGATCCTTAAAGAGGCCTCTCAAGAAAGGATAAGGTATTATTAAACAAGAATTCCTTGTGCTAAGCAGCACAAAAATCTCAACTAAACAGTTGGAGAAAGCACAAAGTCATGCAGACCATAAAATTAGATCAATAACATAGATGTTCTACTATGGCTGCCTTGCCCTTCTTTTATACAAATAGAAGCCCTCTCATCTTGGGTCCCACTCATTAGGGTTTCCTCCACCAAGGAATCTTCCTCCCACTATCTCCAGGCTGTCTCACAAGATGATCTCCACCTCTTATCCTAGCGCTGTTGACTTGGTCAAACTTGACCTTGTCCACATGCAAATGTCCCTTTTCACACATGAGGGTGTGAAATATAGCTCCTATGATGATCCCTCTTCATACTATGTGGGATTTTATTCATTTTTTTATTATGCATGGGCCTCCTTACCCATTTATTCAACTCCTAGGTGTAAAAGACAAAAATCAATATTTCAATTAACTGCATGCTAACTTTGAAATATTACAGTCCTCCCCTCCCAAACATTGCTTTTCCTCAAGCAACTGCAAGGATAGAACTGAGAAGTCTCCCCTCCTCTTGTTGTAGCATCCACATATGATAAACTCCTCCAAGGAATGAGATGATGTCTCATCAATGAATCTCCATATTGCTTTTCCCAAGCATGCAAGTTAGCTAAATAGCTATCATCATGAACAAGTAGAGTAATGAAGAAGGCAATAAGGTGTTGTCCAAAGGTCCCTTTGAGGTATGGGATTTGAAATGTATTGGGAAACATCATTCCCATGTGGATCCTCCATCTGCAAGCAATCATCCATACAAAGTGAGTTACCTCCCAACATGGCAACTCCTGAAAATTATCATCCACCTTTGGCTCATGCAAAGTAGGTGGGCTGAAAATCTGATCATGGTAGAAAAAATAGCCTACCCCACACTGTCCTCCTCTCCACTTATGATAAGTGTAGAGTATCTGTTGCTCTTGGGCTGCAAAAGTGTTGCCTTCAAGTGGCAAGAAGAAAACTGGATCTCCAAAGATCTTCCCTCCAATGTTGTGAATCATGCTGGTCCAAATCATCCCACATATGATGGATAGGAAATCACCATCATATGGAATTCAAGTGAGGGGAATACTAAAGGTTTCATGTAAAGTTGAAAGGAACCAACAGTTTCCCAAGTGGTCACAGCGCAGTTTTTCTAACTGTTTTTGCACAACATGACATGGAAACTCATAGAAAAGTTTCTCCCAATCATTTATGAGAGTCATAGCCCAAGTGCTCCAATAAATCTCATAGCCCACCTCATAAAGAGGAAAGTGTTTTTTTGTGGTGGCCATATCACCTCCCATGCTCCCATTAGAACATGTAATGCAAAAAGTGTGGGAATCCTCTTCCCCAAGAGACACATCCATCCAATGTGTCTCTCCCCCAATCATGTTCCCAATAAAAATAAGAACAACAAAAACGTAGGGAACCATAATGAGAATCATACTTGATGCCATATGTAGCAAGGGAGAAGGATAATGGTCCCTCAAATGCAACCAACACAGTTTGAGTCTCAACTGCAACAGAAAATGAAATGATGGGCTGCCTCCCCACCACTTGCTTGCTGCCCCAATCTCCTCACAAGTTTGGAGAAAGTGTATGATTTATGGTGCAATGTAAGCATGTTCTCCATAATATATCTCCTCCCCAAGTTCTCCTAGGGAGTGGCCATCAATACTTCTCATGGCCTCAAGTAGACCATGAGGTCTAGAAGGAATAATGTTCCTCCTTGGAGAAAAATCCTGCACATGTATGGTTAAGGAATACACAAGTTTATCATACAAATCATTTTGTAACCAAACAATATCCTTACCATATGTTGTTCTCATGCAAATGGAGTGGCTCATAGATGAGTCTCCTCTCATCCTCAAAGAAAAAATAGGTGGTTACGCTAACTCTTCCAAAGAGTTATGTATCTCCTCCATATCCACATGCATCTCCTCAAATGCTGATATATGTCCTCCTCAAAGCCTTCCCAAAAATACCCCTCCATGATGGTGTGGTATGCTCTCATAGAATAAGTGTGGCTGAAAAGGAAATCTTCATGGGCTGGTTGTAGTAACTTCTCCTTGGTCTTGGAAGCTCTAGATAAGAAGATCCAACCATGATAGAAGATGACCCCATCTCTGACTGAATATCCCTCCTCATGCAACTGGTCATCTAATAACATAGAAGTAAAAATATCCTTAGAATACTCCACCAACAACTGGGAATTCCAATATGGATCTATCCTCCATAGTGACAACACTGATGATCTATCATGAAGAATATATGTCATATGGTTTCCCTCTTATTTGACATCTCCCATGCCAAATATGCAAGTTGGAAGGTTGTTATCCTTCCCATGTTTCTCCTGCCACAGCGCATAATCTCAAATGAGAGTGGGTAACGATGATGTTAAGAGAATTCCTCTCACCTCCTTGAGTCTACCCAAGACTCTCAGCACTATACCAAGCTCTCCCAAGGTCTCCACTCCTCTAAAATCAATGAGTGGTGCCTCAAAATGTGAAGCATCCATCCTCCTATGCTGGTCTGGTGATCTCCCCGGTGAAATGCCTCCATACAATGAGACATCAAGATCAAGAGTAGGCTGCATATATGAATGGACAAATTTTTCCCTGCCCTCACTACGCAATATAGTCTCCTTCTTTGGTGCATCAACCTCCTTAAATAGATAGGGGTGTGTGATCCTCATCATATGATGTTGGTCATCCTCCCTATCTCCTCCTTTTATCTCCATAGTTTTACACCCTATCATCAATGGCACATTCATGAGTTGTGCCTTGATCTCCATATGTGAGATCCTAGGGAATTCCTTGCAATGATACAAGAATCCCTCTATTTGGAGCAAGAGCTCTGTCTCCCTCTGCATGAGGTGCTAGATAAACTCTAGACATGACAGTGTTGTTTCCATCCTCCTCATCAATGTGTATGGGCAACCTCCCAATGATTGGATCCTCTTTTGAAAAAGGCATCTCCATACCCTCTTGTTCAAGAATGTGAGATAGAGGTCTTGCCTCTAGCAAGGTATGATGCAAGATATCAGCATCCTCCATGTTTTCCTAAAGTGGAGTTGAGTTTATATTTTCCTCCATCACATGAAAGTTTTTGTTTGCTTAAGTTTTTTTGGCTCCACCACATGTGTTTCAGAAAATTTTCCTTCAAAGCTTTCCACTAATGTCTTATTGAACCTTGCATAAGAAGAAGTATTTGCATTTTTTAAAGAAAAAGACTCAAATATCCACCATAGGCCTTACCTCCAAAATGTAGTGCTGCAACTTTGATGGCTTCATCCTCAGAAATTTGGTGTTGCTGCAAATAGAATTCTAGCTCCTCTACCCAAGCTCTGGCTGAACATGTAGGTGAACCATCAAAAGTAGATAGAAGAAATCTACCCTTTTCATGCTTATTGCTTCTCTTCACCTTGATCTTAAAAAACTCCAGAAAAGTGATATGATCTCTAAACTTTTTATTTTGAGATTCATAATCTTGCAGAAAATCACTAAGAGATTCCCTCCTAGTCATTCCCTCTTCTTCCATCTCTCTTATGGAAAATCTGGGCATGTGACTGCGTTGTGCATCATAGTGTGTGGTTGCATGCTCACACTCATCATAGGAAAATATAGAGTTTGATTCAGATTAAAACCCTCTTGGAGATTCTATACACATGTCCCTTCTCATCTTCTTGAGATCTTCATGAATGCTCTGCAAAGTTTGAGACAGAAACTTTGGAAGTTTCTCCTCCTTTCTTCCTCCAAAGAATGGAGTATTATTTCTATTCATATTTTATTCTTCTTGTCTTCTAGATAGCATATTGGCTGAGATCCATAGGCTAAGCCAATATTGTGCTCCGATACCACTGTAATATCCCAAATGGGAAAATTCAGCAATAGAGACCATAAAAAGGTTATTTCCAGAAAATTATGCTATAACAGGGGGAAATAACTCTTGGATCCTTTAGAATATGTATTATGGCCCTTAAATACAAAAGGGGATCAGAAAAAAATCCATTTTGATGTGTTAAACAAATCTCTCGGCCTCAAAAGGGCTTAAAAATACCCAAACCCCATGACTTACACCATGCAGAATTTCTGAAGCACATGACTACGTGATTTATTAAGGGTTTCTAAAAAAATAGGATATAAAACCATAGATCTAGAGTTTAATTAAGCAATGTGCTGAAAAAACAGAGATCTAGCCTCTTTAATACATTAGAGAGATAACCCGGCAAGGGTTTTATGAAAGCATAACTACAAAAGAGAAGATCGATGCATCCAACTCTAAAATAAAGTAGTATTACTACATATTTACATACATATAGCTGAATTATACAATAAATAGATGAGAACCCCCTTTTGTAGCTTTCTGGAAGAAGGATTGACCCTTTCCTTAGAAAACTAGCTCAAAACCTAAGGGGTTTAATCCTAAATACAAAATGTCGGAGTTGCAGTCCTAGGACTGAATAGCAGCTACAACTCAAGAACTAGATGGAGATGGCTGAAGATGATGCATAAGATGAACAAACCTCCTCCAATGGATCTTCCAAGTGAAAGGTTGATCCTAACACTAAAGATCTTACCCTCCGATAATACTGCAAACCCTCACTACAGATACACACTGAAAATAACGCATTCAAGGAGAGGGATTGTGCTGTAGGAGATAGAAAATAGGTTGGCCAAGTGCCAAGATCTGAAATGGGCTCCAAACGCTTTCTCACTGATCTCCAAAAGGAAAGAAAGCTTCCTCCTCTGAAAGATAAGCTCTAGAAGTGGTGTTGTGGACCCCCACTACAACACCCTGTAGCACAACGTTATACTGCTGCAGAAATAACATTGTAGTTGAAGGAGGATGCTTGGCCTCAAGCCTGGATGTGGAGAAATACAGTACAAGCTCCTTCAAGAGGCCTATCAAGAAAGGATAAAGGATTCCTAAATAGGAATGCCTTGTGCTAAGCAGAACAACAATCTCAACTAAACAGTTGGAGAAAGCACAAATTCATACAGACCATAAAATCAAATCAATAACATAGATGTCCTGCTATGGCTGCCATGCCCTCCTTCTATACAAATGGAAGCCCTCTCATCTTGGGTCTCACTCATTAGGGTTTCCTCCACCAAGGAATCTTCCTCCCACTATCTCTGTGTTGTCTTACAAGATGATCTCCACCTCTTATCCCAGAGCTGTTGACTTGGTCAAACTTGACCTTGTCCAAATGAAAATGTCCCTTTTCACACATGAGGGTGTGAAATCCAACTCCTATGATGATCCCTTTTCATACTATAATAGACTTTATTCATGTTTTTATTATGCATGGGCCTCCTTACACATTTATTCAACTCCTAGGTGTAAAAGACAAAAATCAATATTCCAATTAGCTGCATGCTAACTTTGGAATATTACAGGGTGCTTGCTTCAGCCCATACAACACTCTTTTGAGTCTGCACACATGTGACTCGCTGATGAAGATCTCAAGTCCTTCAGGCTGCTCAATGTACACTTCTTCCTCAATGATCCCATTGAGAAACACAGTCTTCACATCCATCTGATGAATGTGCCAACCCATTTGCGCTAAGAGAGCAAGGATGGTCCTTATGGAAGAATACCGTACGACAGGTGAAAAGGTTTATTCTTCATCAATCCCCTCGATCTGTGAGAAGCCCTAGGCCACAAATCTGGCCTTTTATTTCTCAACACTCCCATCAGAAACATGCTTTAGCTTGTAGATCCATCTTGAACCTACCATTGATTTATCAATCGGCCTTATAGCAATTTCCCAAGCATTGTTTCTGACAATGGAGTCATACTCCTCCACCATTTAATCTACCCATGTGGGCTCCTCCACTACTTCTTAAAAGGAATATGGTACAGTCACAATACATTTTCTTCTGAGAGCCATGTATCTAGTGAATCGGTCAGGGGACTATCTTTGTCTACGCTGTGAAGTAGGGACTCCTACATTCTGTGCAGCATCAAGTTTCAGCCTCCCAGCTTCTATGGTATGCCTTCTACTAGTTTTTATGTTTGGCTCTACGTGAGTGGACTCCACTCCATGAACCTCCTCCTATGGCTGATCCACATCTAGAGACTCATCTTTGGGAACCAACCACTCCTCCTTTGCATGCAAGTCTAGCTCCCTCTCAAGTGACAATCGCATGGCTTTCCCCTCAGCTAATTTTATATCCTCTCGCATAACAGTCATCTTATTATTAGGAAAATACACACGATAAATATGGGGTGTTTCTGTGTCCCCACAAATATCCCAACTTCAGCAGTTGGCTCTAGTTTCTTCCTAGCATTCTTGGTCACATACACATAAACAGATGAGTCAAAAATCTTAAAGTGAGAAACATCCGGTTTCTTACCAGTGAAAGCTTCTTCAGGTGTACTCATGGCAAGTAATCTATGAGGACAATGGTTTTGCCCATAAACCGTAGTGTTGCATGCTTCAGCTAACAAATGCATTGGTAGGCCCTGATCATGCAGCATTTCTCGTGTTGCACCCATGATTGTTCTATTCTTCCTCTCCGTGACACCATTTTGTTGTGGGTAATGAGGCGCTATGAGTTCTCTTCAAATTCCTTCTTTGCTGCAGAAGTCTTTGAATTCGATAGAGATGTATTCTCCACCATTGTTGCACCTCAGCGCCTTCACTTGCTTCCCCGACTCTTTCTCCACTAATGCCTAAAACTCACATAACTTTTACAATGTTTGATCCTTATTTTACATGAAGAAGATCTAGCATTTACGAGAAAATTAATCAACAAAAATAACATAATACTTGTGTTTTGTTGTTGAAGCAACCGAGAATGGTCCACACACATCTATGTGAACTCTCTCCAAGATCACCAAAGACGGTTCTCCTTTTCATGAAAGATGGACTTTACATACTTCCCCATGGTGCAACCCTTGCACTGATCTAACTGAGCAAGTGCTCCCATTGGAAGTCCAGTAGATATTTACTGCATTACTTTCAAGGCTCCATGATGAAGAAGGCCCAATTTCATGTGCCATAATTCGCCCTCATTTCGGCTCACCACTTTTTAGCCTTTCCCATCATGGTAGTGCAACCATCTACCTCCAGCTTGTAGAGATTCTTAACTCGAATCCCTATCCTCTTGGCTTGACCCATTATTTTATGTCACATAAAATCTTTTCCATTTCTGAAAACAACATCATAGCCTCTGTCCTCCAGCATCGTGACTGAGACCAAGTTTTTCTTCAGACCTAGAAAATGCATAACATATTTCAATTGAAATGGTTTACTTGAATCCCTCTCAAAGGTAATGGTACCAATTCCAGTCACATTGTATCCTCCATCGTGGCCCATTTCTATATGCATTTGGAGATCTTTCTCCTTCAAGTCACTGAAAAGCTCCTTATCTCCTGTCATGTGGAAGGAAGCACCACTATCAAGATACCACACTGATCCCAATGTTCTTGATACCAAGCATGTGATCAAGGAGAAATCAAGTTCAAATTGCGAGGCAAGGGTCTCACCAGCTGCAGATCCAACAACCTTCTTGTTCTTCTTATTTTGTGGGTAGTTAGTGGCGAGATGCCCATGTTCGTGACAGTGAAAACACTTCACCTTGGACAGATCCAGCTTCTAGCCTTTAGACTCGAATTTTTAGTGGAATTTCTTGCCCTTCCCTTTCCTTTCCTTGGCAGCCAAAGCACAATCCTCTTCATCATCATACTTTGATGAAGAGCCATCTCTAGTGTTCCGCCTGAACTCCTCCTGCACTAGATCCAACCACAGTCATTCCCATTCCGATAGTTTTTCTCATCCGTTGATAGAGTCTTCATAAATGTGCCAACTCTTAGGAAGTCCCAAGAGAGCCAAGCTCACAAAATCATCATCGGAAATAATGATTCCCACACTCCCCAATTCATCCCTACATTGGAAAAACTTTGTGAGATACTTTGGAATATTGTCGCCCTTTCCATCTTGATCTTTCTGAGTTTATACTTTAGCGCCAATTTCCTATGGTTGTTGCTTCTTTGGAAAAGATCCGTCAAAGCCTTCCACATATAATATGGACTGGCTTTCCCATGAAGGATTGAGACAATGTGGTCTCGTACACCTCCCAACAGAATCCTTCTCACCTTCGCTACTTTCTTTTGCCATGGATCAAGTAATGCGACATCCGTCAAAGTGGGCTTAGGAACATCACTGTCGATGAATTCCTTCAAGCCATTATCTTCAAGCACTACCTCCATCCTGTCCTTCCAGGAAATGTAGTTTGAGCTACCCTGGAGTGAATAATCTAGTTGCAAGCCATTGAAAGACATTTTGATGTTTACTCAACTGTCGTACCAAGAAATTCTTGTAGCAAATTCGAATTGTTTCCACCAACAAACTCAGCTACTTCTTCAAAATTGCAATCCTCTGTGCTCTGATACCATGTAGAAATTTTAATTCAAAATATGTTTTTACTAGATTCTCCTGATCTAACAATCATATTCCATTGTTAAATACAGAATTGCTTCTAGAAAAATTGTTGCAGAAATTTAAAACACGATCGCCAATTGCAAACACATGAAGAAAGATCATTCACACATAACACAAATGTTTACAAGGAAAGCTTAAATCTAAAAACCCCACTATCATATATTATGTATATATCATGTATCATGAAACAATCTCATACAAAACTCTAATCCAAGAGCTCTCAATACAATATACAATCGTCTCACACTACCTTGCGAAAATTGGCAAATGTCTTAGCCAAATTTCTGCCTCACAACAGCCTACCTCCACTACACAATCCAAGTTGATTAAAAATACCAACTCGATGCAATTACATCCTTCTTGACTGTACAATCCCCATGAGCATATCCAATGTGTGTTTGGCTTGGCTTACAAGAGTGAAATCCAATATAGTACAACTGATAGTAAATTGTCCCTTTCACCTACCTCTCAACTAGGTCTCCACTGGATCTGACATGCATGTAGTTAACAGTAGTAAATCTTGAGTTGCATGTGAGATCACTCCATGTGAATTAATTTAATATTTAATTCATTGATATCTCACTAGTGTATCTTCAGTTACAACTAGCACAACTGAGTTTAACTCACTTAATTGAATTAAACTACTTTACAACTCACATAACTACACATCCAACTCTGTTACAGCTTCGAATTACTATGTTACAACTAAGTCCACTTGCATGTCCCACCTGTTAGGGTCCTATAAGTATAGGATTCATAATTTGAATTTGAATTTCATAATTTTTGTAAATATGTACATACCTTTCTTTCTGCAAGTTGTTTTCTCATATTTTGTAAAAAAATCAAAAAATCAAAAATGAAAAAGAGGGTAAAAGTCCTAAAAGAAAGATCAAAGGACTTAGAAAAAATAATATACCCCAAAAAAGAAAAAGAAATAAATAAAACATGAAAGTGTACAAGTCCAACTGCCACTAATTTTTAATTTTACAAATGATTATGGCAGAGTGTCAATAAATTCCATAATCCATGATGAGTTAAATTTTTCAATTTTGACTTGTCATGTTTCCAATTTACATGTCATAGATAGTGAATAGAGATTAGTCAGACAGTTTAATCCCGACTAATCAGTAGTTAGGTAGAGAATAAAGAGGAGATCATCAGTTTAATCTGAGCCCTCGGATGAAATAAGGTAGAGTTAGATGGTTTTTATTTCTTTCAAAAGAATAAAATGTTTTAAAGTTGCTAGCACAAATGCCCCTGCAAAAAGGAAGAAAAAATGTTAGAGTTATGTTGGGTAGGTAGAAAGAAGTGGGAAAATCATTGTAATATTTGCCACCGGCCAACAATCACTAATTTCCTCTCCCCTATAGTTATTCTGCATTCTATACTTCCAGTTAAAGAGGCTCAGAGAATTTCATGACTTCTGTTGGGACCGGACCCAAGGCTCAATAATTGATAAGTTAAAAATGTTGACTTTCTATATTAATCCCTAATTATCCCTCATGCACTCATCATTCTTCAATTTGATAAGTAAACACCTTTTTACTTAATTAAGAATAAAATTCCCATTTGACTAATCTCCTTCATTCATAAAATCATAAAAACCCCAAAAAACATTATATCCTAAGTTAAAAGTGGTGAAATTATAAATGATAAAATCTTTGCTTTGATATTTTCACTTTACTTAGTCATGTAATTGTATGTTTGGTTATTTCATTATCCATAGTCATATTAACTTCTAATTTACTTATTAAATCCTTATAAACACACCTTATCCTAAGTATTATAACTCCTTTTATCTAATTATCCCCTAAACCCACTATCATAAGATTTTTTGACCAAAGAATATTATCCACGTGGTGAATTAAAACCCCAATTACACTCCCTTTGGTCTAAAACTAACCCTATTCAAATACCCCACCCCTATAGTGAATAGACATCTCCATAGTCTATAACTATATAATACAAATAAAATAAAAAAGCACTTTATACATATTTTATATGTGTAAAGCGGAAAAAATACTACCTCGACTATGTCATTTTAAGCCTAAGTTTTTATAAAGGCGATGTCCCCGCATCTTTGTAATTCACTTATTACCCTTCCCCAACTTAACCCAAGTTTAAAGTGTGAAATCACACTACAAAAGCCTTTACCTTTTTAATCATTTCCATTATGTAAAGCCTCATGCTTTATATAAAGTTAACCCAAGATTTTAACCCCGCATAAACATAGCTTTCATGTATTAAAACTTTGTTATAAAGCATATATTACAAAGGTTTTATAGTTATTATCCATTGAATATGTCGCCCGGTCCCACCTTACCTTTCTCCCACAGCTTCCTAGTACATCTTGGCCACTTGCTCCAACCTTTCTGATCTAATGATCGAGGATGCATTTCACGCCAAAAAAATAAATGTTTGCCAAAAACCAAAAGTAACGCGAAAAAAGAAGTTTTAGTGAAACCACCCCATACGACTGGCACCTTTTGATTGTGTCGCGTCCATTTTGCACAAAACAACTTACCATTCTATGCCAACGCGAAACCCACTAATGGTTTTTCACATTCAAAAAATCAAAACCAATTCCAGTTGATGATATGACTCACATTTATGGTGAGTAATAAAAGTTTATACCATAAGTTTAAACCTTTGTTTCATTATTTTCCACTATTATTTTCCCTCCCAACTGTTAAAAGAAAACTTTGCCAACTGTGTAAAGAGCCCTAAGCCCCTGTTTGTTAAGTTCTTGTCCCAACGACAAATTTGACCACCGTTTTCCTATCTAAAGATCATTAAAGCCATTCTCTACATCAACGATCCAGATCCATCCGCAGGAATAACCAGAAGATTCAGAAACCCTTTTAAAAGCATCTAAATACCTACAATCTGAGGTATTTTTCATTAAATTACCATCCTGCACAGTCAATTCGAAACCTTCCATTAGAAGACAAACTATTAAATAGAAGAATTAACAGTGTAAATTGCCCAAAAACAGGCCAAACCCTAGACAATTTTTTCCAGGAAACCTAATTTCCTCTGTGAACCTTTTAAAGCCAATCATCCGCTTACGACTTCTAAAGATCAATTCTGAAACACAAAAGGAGTTTAAAGCCTATAGGTCTATGAAAAAGCTCTTTTTTTACAATTTAAACCATTTAGGAAACCATGTTTCCTGTCTTAACCCAGTTTTCATCTCTCATAGATCCTAACTGAGAAAAAAACCCAAAAGAGATTATCCTTAACCAAATTTGCTCAAGGATCCCTCTATTAAAATGAAATATTCCTGCAAACAGTTTAAACTTGCAGAAGTAAACCTAAAAATGCCTAAAAAGAAGAGGTTAACCTCCACGGACTGATCTCATTCCACAGGTCTTTCAAGAGCCTTCAATCACCTCCCTGCAGCCAAGATTTCATTAACAAATTGTTTGATTTTTGTAGGATATTATCAGAAAAAGAAATTGGGCCAACAGTTTCAATACTAGTTGACAAAATTGTTTTCTCCAGATTCTCAGATTTTAAATCAAAAGCTTCGTTCAACAAACAGTTTGTATACAAATAAAGAATAAAATCAAGTTAGAGAGATATTAGAATGATGAAATTTTCACAGTAAGTGGTAAAAGTGAAATAATAATTCATAGTGACAGTGAAAACATAATAGTGAAAAAGAAACAGTTAAAGTGTATCAAGTAAAAGTCAGAGTGAAAGTTAAAACAAAGTTATAGAGCAGTCAAAAGTAAATAGTAAAAGTAAATATAGAGGCAGTAAATGGTAAAAAGGGATGAAAATACTTTCACCAACAATGAAGTTTATCCAAAGTGAAAGTAAAACAGTTAAAAGAACAAAAAGGTGAAAAGATGAAAACATAACAAGAAGGAACATTTTTGCAGAAATTTCATGTTTAAGTCATTGTTTTGCAGAAATTATTGCGTCCAATCCAAGATGAATTTTGCAAAACTAAAGAAGTTTTATGTTCCTAAGATGTTCAGCTACAAAAACTGCTCTCACTTTTCTAACATCCATTATGAGTTTGGAGATATTAAACAATATTTTAAAGCACTTTTTGCAGAAAATTCATGTTAAGTCATCATTTGTCAGAGAATATTGTGGCCAATCAGAAATACATCATACAAAACAGAAGGAGGTCTTTGTTCCTAAGAGCCCTATCTACAAAACCATATCTTGATTTTTTCACAGGTGTTACAGAACAGGAGATACATGGGCATCTTTACAGCCTATTTTGCAGACTCTGTAAAACTCTGTTTTACACATATTTTTGCAGAGCCTATTGTGGATAGATGGAGAAAAATTTTAGGGAACAGAAGGAAATTTATCTCACCAACATATTTATCTAAAATAACCTCTTTCATTTTGTACATATATATTTCGGATTGAGAAATACAAATATATCATTGGACCCGAAGTTTGCCAAATTGCTGGAGCAGAATGCACAAAGAAAGGAAACGATTAGTGACTTGGATTCCTCATCATCAACTAGGAGTTGAGATCAAATTCAAATTCTCTTCTTAGTCATCATATATCCATGATTATAGTGCCAAATAGGTTTATTAGTTCTGAGTTTCATTTTATTAAGTTCTATTTATGTAAAACAGTTTGAGATATTTTGTAAACCAATCTTGATATTTTTCAAGATATTTTAGTTTAGAATTTGTATAAATACTTCACTCTTTGAAGTATTTTGTGTGCAATAAAATTTATGATATTATTATAGACATTTTTGCTAGTACTTTGGAGGCTCATGTGTTGATTGCATAGCAGAAGACTGGACAACAGCTAACTGGACTTCATAACTCAGGATTCTTGCGATAAGCTAATGAGTAAAGTGATTTCTTTATGTCATTGTTTTCTTTTCTGAAGTTCTATTCAATTTCATATATGTGTTCAAATCTGAATGATTAACTAGAAGTATTATTTCAGGATAAGAGTAAAAAACTCCCTATCTTAACTAATTGATCATTTCAATGTTTTCTGTTGATTTCTGGACCTAGGAATTCTTAGTTGCTCCTGAGTCCCGTTTGGCGTCTGCCTCCTTCTCCTTATTTTCGGATCAAAGGATCCTTCACTTCCCTTTATCCAGAAAGCAAGCCATCCCATCAAATCAAACTATTCAAATATATGAGGGTTATCTACCTTGCCCTAAGTACATTAGCATCCTTTTGGCCTTGCCTTCCAGTTTTGCTTGCTACATCTTGACTCCATAGCCCAATGGACTAGTAGATCCCTCTTTAATTTGTCTCCAAGTAATCTTATTTCCCACCAAACCTTTCAAACAAAAACCAAGTGCCCAATCATACCTAGCCTAAAATTTAATCCAATACAACGTTAAATCATAAAGAGAGATCCCTCTATGAAATTTAGGAGGGCTAGATCCTAGATTTCAAAAGTAGGTTTGTGGTTACCTCTAGTAAGTTACAAAGTTTTAAATCTTTCTAATATAAAATTTACTAGAGTGATAACATAATGGCAACCATACTGGGGAAACTAACATTTTCTTCAGAAATATTTTATAGGTTCAAATCTGATCTATGATGGTGGACAACAATCAGACACACAAAGGTTAAAATCATCCACCTAGTGACTCCAAATAAATTTCACAATCAAGACTCCACTGGAGGAATGAACCTCAAAGAACAATATTGAAAGATCAGGCTTTCAACTTGGATCTTAATCCAAGACATTATGTTCATTCTCATTAAGAATTTTTTTCAATGTATATTGTATTTTATAGAAGATCTTAGATTAGTTTTTAATTATTTTTCTTTGAAGATTGCAAGTAATAATTCTCCTAATCTCTTTGAGCAACTTTCTTCTAAATCTAAAGATGATCATTTTCCAATTAAGAAGCCTCAAATAATCAAGATTGATCTTACAATCCCTGTACATATTCCTGTACCATAAAAAGTTCTAGATAGATATAAGCCCCTTATTTTACCTCCTATACCCCATGATTTTCCTAAAAACTACTACAAACATCTTCCTATATTTGATGGAGAGAATGGTATCACTACCCAAAAACATATTCAAGGTTTTGAGAATTATTTGGATTTATTTGAGATTGATGAAGATGGTCTTAAAATCAAAATTTTTTCTCTTTCTTTGCAAAATAGAATAAAGAGTTGATTCAAAAATATGCCTAATGCTAGCATCTCAAATTTCCAGCAATTTATCAATCTTTTCCTTGATAGATGGATAATCAAAGTTAATCCTTTTGTGATCATGGAAGAATATAATCAGTTAAAAATACATCCAATTGAAACAATACAACAATTTTCTAACAGATTTAATCAAGTTTATTATTCAATGCCAGAAAATATTAGACCTCCTCATGATTCAGCTCTCTTGCATTATCCAAGTGCCTTTGATCCAGAAATAGAATTTCGGTTAAGAGAAAGAGATCCAGAAACACTTGTACAGATTAAATTCATTGCAGTTGATGTAGAATTTAATCTGCAAATCAGACATGAAAATTTGAAAGCAGAAGAAGAAGAAAAGAAAAACATTGCAGAGGTAAAACTCAGCCTTTTGGTAAGAAAACTAGATGAAAGAATACAGAGGATCACTATGAAAGATTAATTTTTTGTTCAAAATCACCTTGATACATTTAGTGAAGAAATAGAAGAGGTTGATAGCCATGAAAAATTTCCTGCTAATTCCATTTATCATAGATCAGAAAATGGATTTACAGATCAATATGTGGAAGAGAAATCTACTGATTTAATATGTATGTTGGATGACATTCCTTCTTTTGATGATTTTCCTAAGTATTATCATTATGATGATAGTTATGTTCTCCAAACTCAAGCTAACTTTACAGAGCAATTATAAGCTAGTTTGTGGGATGAAGAAACTCAGTTTCAGCAGATTGAAGACAGTCATCAGCCAATACAGATCAACCATGAGAGTAAGGAAGAAAGTGCACAAAATTTGGAAATAAGTGAAGGTTCTTTACCTCTTTGTTTTGCTTCATTTCAATTCATTAGAGACAAATTTCATGCCATCAATAATCAACAATCTTTAGGAATTTTGATTGACAACAAAGAAGATAATGAAACTATTGATCAAGATTTTTCAGTTTCACAATTGCAATTATCAATTCCCATTGAAATAAATGATCAAATGACACAAGAAAGTTCCATACCACTATGTTTTGAATCATTTCAGCGTTTAAAGGAAATATGGTATAACATATTTAAAGAAAAAGATGAGAAACTTGTTGAAGTTTATGAAGTCCCATGGAATCCTATATGCCATAGGTTGCAGCAATTTTCCCAAGTTTTTCATGATCCAATAGCTGATATGTTGGATATTGAATGCATTCAAAGCATTCCTCTATTAACTAACTATGAATTTCAGAATCAAGATGATAAAGGTTTCAACAGTCAAATATTACAATCAGCAGGAATATCATCACAAATCTTATCTGAAAGTTTCGAGGGAGATAAAGATGAAAATAACATTTTAGATTCATGCCATGGAGGCCATCCAGAAGAGATGTACAATTTTTTAGATCAGTTAAACATCGGTGTATATATTTTAGAAGATACTTTTGAAAAGTTTCTAGACTCAACAAAGGAAATCAAGTATTTCCTTATCCTCTCATTTGTTGACAAGCTTCTAATAGGTTGTAGAAGTACAGTTTTGATAATCAACAAGAAAATGCAACAAAATCTATCAAAGCACATAATTCTTGAATGGTTGCATTGGCTATTTCATTTTACCTAACCAGTAGTTGGACAACTGATTAGGGTAAGTAGGTAGGACTTCAACTTATTTCAGTTTTCAGTTTTCAGCAAGTTTGAAATAATTTATTAAGGTTTGAAGCCAAGGAAAATGCCCTAAAACATTAATGATTTAGTAGTGTGGTTTGAAGGCTGCAGCTCCTTTTAGTCTCAGATCAGATTTCAGTTTGCAGAAAGAGGTGTAAATTCAGTTCAAGAGTTTTCAGTCACAGCATAAGCATGTTTGGGATTGGCCCAATGGATTAGGCTACTAGTCAACAGTGTTCTTGACATCTCACAATGAGATGCCATCCCCATGTGAAGCCACTGTTAGGGTCCTATAAGTATAGGATTCATAATTTGGAATTGACTTTGATAATTTTTGTAAATATGTACATACCTTGCTTTCTGCAACTTGTTTTCCCATATTTTGTAAAAAAATAAAAAAATCAAAAATCAAAAAGAGGGTGAAAGTCCTAAAAGAAAGATCAAAGAACTTAGAAAAAATAATATACCCCAAAAAAGAAAAAAAAAGAAATAAAACATGAAAGTGTGCAAGTCCAAATGCCACTACTTTTTACTTTTACATATGATTATGGCAGAGTGTCAATAAATGCCATAATCCATGATGAGTTAAACTATTCAATCTTGACTTGTCATGTTTCCAATTTACATGTCATAGATATTGAATAAAGATTAGTCAGACAGTTTAATCCTAACTAATCAATATTTAGGTAGAGAATAAAGAGGAGCTCATCAGTTTAATCTAAGCCCTCAAATGAAATAAGGTAGAGTTAGATGGTTTTTATTGCTTTCAAAAGAATAAAATGTTTTAAGGTTGCTAGATCAAATGCACCTGTAAAAAGGAAGAAAAAATGTTAGAGTTATGTTGGGTAGGTAGAAAGAAGTGGGAAAATCATTGTAATATTTGTCACTAGCCAACAATCACTAATATGCTCTCCCCTATAGTTATTCTGCATTCTATACTTCTAGTTAAATAGGCTCAGAGCATTTATCTGACTTCTGTTGGGACCGGACCCAAGGCTTAATAACTAATAAGTTAAAAATGTTGAATTTCTATATTAATCCCTAATTATCCCTAATTCACTCATCATTATTCAATTTCATAAGTAAACACATTTTTACTTAATGAAGGATAAAATCCCCTTTTTACTAATCTCCTTCATTCATAAAATCATAAAAGCCCTCAAAAACATTATATCCTAAGTTAAAAGTGGTGAAATTATAAATGATAAAAGCTTTGCTTTGATATTTTCACTTAGTCATGTAATTGTATTTTTGGTTATTTAATTATCCCTAGCCATATTAACTTCTAATTTACATATTAAATCCTTATAAACACAACTTATTCTAAGTATTATAATTACTTTTATCTAATTATCTGCTAAACCCACTATTATAAGATTTATTGACCAAAGAATATTATTCACATGGTGAATTAAAACCCCAATTACACTCCCTTTGGTCTAAAAACTAACCCTATTCAAATACCCCACCCCCTATAGTGAATAGAAATCTCCATAGTATATAACTATATAATACAAATAAAATAAAAAATCACTTTATACATATTTTATATGTGTAAAGCAGAAAAAATACTACTTCGACTATGTCATTTTAAGCCTAAGTTTTTATAAAGGCGATGTCCTTGCATCTTTTTAATTCACTTATTACCCTTCCCCAACTTAACCCAAGGTTAAAGTGTGAAATCACGCTACAAAAACCTTTACCTTTTTAATCATTCCCATTATGTAAAGCCTCATGCTTTATATAAAGTTAACCCAAGGTTTTAACCCAGCATAAACATAGCTTTCATGTATTAAAATTTTTTTATAAAGCATATATTACAAAGGTTTTATAGTTATCCACCATTGCATATGTCACCCGGTCCTACCTTACCTTTCCCCCGCAGCTTCCCAGTACATCTTGGTCGTTCACTCCAACCTTTCTGATCTAACAATCGAGGATGCATTTCGTGCTTGAAAAATAAACATTTGCCAAAAACCAAAAGTAACGCAAAAAAAGCAGTTTTAGTGAAACCAACCGATACAACGTGGCACCTTTTGATTGTTTACGTCCATTTTGCACAAAACAACTTACCATTCTATGCCAACGCGAAACCCACTAATGGTTTTTCGCATTCAAAAAATCAAAACCCATTCCCGCTGATGATATGACTCGCATTTATGGTGAGTAATAAAAGTTTATATAATAAGTTTAAACATTTGTTTCATTATTTTCCACTGTTATTTTCCCTCTCGATTGTTAAAAGAAAACTATGCCCGACTGTGTAAAGAGCCCTAAGCCCCTGTTTGTTAAGTTCTTGTCCCAAAGACAAATCAAACAACTGTTTTCCTATCTGAAGATCATTAAAGCCATTCTCTGCATCAATAATCCATATCCATCTGCTGGAATAACTAGAAGATTCAGAAACCCTATTAAAAGAATAAAAAAACCTACAATCTGAGGTATTTTTCATTAAATTACCATCCTGCACAGTCAGTTTGAAACCTTCCATTAGAAGACAAACTGTTAAATAGAAGAATTAACTATGTAAATTGCCCAAAAACAGGCCAAACCCTGGCCAATTTTTTCCAGGAAACCTAATTTCCTCTGTGAACCTTTTAAAGCCAATTATGCGCTTACGACTTCTGAAGATCAATTCCGAAACACAAAAGGAGTTTAAAGCCTAAAGATCTATTAAGAAGCTCCTTTTTTATAATTTAAACCATTAAGGAAACCTTGTTTCCTGTCTTAACCCAGTTTTCATCTCTCTTAGATCCTAACTAAGAAAAAAACCCAAAAGAGATTATCCTTAACCAAATTTCCTCAAGGATCCCTCTGTTAAAATGAAATATTCCTGCAAACAGTTTAAACTTGCAGAAGTAAGCCCAAAAATGCCTAAAAAGCAGAGGTTAACGTCCATAGATTGATCTCATTCCACGGGTCTTTCAAGAGCCTTCAATCACCTCCCTGTAGCCAAGATTTCATTAACAAATTGTTTGATTTTTGTAGGATATTATCAGAAAAATAAATTGGGCCGACAGTTTCAATACTAGTTGACAAAATTTTTTGCTCCAAATTCTCATATTTTAAATCAAAAGCTTCATTCAACAAGCAGTTTGTATACAAAGAAAGAATAAAATCAATTCAGAGAGAGATCAGAATGATGAAATTTGCACAATAAGTGGTAAAAGTGAAATAAGAATTCACAGTGATAGTGAAAACATAATAGTGAAAAAGAGACAGTTAAAGTGTATCAGGTAAAAGTCAGAGTGAAAGTTAAAACAAAGTTACAGAGCGGTCAAAGGTAAACAGTAAAAGTAAATACAGAGGCAGTAAATGGTAAGAAGAGATGAAAATACTTTCACCAACAATGAATTTTATCTAAAGTGAAAGTAAAACAGTTAAAAGAACAAAAACGTGAAAAGATGAAAACATAACAAGAAGGAACATTTTTGCAGAAATTTCATGTTTAAGTCATTGTTTTGCAGAAATTATTGTGACCAATCCAAGATGAATTTTGCAAAACTAAAGAAGGTTTATGTTCCTAAGATGTTCATCTACAAAAAATTCTCCCACTTTTCTAACAGCCATTATGGGTTTGGAGATATTAAACAATATTTTAAAGCACTTTTTGCAGAAAATTCCTTTTAAGTCATCATTTTGAAGAGAAGATTGTGGCCAATCAGAAATACATCATACAAAACTGAAGGTGTTTTTGTTCCTAAGAGCTCTATATACAAAAACCTATCTCACTTTTTGCACAAGTGTTACAGAACAGGAGATACATGTGCATATTTACAGCCTATTTTGCAGACTCTATAAAACTCTGTTTTACACATCTTTTTTCAGAGCCTATTGTGGAGAGCTGGAGAAAAATTTTGGGGAAATGAAAGAGGTTTATCTCACCAACATATTTATCTACAATAAACTCTTTCATTTTGTACATATCTATTTTGGATTGAGAAATACAAAGATATCATTGGACCCCAAGTTTGCAGAATTACTGGAGCAGAATGCACAAAGAAAAGAAACAGTTAGTGACTTGGATGCCTCATCATCAACTAAGAGTTGAGATCAAATTCGAATTCTCTTCTTATTCATCATATATCCATGAGTATAGTGCCAAATAGGTTTATTAGTTTTGAGTTTCCTTTTATTAAGTTCTATTTATGTAAAACAGTTTGAGATATTTTGTAAACCAATCTTGATATTTTTCAAGATATTTTAGTTTAGAATTTGTATAAATATTTCGCTCTTTGAAGTATTTTGTGTGGAATAAAATTTCTGAAATTATTATAGATATTTTTGCTAGTACTTTGGAGGCTCATGTGTTGATTGCATAGCAGCAGACTAGACAACAGCTAACTGGACTTTATAACTCAGGATTCTTGCGATAAGCTAATGAGTAAAGTGATTTCTTTATGTCATTGTTTTCTTCTCTGAAGTTCCATTCAATTTCATATTTGTGTTCAAATCTGAATGATTAATTAAAAGTATTATTTTAGGACAAGAGTAAAAAACTCCCTGTCTTAACTAATTGACCATTTTAATGTTTTATGCTGATTTCTAGACCTAGGAATTCTTAGTTGCTCCTAAGTCTCGTTTGACCTCTGCCTCCTTCTCCTTATTTCCAGATCAATGGACCCTTCACTGCCCTTTATCCCGAAAGCAAGCCATCCCATCAAATAAAACTATTCAAATCTCTGAGGGTTATCTACCTTGCCCTGAGTAAATTAGCATCCTTTTGGCCTTGCCTTCCAGTTTTGCTTGCTACATCTTGACTCCATAGCCCAATGGACTAGTAGATCCCTCTTTAATTTGTCTGAAAGTAATATTATTTCCCACCAAACCTTTCAAAAAAAAACCAAGTGCCCAATCATACCTAGCCTAAAATTTAATCCAAAACAAAGTTAAATCATAAAGAGAAATCCCTCTCTGAAATTTAGGAGGGCTAGATCCTAGATTTCAAAAGTAGGTTTTTGGTTACCTCTAGTAAGTTACAAAATTTTAAATATTTCTAATAGAAAATTTACTAGAGTGATATTATAATGGCGACCATACTGGGGAAACTAACATTTTCTTCAGAAATATTTTACAGGTTCAGATCTGATCTATAATGGTGGACGACGATTAGACACACAAAGGTTAAAATCATCCACCTGGTGACTCCAAATAAATTTCACAATCAAGACTCCACTGGAGGAATGAACCTCAAAGAACAATATGGAAAGATCAGGCTTTCAACTTGGATCTTAATCCAAGACATTATGTTCTTCCTCATTAAGAAAGTTTTTCAATATATATTGTATTTTATAGAAGATGTTAAATTAGTTTTTTAATTATTTTTCTTTGAATATTGTAAGTAATAATTCTCCTAATCTCTTTGAGCAGCTTTCTTCTGAATCTAATGATGATCATTTTCCAATTAAGAAGCCTCAGATAATCAAGACTAATCTTACAATCCCTGTACATATTCTCATACCATGTAAAGTTCCAGATAGATATAAGCCCCTTATTTTACCTCCTATACTCCATGATTTTCCTAAAAACTACAACAAACATCTTCCTACATTTGATGGAGAGAATGGTATCACTGCCCAAAAACATATTCAAGGTTTTGAGAATTATTTGGATTTATTTGAGATTAATGAAGATGATGTTAAAATCAAAATTTTTGCTCTTTCTTTGCAAAATAGAATAAAGCTCTGGTTCAAAAATCTCCCTAATGCTAGCATCTCAAATTTCCAGCAGTTTATCAAACTTTTCCTTGATAGATGGATAATCAAATTTAATCCTTTTGTGATCATGGAAGAATATAATCAGTTAAAAAGACATCCAAATGAAACAATACAACAATTTTCTGACAGATTTAATCAAGTTTATTATTCAGTGCCAGAAAATATTAGACCTCCTCATGATTCAGCTCTCTTGCATTATCCAAGTGCCTTTGATCCAGAAATAGAATTTTGGTTAAGAGAAAAAGATCCAGAAAGTCTTGTGTAGATGCAGAACATTGCAGTTGATATAGAAGTTAATCTGCAAATCAGACATGAAAAGTTGAAAGAAGAAGAAGAGGAAAATAAAAACATTGCAGAGGTAAAACTCAACCTTTTGGTAAGAAAACTAGATGAAAGAATACAGGAGGTCACTATGAAAGATAATTTTTTTGTTCAAAATCACCTTGATACATTTAGTGAAGAAATAGAAGAGGTTGATAGCCATGAACAAATTCCTGCTATTTCCAATTATCATAGATCAGAAAATGGATTTACAAATCAAGATGTGGAAGAGGAATCTACTGATTTAATATGTATGTTTGATGACATTCCTTATTTTGATGATTTTCCTAAGTATGATCGTTTCGATGATAGTTATGTTCTCCAAACTCAAGCTAACTTTACAGAGAAATCAGAAGCTAGTTTGTGGGATGAAGAAACTCAGTTTCAGCAGATTGAAGACAGTCATCAGCCAATACAGATAAGCCATGAGAGTAAGGAAGAAAGTGCACAAAATTTGGAAATAAGTGAAGGTTGTTTACCTCTTTGTTTTGCTTCATTTCAGTTCATTAGAGACAACTTTCATGCCATCAATAATCAACAATCTTTAGGAATTGTGATTGAAAACAAAGAATATAATGAAACTATTGATCAAGATTTTTTAGTTTCACAATTTCAGTTATCAATTCCCATTGAAATAAATGATAAAATGACACAACAAAGTTCCATACCACTATGTTTTGAATCATTTCAACGTTTAAAGGAAATGTGGTATAACATATTTAAAGAAAAGGATGAGAAACTTGTTGAAGTTTATGAAGTCCCATGGAATCCTATATGCCATAGGTTGCAGCAATTTTCCCAAGTTTTTCATGATCCAATAGCTGATATGTTGGATATTGAATGCATTCAAAGCATTCCTCTATTAACTAACTATGAATTTCATAATCAATATGATAAAGGTTTCAACAGTCAAATATTACAATCAGTAGGAATATCATCACAAATCTTATCTAAAAGTTTGGAGGGAGATAAAGATGAAAATAACATTTTAGATTCATGGCATGGAGGCCATCCAGAATAGATGTACAGTTTTTTAGATTAGTTAAACATCAGTGTATATATTTTCGAAGATCCTTTCGAAAAGTTTCTAGACTCAACAAAGGAAATCAAGTATTTCCTTATCCTCTCATTTGTTGACAAGTTTCTAATAGGTTGCAGAAGTACAATTTTGATAATCAACAAGCAAATGCAACAAAATCTATCAAAGTACATAATGCTTGAATGGTTGCATTGGTTATTTCATTTTACCTAACCAGTAGTTGGAAAGCTGATTAGAGTAAGTAGGTAGGATTTTAGCTCATTTCAGTTTTTAGTTTTCAACTAGTTTGAAATAATTTATTAAGGTTTGAAGCCAAGAAAAATGCCCTAAAACATTAATGATTTAGTATTGTGGTTTGAAGGTTGCAGCTCCTTTTAGTCTTAGATCAGATTTCAGTTTGCAGAAAAAGGTGTAAATTCAGTTCAAGAGTTTTCAGTCACAGCATAAGCATGTTTGGGATTGGCCCAATGGATCAGGCTACTAGTCAACAGTGTTCTTGACATCTCACAAGGAGATGCCATCCCCATGTGAAGCGACTGTTAGGGTCCTATAAGTATACTATTCATAATTTGAAATTGACTTTGATAATTTTTTTAAATATGTACATACCTTGCTTTCTGCAAGTTGCTTTCCCATATTTTGTAAAAAAATAAAAAAAATCAAAAATCAAAAAGAGGGTAAATGTCCTAAAAGAAAGATCAAAGAACTTAGAAAAAATAATATACCCCAAAAAGGAAAAAGAAAGAAATAAAACATGAAAGTCTGCAAGTCCAAATGCTACTACTTTTTACTTTTACAAATGATTATGGAAGAGTGTCGATAAATTTCATAATCCATGATGAGTTAAACTGTTCAATCTTGACTTGTCATGTTTCCAATTTACATGTCATAGATAGTGAATAAAGATTAGTCAGACAGTTTAATCTTGACTAATCAGTAGTTAGGTAGAGAATAAAGAGGAGCTCATCAGTTTAATCTGAGCCCTCAGATGAAATAAGGTAGAGTTAGATAGTTTTTATTGCTTTCAAAAGAATAAAATGTATTAAAGTTGCTAGCTCAAATGCACCTGCAAAAAGGAAGAAAAAATGTCAGAGTTATGTTGGGTAGGTAGAAAGAAGTGGGAAAATCATTGTAATATTTCTCACCGGCCAAAAATCACTAATGTCCTCTCCCCTATAGTTATTTTGCATTCTAGACTTCCAATTAAAGAGGCTCAGAGGATTTCTCTGACTTCTGTTGGGACCGGACCCAAGGCTCAATAACTGATAAGTTAAAAATGTTGAATTTCTATATTAATCTCTAATTATCCCTCATGCAATCATCATTATTCAATTTCATAAGTAAAGACCTTTTTACTTAATGAAGGATAAAATCCCCTTTTGACTAATCTCCTTCATTCATAAAATCATAAAAGCCCTCAAAAACATTATATCCTAAGTTAGAAGTGGTGAAATTATAAATGATAAAAGATTTTCTTTGATAATTTCACTTTACTTAGTCATGTAATTGTATTTTTGGTTATTTCATTATCCCTAGTCATATTAACTTCTAATTTACTTATTAAATCCTTATAAACACACCTTATCCTAAGTATTATAACTTCTTTTATCTAATTATCCCCTAAACCGACTATTATAAGATTTTTTCACCAAAGAATATTATCCACATGGTGAACTAAAACCCCAATTACACTCCCTTTGGTCTAAAAACTAACCCTATTCAAATACCCCACCCCCTATAGTGAATAGACATCTCCATATTCTATAACTATATAATACAAATAAAATAAAAAAGCACTTTATACATATTTTATATGTCTAAAGAGGAAAAAATACTACTTCGACTATGTCGTTTTAAGCCTAAGTTTTTATAAAGGCGATGTCCCCGCATTTTTGTAATTCACTTATTACCCTTCCCCAACTTAACCCAAGGTTAATGTGTGAAATCACACTACAAAAACCTTTACCTTTTTAATCATTCCCATTATGTAAAGCCTCATGCTTTATATAAAGGTAACCCAAGGTTTTAACCCCGCATAAACATACCTTTCATGTATCAAAACTTTGTTATAAAGCATATATTACAAAGGTTTTATAGTTATTCGCCATTGCATATGTCGCCCGGTCCCATCGCTCGGTCCCACCTTACCTTTCCCCCGCAGCTTCCCATACATCTTGGCCGTTTGCTCCAACCTTTCTAATCTAACGATTGAGGATGCATTTCGTGCCTGAAAAATAAATATTTTCCAAAAACCAAAAGTAACGCGAAAAAAGAAATTTTAGTGAAACCACCCCATACGACATGACACCTTTTGATTGTGTCGCGTCAATTTTGCACAAAACAACTTACCATTCTATGCCAACATGAAACCGACTAATGGTTTTTCGCATTTGAAAAATCAAAACCCATTCTCGCTGATGATATGACTCGCATTTATGGTGAGTAATAAAAGTTTATATCATAAGTTTAAACCTTTGTTTCATTATTTTCCACTGTTATTTTCACTACCAACTGTTAAAAGAAAACTCAGCCCGACTATGTAAAGAGCCCTAAGCTCCTGTTTGTTAAGTTCTTGTCCCAAAGACAAATTCGACCACTATTTTCCTATCTGAAGATCATTAAACCCATTCTCTGCATCAACGATCCAGATCCATCCACAGGAATAACCAGAAGATTCAGAAACCCTTTTAAAAGCATCAAACTACCTATAATATGAGGTATTTTTCATTAAATTACCATCCTGCACAGTCAATTCGAAACCTTCCATTAGAAAACAAACAGTTAAATAGAAGAATTAACTGTGTAAATTGCCCAAAAACAGGCCAAACCCCGACCAATTTTTTCCAGGAAACCTAATTTCCTCTGTGAACCTTTTAAAGCCAATCATCTGCTTACGACTTCTGAAGATCAATTCTGAAACACAAAAGGAGTTTAAAGCCTACAGATCTATTAAAAAGCTCCTTTTTTACAATTTAAACCCTTGAGGAAACCCTGTTTCCTGTCTTAACCCAATTTTCATCTCTCATAGATCATAACTGAGAAAAAAACCCAAAAGAGATTATCCTTAACCAAATTTGCTCAAGGATCCCTCTGTTAAAATGAAATATTCCTACAAACAGTTCAAACTTGAAGAAGTAAACCTAAAAATTCCTAAAAATGGTATGTTAACCTCCACAGGCTGATCTCATTCCACATGTATTTCAAGAGCCTTCAATCACCTCCCTGCAACCAAGATTTCATTAACAAATTGTTTGACTTTTGCAGGATATTATCAGAAAAAGAAATTGGGCCAACAGTTTCAATACTAGTTGACAAAATTGTTTGCTCCAGATTCTCAGATTTTAAAACAAAAGCTTCATTCAACAAACAGTTTGTATACAAAGAAAGAATAAAATCAAGTTAGATAGAGATCAGAATGATGAAATTTGCAGAGTAAGTGGTAAAAGTGAAATAAGAATTCACAGTGAGAGTGAAAACATAATAGTGAAAAAGATATAGTGAAAGTGTATCAGGTAAAAGTTAGAGTGAAAGTTAATAAATTTTCTATCAGAAATATTTAAAACTTTGTAACTTACTATAGGTAACAAAGAACCGCTTATAGAATTTAGGATCTAGCCTTCCTGAGTTCTAGAGAGGGATCTCTCCTTAAAATTTAGCTTTGTTTTGGTAAGGGGTTTTAGGCTAGCTATGAGTGGGCAGTGGGACTTGTTTTGAAAGTGTGGTGGGAATGAAAAGTGTTTCAAGGTAAACCAGAGGGATCTACTAGAACATTGGGCTATGGAGTCAACCTTCTAGGCAAGCAGAGCTAGGAAATAAGACTTAAAGATGAAAACGTACTAAGGGCAAGGTAGAGGACCTTCAAAGGCTTTGAATAGGCTTTGTTGATGGAATGGGCGAAATCTGAGCAAAAGGGAACTTGAGAATCCCTAAGTTACATAAAATAAGATTGAAGGAGGGGATCAAACAGGGACCTAGAGAAATTAAGAATTCTATAGTCTGGTTATCAAGCAGAAAACATAATAACGCCAACTAGTTAAAAACAGGGAGCTTTTTATCACTAATACTATCTAAATTATCCTTATTGGTCATTAAAGATAGAAACACATTAAAATGAATGTATGGAAACTTTTTGAAAGAAAAAAAATGAAAACAGGAAAAAAACTAGAATTATCTGGTCAGCACAAGAATCCTGAGTTATGATGTCTTTAATCTCAATTCCAGTCTACTGCTTCATTAATTGACTCACACCAACTTCAATATATCCAGAAAAATGACTATATTAGTCTTGATAAATTTTATTCCACACAAAATACTTCCAAGAGTGAAGTATTTATACAAATTCTAAACTAAAATATCTTGAAAAAATATCAAGATTGGTTGACAAATCTCTCCAACTGTTTTACATAAATAGAATTTAAGTAAAGGAAACTCAAAATAATGCATCTATTTGGCACTATTTTTTATGGATAGGTGATGAAAAAGAGGAGAATTCAAATTTGATCCAACTCTTAGTTGATGATGAGGCATCCAAGTCATTAATTGTTTCCTTTCTTTGTGCATTATGCTCCAGCAATTCTGCAAACTTGGGGTCCAATGATATCTTTGTATTTATCAATCCGTAATAGATATGTAAAATGTGAAAGATTTTATTGTATATAAATATGTTTGTGAGATAAACCTCTTTCAGTTTCCTAAAATTCCTCTCCAGTTGTGACCAATAGGCTCTGCAAAACTATGTGTAAAACAGAGTTTTACAGAGTCTGAAACATAGGCTATAAATATTTTCATGTATCTCTTGTTCTGTAACACCTGTGAAAAAAGTGAGATAGGTTTTGTAGACTGGTCCCTTAGGAACAAAAACCTCCTTAAGTTTTGTAAAATGTATTTCTGATTGGCCACAATTTTCTCTGCAAAATGATGACTTAACAGGAATGTTTTGCAAAAAGTGCTTTCCAACATTGTTTAATATTTCCAAAACCATAATAGTTGTTAGAAAAGTGAGAGAGGTTTTTGTGGCTGGACATCTTATGAATATAAAAATCCTTCAGTTTTTCAAAATTCATTTTATATTGGTCACAATAGTTTCTGCAAAACAATGACTTAAACATGAAATTTCTGCAAAAATGTTCCTTCTTGTTATGTTTTTCATCTTTTCACTTTTTGTTCTTTTTACTGTTTTACTTTCACTTTAGACAAACTTCAATGTTAGTGAAAGTATTTTCATCTATTTTTACCATTACTGTCTCCATATTTACTTTTATTATTTACCTTTGACTGCTCTGTAACTTCATTTTAACTTTCACTCTGACTTTTACCTCATACACTTTAACCACTAATACTCTTTAACTGTTATGTTTTTACTATCCCTGTGAATTCTCATTTCACTTTTACCATTCACTGTGCACATTCCATCATTCTGATCTCTCTCTGACTTGATTTTATTTTTTCTTTGTATACAAACTGTTTATTGAATGAAGATATTGAGTTAAAATCTGAGAATTTGGAGCAAACAATTTTGTCAACTAGTATTGAAACTGTCGACCCAAATCCATATTGTGATGATAACCTACAAAAATCAAACAATTTGTTAATGAAATCCAGGTCTGTAGGGAGGTGATTGAAGGCTTTTTGAAATACCTGTGGAATGAGATCAGTCTGTGGAGATTTAACTCTATTTTTTACTCATTTTTAGGCTTATTTCTCCAAGTTTAAACAGTTTGCAGGAGTATTTCACTTTAACAAAGGGAATTTTGAGCAATTCTTGGGTAAAGATGGTCTTAATAGGTATTTTAGTGCTCAATTAGGAATTTGAGAGATGAAAAAATGGGTTAAGACAGGAAACAAGGGTTTCTTGAATGGTTGAGATTGTAAATATGGCTTTTTAGGAGATCTGTAGGTTAAAAGACCTTTTCAAGCCATGGAAATGATTTTTCAAGGGTTTATACTAAAGATTGAACTTAAAATAGAGGCTTTTGATGTCATGTTGTAGTTAAAAGGTGTCTTTGGCCTTCAAATAGAGATTATGTTTGTCAAAACGGAGCTTTCAGGCGTGAAATGGGTCTTTCATGTACAAAATAGGCATACAGAGAGTAACAACCGAATTTGGGAGCTAGAAAGGATTTACCAGAGGCTTACCAGTCAGGCAGAGCTTATAACGTTCACATAAACCTTATAAAAAGGGTTTTAATATTTATTATAAACCTTATAAAATGTGATATTGGTGAGTTACATATCTGCGGGAAAATTTTGTTGTTTGAACTGTGGAAAACCGCTGGTAGTTTTCGCGTTGGCTACAGGAGGTAAGCTATTTTTGGCTTTTGGAATGCGATCAAATGAAAAGGGGACACGTAGCATTGGGTTGTATTGGAAAGCAACTTTTATTGTGTGATTTTTCATAAAACATGGTTCAAGCACTTTATTTGCGCGATATAGGGTTAGGGCCGTCAGATCTAACTTAAAAAAGTGAACAGTCAGGATTAAAAGGAGACTTGTTAGGAAAGTATAGTGGGACCAGGGCATCAATTATTTACCGTTGATCTAGCGGACGGAAGATCAATGGTGATCGCTTAACGCGATGGGCTATGGTGGGGACGGAGACTGGAGTTATCGGGTGCAATGTGGATCATCGGATCTTGAAGTTGATGGAGATCGAATGGTTGATGATTAATGCAATGGGAAGGGTAAGTTTATGAAATAAAACTATCATGCTAAAATAATAACCGTTGGATTAAATTAGGGTGATCGGATGGTTCTAGTTGCATGCGATGGGGAATGATAAGGGGCTGGGAACCTTTCATCTCGTTTCTTTGGAGCCATATGATCAAATGGGTGTTGGGGATCAAAGGGTCTGAATTACATCCGATGGAGTAAAGGGATTTTGTTAAAACAGACTTTATTCAATGAAAAAGGTGGTTGGGAGGGGTATCAAGGGATTTTAACCAAGGTTAATATTGCAGTATGAGATATGTATCGAGAAATTTGCAAAGGGTTATAGTTTAACCTTAGGTTAAGGGAGTTGGGGAAGGGAAAATAAACAAGGGAATGGGTTTTGAAGTTTAGTTTAAACAAAACTTCGATATTTTTGTTTAAAACACATAATTAAACATGTTTAAAGGTTTTTTATATATTTTTTATTATATAGTTAATTAAATGATGTTGATTTAATAACCGTAGAGGGCGGGGTATTTACATAAGGATTGTTTTAGCCAAAGGGGGTATAATGTGGGTTTTATTTACACATGTGGGGATAAATAACTATGGTTAAAGTTATATTAATGGGTTTTTGGGGTTATTTTTATAAAAGGGGAGTTATATAATATAGGAAAAGATTATTTCTTAGGAATTTATTAAATAAGTTAAAGTTAATATGACAAGGAAAAATGGGAACTCAAAATACATTAATAGAACTAAGAAAAGTGAATTTTTAAAGCAGAGCTTTATTATCATAACTTAATCACTTCAACTTAGGATAAAATGTCATTTTGAGGGTTTTATACTTAATGATATGTAGGAAGTTAATCAAATGGGAATTAGAATATCTTTAAGTAAAAATGAGGTTTTTACTTAGGATTATTCAGGGAAATTAATGCATGACTGGAATAATGATGTGATTTTAGGGATTAATATAGACATTTAACACTTTCAAATAATCAGCCATAGAGTCTTGGGTCTGGTCCCAACAAAAGTCAAGGAAATGCCTTGAGCCTTTCTCACTGATATTTTAGAATGATAAATGGCTATGGGGAAGGGAATTTAGTTATTTGCAGCCCTGGTGAATAATATTTACAGTGATGCTTCTCACCTTCTTCTACCTACCCAATTTTAGCTGCTAACATTTTTTCTTCCATTTTGATTGGGTGCATTTGAGCTAGCAACCTTTACAACAGTTATTCTTTCTGAAAGCAGTAAAACTATCTAATTCTACACTTATTTCATCCAGGAATCCAGATTAAATTGTTGGATTCTCTTATTCTCTACCTAACTACTGAATTTGTCATGGTTAAACTGTATGACAATTCATTATTCACTATCTACAACATTTGAAATTGAAAAGTGACAAGTCAAGATTAAATTGTTCAACTCATCACAGATTATGGCATTTATTGACACTCTACCATAATCAACTGCAAAAGGTAAAAGTAGTGGCCTTTATACTTGCACACTTTCATTTATTCATCTTTTTCTTTGGGGTATCTTATTTTTTCTAAGTCCTCTGATCTTTCTTTTAGGACTTTTTACCCTCCTTTTTTCTTTTTTCTTTTTAAATATGGGAATACAACTTGCATAAGGCAAAGTATGTGCATATTTACAAGACCACCATGAGTCAAGTCAAAATTATGAATCCTATATTTAAATGTTGCTAACAGGCTTCACTTGGGGATGGCATTTCCTGGTGAAATATCAAGAACTTTGAGATAAGTAGCCTTCATCTTTGACCTTTGATGATCTTAGTAAGTGTCTTCTGTCTTTTGCAAACTAAAATCTGATCTGAAACCTAAAAAACACACAAAAATTTTCAAACCAACTTAATGAAAAACTAGCTGAAAATTGAAAACAAAAAAAAATGCTCAAAATTCTGAGCTTATTGGCACTCATCTACCTACTCAATCTACTGTTCAACTACTGGTTAGGTAAAATGAAATAGAAAATGAAACCATTCAAGCATTATGTACTTTGATAGATTTTGTTGCATTTTCTTGTTGATTATCAAAATTGTACTTCTGCAACCTATTAGAAACTTGTCAACAATTGAGAGGATAAGGAAATACTTGATTTCCTTTGTTGACTCTAGAAACTCTATAAAAGGATCTTCCAAAATATATACACTGATGTTTTACTAATATAAACAACTGTACATCTGTTCTGGATTGCCTTCATACCATGAATCTGAAATTTTATTTTCATCTTTATCTCCCCGCAAACTTTGTGATGATATTCCTACTGATTGTAGTGTTCGACTGTTGAAACCTTTATCATCTTGATTCTGAAATTCATAGTTATTTAATAGAGGAATGCTTTGAATGCGTTCAATATTCAACATATGTGCTATTGGATCCTGAAAAACTTGGGAAAATTGTTGCAACCTATGGCATATATAGGTTTCCATGGGACTTCATAAACTTCAACAAGTTTCTCATCCTTTTCTTTAAATATGTTATACCAAATTTCTTTTAAAAGCTGAAATGGTTCAAAACATAGTGGTATGGAACTTTCTTGTGTCATTAGATCATTTATTTCAATGGAATTTGATAATTGTAACTGTGAAACTGAAATATCTTGATCAATAGTTTCATTATCTTCTTTGTTGTCAATCACAATTCTTAAAGATTGTTGATTATTCATGGCATGAAAGTTTTTTTCTAATGAACTGAAATGAAGTAAAACAAAGAGGTAAAGAACCTTCACTTATTTCCAAATTTTGTGCATTTTCTTCCTCGCTCTCATGGCTTATCTGTATTGGCTGATAACTGTCTTCAATCTGCTGAAACTGAGTTTCTTCGTCCCACAAACTAGCTTCTAATTTCTTTGTAAAGTTAGCTTGATTTTGGAGAACATAGCTATCATCATAATGATCAAACTTAAGAAAATCATCGAAAGAAGGGATATCATCAAACATAAACATTAGATCAGCAGATTCCTCTTCCTCATATTGATCTATAATTTCATTTTCCGATCTATGATAATTTGAATTAGGAGGAATTTTTTCATGGCTATCAACCTCTTCTATTTCTTCATGGTGATTTTGAGTAAAAAATTCATCTTTCATAGTGATCTCCTATGTTCTTTCATCTAGTTTTCTTACCAAAAGGCTGAGTTTTACCTCTGCAATATTTTTCTTTTCCTCTTCTTCTGCTTTCAACTTTTCCTGTCTGATTTGTAGATTAACTTCTACATCAACTGCAATGTTCTGCATCTGTACAAGTGTTTTTGGATCTCTTTTTCTTAACCGAAATTCTATTTCTGGACCAAAGGCACTTGGATAATCCAAGAGAGCTGAATCATAAGGAGATCTAATATTTTCTGGCATTGAATAATAAATTCGATTAAATCTTTTAGAAAATTGTTGTATTGTTTCATTTGGATGTCTTTTTAACTAATTATATTCTTCCATGATCACAAAACGATTAACTTTGATTATCCATCTATCAAGGAAAATTTTGATAAACTGCTAGAAATTTGAGATGCTAGTAGCATTAGGCAGATTTTTGAGTCAACTCTTTATTCTATTTTGCAAAGAAAGAGCAAAAAGTCTAATTTTAACATCATCTTCATCAATCTCAAATAAATCCAAATAATTCTCAAAACCTTGAATATGTTTTTGGGCAGTGATACCATTCTCTCCATCAAATCTCGGAAGATATTTGTAGTATTTTTTAGGAAAGTCATGGAGTATAGGAGGTAAAATAAGGGGCTTATATCTATCTGGAACTTTATATGGTACAAGGATATGTACATGGATTGTAAGATTAGTCTTGATTATTTGAGGCTTCTTAATTGGAAAATGATCATCATTAGATTCATAAGAAAGCTGCTCAAAGAGATTAGGAGAATTATTACTTACAATCTTCAAAGGAAAATAATTAAAAACTAATCTAAGATCTTCTATAAAATACAATATACATTGAAAAACTTTCTTAATGAGAAAGAACACAATGTCTTGGATTAAGATCCAAGTTGAAAGCCTGATCTTTCCATATTGTTCTTTGAGGTTCATTCCTCCAGTGAAGTCTTGATTGTGAAATTTATTTGGAGTCTCTAGGTGGATGATTTTATCCTTTATGTGTCTGATCATTGTCCACCATCATAGATCAGATCTAAACCTGTAAAATATTTCTGAAGAAAATGTTATTCTTCCCTAGCGGAGTCGCCATTATGTTACCCACAACCTTTAAACATAATCCCAAAGTAGAAAAGATATGTATATTTTTTTTTAAATCTTCCTCTAAGATTAAACTTAAAACTGGAGAGTGGTTAGTCCCCAGTTGAGTCGCCATTATGTTATCACTCTAGTAAATTTTCTATCAGAAATATTTAAAACTTTGTAACTTACTAAAGGTAACCAAGAACCGCTTTTAGAATTCAGGATCTGGCCTTCTTGAGTTTTGGAGAGGGATCTCTCCTTAAAATTTAGCTTTGTTTTGGTAATGGGTTTTAGACTAGCTATGAGTCGGCATTGGGATTTGTTTTGAAAGTGTGGTGGGAATAAAAAGTGTTTCAAGGTAAACCAGAGGGATCTACTAGAACATTGGGCTATGGAGTCAACTTTCTAGGCAAGCAGAGCTAGGAAATAAGACTTAAAGATGCAAATGTACTAAGGGCAGATAGATGACCTTCAAAGGTTTAGAGTAGGCTTTGTTGATGGAATGGGTGAAATCTGAACAAAAGGGCACTTAAGAATCCTTAAGTTACAGAAAAGAAGATTGAAGGAGGGGATCAAACAGGGACCTAGAGCAATTGAGAATTCTATAGTTTGGTTATCAAGCAGAAAACATAATAATGCCAACTAGTAAAAAGCAGGGAGCTTTTTATCACTAATCCTGTCTAAATTATCCTAGTTGATCATTAAAGATACAAACACATTAAAATGAATGTATGGAAACTTTTTGAAAGAAAAACAATGAAAACTGGAAAAAGACTAGACTTATCTGGTCAGCACAAGAATCCTGAGTTATGATGTCTTTAATCTCAATTTCAGTCTGCTGCTTCGTTAATTGACTCACACCAACTTCAATATATCCAGAAAAATGACTAAGTAGTCTTGATAAATTTTATTCCACACAAAATACTTCCAAGAGTGAAGTATTTATACAAATTCTAAACTAAAATATCTTGAAAAAATATCAAGATTGGTTCACAAATCTCTCCAACTGTTTTAGATAAATTGAACTTAATTAAAGGACACTCAAACTAATGCATCTATTTGGCAATATTTTTTATGGATAGGTGATGAAAAAGAGGAGAATTCGAATTTGATCCAACTCTTAGTTGATGATGAGGCATCCAAGTCACTAACTATTTTCTTACTTTGTGCATTCTGCTCCAGCAATTCTACAAACTTGGGGTCCAATGATATCTTTGTATTTCTCAATCCGTAATAGATATGTAAAAAGTGAAAATGGTTATTGTAGATAAATATGTTGGTGAGATAAAACTCTTTCCGTTTCCTAAAATTTTTCTCTAGCTGTGCACAATAGGCTCTACAAAAATATGTGTAAAATAGAGTTTACAGAGTCTAAAAAATAGGCTGTAAAGATTCGCATGTATCTCTTGTTCTGTAACACCTGTGAAAAAAGTGAGATAGGTTTTGTAGACTGGTCCCTTAGGAACAAAAACCTCCTTAAGTTTTGTAAAATGTATTTCTGATTGGCCACAATCTTCTCTGCAAAATGATGACTTAACAGGAATTTTTTGCAAAAAGTGCTTTCCAACATTGTTTAATATTTCCAAAACCATAATAGTTGTTAGAAAAGTGAGAGAGGTTTTTGTGGTTGGACATCTTATGAATATAAAAATCCTTCATTTTTTCAAAATTCATTTTATATTGGTCACAATAGTTTCTACAAAACAATGACTTAAACATGAAATTTCTACAAAAATGTTCCTTCTTGTTATGTTTTTCATCTTTTCACTTCTTTGTTCTTTTGACTGTTTTACTTTCACTTTAGACAAACTTCAATGTTGGTGAAAGTATTTTCATCTCTTTTTACCATTACTACCTCCATATTTACTTTTATTGTTTACTTTTGACTGCTCTGTAACTTCATTTAAATTTTCACTCTGACTTTTACCTGATACACTTTAACCACTGATACTCTTTAACAGCTATGCTTTTACTATCCCTCTGAATTCTCATTTCACTTTTACCATTCACTGTGCACATTCCATCATTCTGATCTCTCTCTGACTTTATTTTATTTTTCCTTTGTATACAAACTGTTTATTGAATGAATATATTGAGTTAAAATTTGAGAATTTGGAGCAAACAATTTTGTCAACTAGTATTGAAATTGTCGACCCAAATCCATATTGTGATGATAACCTGCAAAAATCAAACAATTTTTTAATGAAATCCAGGACTGTAGGGAGGTGATTGGAGGCTTTTTGAAAGACCTGTGGAATGAGATCAGTCTTTGGAGATTTAACTTTGTTTTTAGGCATTTTTAGGCTTATTTCTCCAAGTTTAAATAGTTTGCAAGAGTATTTCACTTTAACAGAGGGAATTTTGAGCAATTCTTCGGCAAAGATAGTCTTAATAGGTATTTTAGTGCTCAATTAGGAATCTGAGAGATGAAAAACTTGGTTAAGATAGGAAACAATGGTTTCCTGAATGGTTGAGATTGTAAATATCAATTTTCAGGAAATCTGTAGATTAAAATACCTTTTCAAGCCATGGAAATTATTTTTCAAGGGTTTACACTGAAGATTGAACTTAAAATAGAGGCTTTTGATGTCAATATGTGGCATTTAAAAGGTGTATTTTGCCTTCAAACAGAGATTTTGTTGGTCAAAATGGAGCTTTCAGGCATGAAATGGGTCTTTCAGGTACAAAATAGGCACACACAGAGTAAAAATCAGATTCAAGAGTTGGAAAGGATTTGCCAGAGGTTTACCAGTCGGGCAGAGCTTATAACGTTCACATAAAACTTATAACAAAGGTTTTAACCTTTATTATAAACCTTATAAAACATAATATTGGTGAGTTACATATCCGGCGGGAAAATTTTATCGTTTGAAATGTCGAAAACCACTAGTAGTTTTCACGTTGGCTGCAGTCGGTAAGCTGTTTTTGGCTTTTGGAACGTGATCAAATGAAAAGGGGACACATAGCATTGGGTTGTATTGGAAAACAACTTTTATCGTGCGATTTTTCATAAAACATGGGTCGAGCACTTTATCTGTGCGATATAGGGTTAGGGCCATCGGATCTGACTTCAAAAAGTGAACAGTCGGGATTAAAAGGAGACCTGTTAGGAAAGTATAGTGGGACCAAGGCATCAATTATTGATCGTTGATTTAGCGGATGGAAGATCAACGGTGATCGCTTAACGTGATGGGCTATGGTGGGGACGGAGACTGAAGTTATCGGGTGCAATGTGGATCATCGGATCTTGAAGTTGATGGAGATCAAACGGTTGATGATTAACACAATGGGAAGGGTAATTTTATGAAATAAAACTATCGCGCCAAAATAAGAACCGTTGGATTTAATTGGGGTGATCAGACGGTTCTAGTTCCATGCGATGGGGAATGATAAGGGGTTGGGAGCCTTTCATCGCGTTTGTTTGGAGCCGTATGATCAAATGGGTGTTGGGGATCGGAGGGTCTGAATTAAATCCGATGGAGTAAAGGGATTTTGTTAAAACATTTTATTCAATGAAAAAGGTGGTCGGGAGGGGTATCAAGGGATTTTAACCAAGGTTAATATTGCAGTATGAGATATGTATCGATAAATTTGCAAAGGGTATAGTTTAACCTTAGGTTAAGGGAGTTGGGGAAGGGAAAATAAACAAGGGAATGGGTTTTGAAGTTTATTTTAAACAAAACTTCAATATTTTTGTTTAAACACATAATTAAACATGTTTAAAGGTTTTTTTATATATTTTTTATTATATAGTTAATTAAATGATGTTGATTTAATAACCATAGAGGGTGGGGTATTTACATAAGGATAGTTTTAGCCAAAGGGGGTATAATGTGGGTTTTATTTACACATGTGGGGATAAATAACTTTGGCTAAAGTTATATTAATGGGTTTTTGGGGTTATTTTATAAGACGGAGTTATATAATATAGGAAAAGGTTATTTCTTAGGAATTTATTAAATAAGTTAAAGTTAATATGACAGGGAAAAATGGGAACTCAAAATACATTAATATATCTAAGAAAAGTGAATTTTTAAAGAAAAGCTTTATTATCATAACTTAATCACTTCAACTTAGGATAAAATGTCATTTTGAGGGTTTTATACTTAATGATATGTAGGAAGTTAATCAAATGGGAATTAGAGTATCTTTAAGTAAAAATGAGGTTTTTACTTAGGATTATTCAGGGAAATGAATGCATGACTGGAATAATGATGTGATTTTAGGGATTAATATAGACATTTAACACTTTCAACTAATTAGCCATAGAGCCTTGGGTCTGGTCCCAACAGAAGTCAAGGAAATTCCTTGAGCCTTTCTCACTGATATTTTAGAATGATAAATGGCTATGGGGAAGGGAAGTTAGTTATTTGCAGCCCTGGTGAATAATATTTACAATGATGCTTCTCACCTTCTTCTACCTACCCAATTTTAACTGCTAACATTTTTTCTTCCATTTTGATTAGGTGCATTTGAGCTAGCAACCTTTACAACATTTATTCTTTCTGAAAGTAGTAAAACTATCTAATTATACACTTATTTCATCCAGGAATCCAGATTAAACTGTTGGATTCTCTTATTCTCTACCTAACTACTGATTTTTTCATGGTTAAACTGCATGACAATTCATTATTCACTATCTACAACATTTGAAATTGAAAAGTGACAAGTCAAGATTAAATCGTTCAACTCATCACAGATTATGGCATTTATTGACACTCTGCCATAATCAACTGCAAAAGGTAAAAGTAGTGGCCTTTATACTTGCACACTTTCATTTATTCATCTTTTTCTTTGGGGTATCTTATTTTTTCTAAGTCCTTTGATCTTTCTTTTTGGACTTTTTACCCTCTTTTTTTTTTTTTTTTTTTTTTTTTTTAACAATATATGGGAATACAACTTGTAGAAGGCAAAGTATGTACATATTTATAGGACCACCATTAGTCAAATCAAAATTATGAATCCTATATTTATAGGTTGCTAACAAAAGGTAAATAGTAAAAGTAAATACAGAGGCAGTAAATGGTAAAAAGAGATGAAAATACTTTCACGAACAATTAATTTTATTCTAAAGTAAAACAGTTAAAAGAACAAAAAGGTGAAAAGATGAAAACATAACAAGAAGGAACATTTTTGCAGAAATTTCATGTTTAAGTCGTTGTTTTGCAGAAATTATTGTGACCAATCCAAGATGAATTTTGAAAAACTACAGAAGGTTTATGTTCCTAATATGTTCAAATACAAAAACCTCTCTCACGTTTCTAACATCCATTATGGGTTTCGAGATATTAAACAATATTTTAAAGCACTTTTTGCAGAAAATTCCTATTAAGTCATAATTTTCCAGAGAAGATTGTGGCCAATTAGAAATACATAATACAAAACTGAAGGAGGTTTTTGTTGCTAAGAGCCCTATATACAAAAATGTATCTCACTTTTTGAATATGTGTTACATAACAGGAGATACGTGCGCATCTTTACAGCCTATTTTGCAGACTCTGTAAAACTTTGTTTTACACATCTTTTTTCAGAGCCTATTGTGGATAGTTGGAGCATAATTTTAGGGAACTCAAAGAGTTTTATCTCACCAACATATTTATCTACAATGACCTCTTTCGTTTTGTACATATCTATTTCGGATTGAGAAATACAAAGATATCATTGGACCCCAAGTTTGCAGAATTGCTGGAGCAGAATGCACAAAGAAAGGAAACAGTTAGTGACTTGGATGCCTCATCATCAACTAAGAGTTGAGATGAAATTCGAATTCTCTTCTTAGTCATCATATATCCAGGAGTATAGTGCCAAATAGGTTTATTAGTTTTGAGTTTCCTTTTATTAAGTTCTATTTATGTAAATCAGTTTGAGATATTTTGTAAACCAATATTGATATTTTTCAAGATATTTGAGTTGATAATTTGTTTAAATACTTCACTCTTTGAAGTATTTTGTGTGGAATAAAATTGCTGAGATTATTATAGATATTTTTGCTGGTACTTTGGAGGCTCATGTGTTGATTGCATAGCAGCAGACTAAACAATAGCTAACTGGACTTCATAACTCAGGATTCTTGCGATAAGCTAATGAGTAAAGTGATTTCTTTATGTCATTTTTTTCTTTTCTGAAGTTCCATTCAATTTCATATATGTGTTCAAATCTGAATGATTAATTAGGAGTATTATTTTAGGATAAGAGTAAAAAGCTCCATGTCTTAAATAATTGATCATTTCAATGTTTTCTGTTGATTTCTTGACCTAGGAATTATTAGTTGCTCTTGAGTCCCATTTGACCTCTGCCTCCTTCTCCTTATTTCTGGATCAAAGGATCCTTCACTGCCCTTTATCCCGAAAGAAAGCCATCCCATCAAATCAAACTATTCAAATCTCTGAGGATTATGTACCTTGCCCTGAGTAAATTAGCATCCTTTTGGCCTTGCCTCCAGTTTTTCTTGCTACATCTTGACTCCATAACCCAATGGACTAGTCGATCCCTCTTTAATTTGTCTCCAAGTAATCTTATTTCCCACCAAAACTTTCAAACAAAATCCAAGTGCCCAATCATACCTAGCCTAAAATTTAATCCAAAATAGAGTTAAATCATAAAGAGAGATCCCTCTCTGAAATTTAGGAGGGCTAGATCCTGGATTTCAAAAGTAGGTTTTTGGTTACCTCTATTAAGTTACAAAGTTTTAAATATTTCTGATAGAAAATTTACTAGAGTGATAACACCACCAACCAACCTTTGAACTCGAAATTCCTTTAGATTACTGGTTCTCCACTTCAGTTAACTGATTCCAAGTGCTTCATGAGAATATATTAACATTTATTGTCCAATTATTATTAATGGATAATAATAGTCGATATGCATCTATAAATATACATGCAATCTATAAATAGACTTTACACATACATCTAAAAATAGAAAATCATCTATAAATAGAATTTTCTCATCTGTTCTAAAAATATACTTACACCTGAAAATAGCTTGAGGATCCATGCTAGTGTAGGTGCTTAATTTTCACTAAGATCATCATCTTGTTGAATCTCACCAATTCCTTCCTATCCTTGTATTCCTTGTGACATCATAAAAATCTCTACTTGAACCTTTTAAAAATATTAATCATTTATTTAAAAGCCCCAAAGAGAAATATAACTATATATTTGGCCAAAACATTTACTAAATTCAATACTCATGTAGAAAATCATACACCAATAAACTAGTAGATCTTTCAAATCTAACATGAAGGAACATATAGTAGATAAATTCCATAACCACAACTACATGTATAAGTATATTATTTACAAACAGAGACATAATTATAAACACCTTATTAGTTTTCATCAAACCCAAATTCTTACCTCACTTCTTTTTTTCTATATATGATTAAAAAACAAAAAAAAATATACTAAAATACTAAAATAATTTTTTCATCAACAAAGTTCTTACCTCACTTACATTCAAGGAGAACTAGAAATTGAAAAATATACTAAATTCAAGGAGAAATAGAAATTGAAAACCATACTAAGATTATAACAACAAACTTCAAGTAAATCTTAAAAGGCCACCATTTACCCTCTTAATCATACATCATTTTAAAGAAAAGATTTCTAGTGTTTTTATTTTCATTTGTCTATTTTGTAAGGAATTTTACTAAACACTTGGCATTCCATTGCCTCTAGTTAATTTTAATTTCTTTTAAATATGTTTTTATCTTTATTTTTTCTCTTCCTTATTTTTACTTTACTATTTTATTAACCTTTGTTTTAATTTCTTTCTTTCTTTAATTTAATTTATTTTACTTTATATTTTTAATAAATCTATAAAATAATTTATTTTAATTTTTTTTATTCAGTTTATGTAATTAATTTAATGATGAAATAACATTTTCCAAAAAAAATTTCATGTTAATTTTAATCTTTAAAATAAAATATATATTATTTAGTTTTTATGATTTGAATGCTTTTTTTAAATTCAAAAATATATTTTAAATAAATAAATAAATCTTTTAAATAACAAAAATTTCATAATTTTAATTGAAATTATATGGTATAGTGAAAAAATAATTCCATTTATAAATAAAGTTAATTTGTTTTATTTAATTATTTCCAATATCATACTTACCGGTACATATTAATTTTAATTATACTTACTGATACATATTAATTTTAATTATATAAAGTAATAAAGGAAATTCTAAAATAGTTAATATACAAAATTTATTATATAAGGAAACTTTCATCAAAAATTTTAAATGAATTAAATATTAAGCATTCATAGGAAACATTTAATATTAATATGAATAATTATTTAATAATTTTTATTTTTTAAATGTGAAAATAATTATTTAAAACGTGGTGTTTTTTTTATTGATAATTAGATACATACTCAAAAACATGATGGTATTTTATTATTTGAATAGAGAATGAAAAGAAAAAATATCATATTTATTTATTTTTTAAATGAAAAAAAAAAATATTTAAAAGGAGGAGATGATATTTATTATTTGAAAATTTAATGAAGATGATAAAAAACTAATTTTAAAAATTCATATACGATGTTTAAAATGTAAAGGTTGTAATTATATTTTAACGAGAGAAGTAATATTTTACGTAAATTTATCAAATTAAATGTAAGTATGTATCTGGTTTTACTATCAGATGGCTGACATTGTTCTTAGTCCTCTTCTTTTATTACCAAACTAAACGGTTCCTCTCTGCTTATTTAGGATCAACCTTTCTAGTTCTCGGATCGAGAAGACTACGAGAGTGTATTCTCGATCTCATGCCCAAAAAACAAAATACAATACTCAAGTATCCAAATTTCCAGTTTAAAATTAGAACCCTAGATTCATTCGTTTATTTGTATTGCTCCTACTTCTACGTAGCCTCCAGTTTCTTCCATATCCTCTCATGAACTCTCCCAAAAGACAACCCCCTCCCTCGCCCGCAACGTCTTCCTCCCACACCATTTAACATAAAAGAATCACTTAATCTCCACACCATTTAACATAAAAGAATCACTTAATGCAGTCGATTCCTATCACCTGACATCAACTCAGTTGGTCACCACCTTTGAATCTCATAATTAAACCATTCCTTGTTTGGATCCCTAGATAATTTATTTATTTACTTATTGCTAGATAAACACCACCCGGAATCACAATTCTTCCAACATTATTTTTACAACATTTATACATATACATTATTCATTACCATCCTTCATGTAATGCATGTATAGTTTACATTAATAAATTATGGTATCAAAGCTCACTCATATGATCATTTTACTTTACATTAATGGTAATTATATCACCTCTATTAACATGATAGAAATTGTATCATCCATACATGATACTTTATAAAGATATGAATTGTACTTTAGTATTATATTAGTTTCAACGGTGATTATGGATGTCATTTTGTTTTTGGAATGTTTTAATATAGGAAATTGTGTTATATCTATGTACAAATGAAAAATTAATTTGTTTGGAATTTATCTTTAATAGAATTATAACACTTGTTTTTCACATTTTTAGAATTTGAATGGTAATAAAATGAAGTTAAGGGTATAGTTTTTGGAAATTAAAAATTTATTTAAATCATAATATTATTGAATTTTAAGCTTATGCACTCATTATATTCTTGATCATTAGGTATTTAATTTAGTGTTGAACCTTTTTAATAATCAATTAATATGTATACTAGTGCAGTTCATGTGATGCATGTGTATGTATCTATTAGATGTATTTCTTGTATGAATCTCAATAATCCTATTATGTCAGTAAGTCAAGATCGATCATTACATACATCTCTCTTTTAGAAAAGGTTGTCTTGAAGTGAGGGTTTATATAGTATATTAATAATTAATCTAATGATCAATATAATCATGTAACAATTTTGTTCCACGATTGAATTCTCATTTATAATGTGACGACACTTAAAATTTGTATTATGAGCATCCATTGGTTACACCTTAGTAGTCATACTCTACCCCAACAGAGTTCCCAAGCTACTCTAGAATCATCCTATCCTTCCTAACCTCTTCTGCCCCCATCCTATCTGTCGTCTGCTGGAATATGCAATGGTGTCAACTATTGTTGGGTATGGAGCCTGATTATCTTTCTTATTTAGATGTATCGTCGTGTTGGACTCCAATTCCTAACAAGGAGACAATGCTACCCATCATTTAATTGGTGTCACGGGGGTCTAGGGGGGCGATGGAAATTTTATGAGCTCCCTATGGTGGGGGTTTGGGGGCATCAGCCCTGAAGATGAAAATAGATGTAAAATTGATTTGTAAAATATTATAATTTCATATTCAATCTGGGATGTTCATTAGGCGGATGATTTGACTGTATACATTATGTTTAATTTAGGGTTTTTTTCCTTAGAAGGTAACCTCTCAGTTTATATAAGGGAATTGTATTACGGGTTGAGTATTATGCGTGTATTTTGTGCGAGAACAAGAGAGGGGGAATGTGTGAGAAAGTAGAGGAAATTACAACGGATCTATTGTAGGTTGTATCTCTTCATTTTTCTAGATAATATAAAGGAATGACTAGATGTTTCTCCATGGATGTAGCCCAAATTGGGTGAACCACGTATATTTGTGTCCCTCACATTTTATATGTTTTATGTGTTTGTGTTTCCATATATTTTACGTGTTCTACTAATTTTTAATATATAATTTTCTAACAAACGGTATCGAAGTTGAAGGTATATTTGGCTGATAAATTCGCAGGAAATAAGGGTTCCTGGTTCGAGTGGGAGAAATGGTGGAAGATGGTAGGTTTAGGGTCGAGAAATTTAACGGCTGAAACCACGAGCTGTGGAAGATGTAGAGATAATATTTATAAGTTCAAAAGTTGTTTTAAAAATATTTCCTCATGGATATATTGAGAATATGGGTAGAATAAGTGTAATTGTTGAGAGAGAGGGAGTACTTATGAGAAGGAAACCCAACGAATCCCGCAGAGAAATTTCTTGCTCTTTAAATCCTTTACATACACCACTTTCACGTTGTCTAAGGGAAGAATCAAGCTGTCCACCTCTAAGTCGGTGACCTATTTTTCCATGAAAATATTTCCCTACTCAATCTCCTCCATAATATACATAAAATTTCAAGTGAGCATTTACCTTACTATAAAAGCCACACAAGTATTTACCTCATTATTACTTTCTATGGAGACCTCTTCCATGTAGTAGAAAATACTAAGAATGGTGAGAGAAGACACATCATTAGTGAACTCATGAAGCACTATTTTTTTGTAGTGCCTTGATCTCCTTTGTGTAGAAATTTGCGCCACTACATGAATTAAGCTTCATATTCAAAATAATAATAAGAAGAGGTAGTTGTAGGAAGGTCACTGTGAATGATGTAGTTTTTCTAAAATACAAATACTTGAGATTGTTTACAGAAGTCTTCAAATCATTTAGCCAACAACAACAGGTAACTTTTAAATTTTCAAGATCACAGCATTTTGCTACAAGTTGTTCAACCATGTGATCAGTAATAAATATAAATTATAGAAAAGCAGGCTATAAGGTATCTAACATTGCAAAAAAAAAGGAGATATTTGTGTCAAATGAAATCTCTTAAGCTTTAAAAAAGTGAGGCATTCACAAGGAAACAAAAATTGGAAGATTAGCAGAGCATTCAAGAGTGATTGGTTTATATCTTTTTAAAGAGGCACAACTTACCCACTTGACAACATTTTCTCATCATTCACTTAATCATAAATGACACTGAAACCTATAAAATTTCAAGTTGGACAAATGATAGAAAATAATATTATAAATTAATTTTTTTGTAAATTTAGCACTTGAAAAATTAAAATGGGATAATAAAATCCAAAGACATCACCATCTATGGGAGACCAAAAAACATCTGCCATGGAACCATCCCAACCAGGTAGTCAATGGTTCCATATTCTTTGTTAGGATTTATGAACTTCTTTTGTTCAGCACAACGATTACTCTTTGGCTCGTAGAATACATACATAAGACCTACTAAATTCCCTCTTCTTATCTAGCTGATTTTACTTTTGGTTGGACCTTGCATCTTTCTTTAACTAGGATAACGAAGCAAGTAGGAAAAGCGCCAATTAACTCATTTGATCAAGTCAATGTGAGTTATTAAACTAATGAGAGCTATACCTTTGACACACGTGCAAATCAACCTAGATATTTTTCAGGTTGCGGATTTAGTTTGCAGGCTGAAGGACATGGCGCAATGAAGTTTAGAGCAAGAGTGGAAATATCTCATTCAAGAAAACCTAGAATAATTAAATTCAAAAGACCATTTAATGCAAATGTGGTGAATTGTAAGGTTTGACATTAATTCTGCAGTTGTTATTTACTATCCTCAATTATGTTTTAAGTACAATAGCCCATCCTAAGTTTTAAATGTTATATTGTCATGTGTTAATGTATTATAAATATATGTTCTAATATAAAAGGTATGTATAAGTCTGTTGACATAGTATTGGATATAAGTTGTTATCATCGAAAAATCGGATAGGTAAAGGACATCATGAAATGTCAAGCAGAACGATTTATAGGATGGAAAAACATTACAGAATCTGGAAAATTTAACTTTCTCTAAGGTCAAATGGAAAAATTATTAAGTCGCGCACATACGACACTGGCACAAATCTCTCCACGTGATATTTTCTTTGATATCAGTGCAAATCTATGTGGTTATCCCTGAATAAGTCGCGCAGTTGTGGGTATGGTGGAACATCACCATTCGGGACAACTTTTCACACTTCAGGAAGAAGATTCTCCACTTGAGGCCACCCAAGGACAGCTTCCTAGAGCCACTTTGAGGCCTCAAGTGAGAAGACAATGGAATCAACCACCACTCTTGGGTCACTATCCCATTGTACCAAGAGAGGGAAGAAGATTTGAATTTTGCCTATAAAATACCACCATGAGAAGAACAATTTAGAACACATTATTATGTTGTCCAAATTGCCCACGAGCAAACTAGCAGTGTGTTGTCCAAGCAGAAAAGGAGTGAAGGGATTCATTTGTTGGCCATCCAACATCTCAATCCAAAAGGCGAAGTGAATCAGTTTTCCGTTATCTGATCACTCTCTCTAGGAGAAGAGATAGGCTTGCAAACAGCTTAAGGGAAGAGCCCTCCTTGCTTTGATTATTAGAGCTCCATAGCTCTAAGGACTCACAGCGAGTGTTTTAGTGTTCTACCTATTTTTTACCAGCAACAGCTAATAAAAGGGGATTCATTCTCCATTGGTATTATTAGTTTGCTTACTCGATATTGAGCTTGTTTTATATTTGTACTTTTTGTTTCTTGTTTCCTCCTCTTTTGTAGTATGCTATGTTTTATAACTAGATTTTCTATATGTTATGATGCTTCACTAACCATCTAACAACCCATTTTTTCCCCATTTTTTCCCTATGACATTGCTTATAGGATAGCAATCACCCCTACCAAGCACCGATGCATTTTGTACACCCTCATACTAAACACACCAATAGAGGATTGGCGACTCCACTTCTTTTTCCTCTTAAGCTAAGTGGTTGTTGTTTTGCAGAACCTCTTTTCTGCTTAAGAGTGTTGCAGGACCATTTCTCTTCTTTCTCGACTTCTCTCATTCAACATCTATGAAAAGATTTAGTTTAGGAAAGGATGAAGTTCCATTCACATTAAAACTGCACGCGTTTAGCTCAGACAGATGCACAGGTCCACGCGCCTGTGTAGAAATAACCCGCGCGGAAACTAGTGAGCCTTTTTTTCACTGATTTTCTCCATTTTTTGCAAGTGTAAAGTGACTGGCAGCCCATAATAAATATACCAAAACTATGTTATGGTTTTTCTTAACTTTTAGGACATGTTTTTAGCTAAACTTTAGCTTAGCTATTACATAGTTCTAATTTTGGTTTATTATCACAAATTCACATAGTTTAATTAGGAGGCAAGTAAGTTGTTTTTAAATCCACACATGCTATCTGAATGAACTAATTATTGATAATAGACACCAAACACATAGGTAATTAGCGATGTAAGTGGCCAATATCCACACTTCTTTAGCTATTTTTCATTTTTTCAAATTTTTGCATTAAGTTTAGTTTAAATTTTGCATAAGGATTCGGGACTAGGATCAAAGTATATAAGAAAGAAAGTAATCTCTGGCACCATTGCACCTCCTGGTGATCCTAGGTATGCATATGAATGCTTTCTTTTGATAGTTTTCCATCTCCCTATAGTGCAACATTTAGTCTAATTAGGAAAAATTGTAAGCGGCCCATTATCCACGCATTGTTTACTTTATGAAAGGAACAATCAAATATAGTTTGATTAGGAGGGAGTGGAAAGGATCATCACATATCCACTTTCTATAACATTGCGATTATACACTTCATTACACACACGAAAATTCAGTAAGTTATGATTTTTGTCCTCTTCTTATCGTCACTTCACCAAGGCACACCATAAGAAAAGTAAGTCTCCTTAAAAGTAACCATTAATTGAACTCATTAAAATCTCCCCAAAAAGGCCACAAAAGAATTAATAGTTTAGGTTAGGACCATTAGGGGTAGGCATCCAATAAGACTCCATGGTCATTTGACATTCTTGAAACATAGAATTTTATTGTTTAGGTAGATAAAAATCCATCTATCCACCGACGGAATAGAATTCCTGAGTGCCATAGACACCCAATTCAAAGGGGGTTAAGCTTAGGACCAGTGTGTGCGGTACTATTTGGGGCTACCTGAACCATGTAGTGCTCTGTACTGGTAGATGAATAACAAGAAGCTCAAGACTCAAACTCTCAAATGGGCCGATGGTAGTTTAGTGGCCAAATATAGGGCATCCTTCCCTATAGGTAACGATGCAGGAAGCACTAGATCCTCTTTCCATTACCCTAGTCGATTCTTTGGCTGCTGGAAGGCATCGCCAAATCTTTTGGGATGTTAGCCCCAATACCCACCAGAGGATATCTTCACAAGGCCTAGTTACATTTGAAAGTGTGAGGATGATTAGGTATTATAGGATTTTTGAGTATCATACATGAAACAACCAAAACCATATTTTTTTTATTGGGTGATCACATAGGATTAATCTAAAGGAGAAATATAACTTTTAATTTTTTCTTTGTTTTATGTATGTGATCACATTTTTTCTTTGATAATAATCTCTCTCCTCTCAGAAAAACTAAAAAATATTTCCAAAAATAAACCGAGTCGACACCATAACAGAGCCAACAGGACCTCATCGATCTAGACATTTTTTGGAACTCCCCCCATTAGAGGGAGGAGTACCAAGTCTTTCGCCATTCAAGCATCAAAGATGAAACACAACCACCCTTATTGGTTCATCCTTTATTAGGGCATCTTTAGTTGGGAACCCCCAAGGGTCACCGAACACCACACCTGTGGAAACCCCCTCAGGGTCACCATACACCACTCTTCCCACAACCCCCAGAGGGTAGAGGAGTGCTACCCATTTGGGGAGCCAAAAAAACACCCAGCTGGGTACGTCATAGGGTACTATCCCCCATACACAACCAGATTCCTGTGTTTCCATAGTCTACAATGGCACTCAATACTTAGTTACCTTTCATAGCATATCTAAGCATCCCAGATCTATCAAAGTTAACAAATGATCCCATTTCACACAATCCCAATTGGCCCCCCATGCCCACGAAGCTCCTGTCGGAAATTCCAAAATTTGGAGGGAAGCAAGCGGAAGAACCTGGAAATCATGTAATGAATTTCCACATATGGTGTTTGTCGAATAGCATTATTGATGATACTATTTGATTAAGACTATTTCAGCGCACCTTAATCGTGCCAGCTATGAAATGGTATGTGGAGTAGCCTTCTGCTTCAAATGGAACCTTTAGCAGCCCCGCTATTGCATTCCTCACCTATTTTCAGTTACCCATCCACCACGATTTAGGAATGGATTAACTGACTCATTCTAGTCAAACGCTAGTCATGCATATCTTAGACCATCTCCATGAATGGTGGCGACATCGAATTTTGTGCAAAGGCAAACTCGATGATCAATTTTTACTGGATCTATTCTTTAAAACTCTCACATCAGAGATTTCAAGGACGTGGCAACCAAAGGAACTAATTCCGAAGAAGATGCCATTAGTAAATCCCAACAACTCGAGCTGATATACACCGAGTCAGGATACATTTATAACATTCTGCCTAATGCCTCACATTTGCAAACATACAAAGAATTTCCAGGTGCATCGAATGCTGCAAACGGATTAATCGGGTCATTAACACAAATTCACCTATGTAATAGTATCTCGTACCCCGGTTACTCGTATGATCCTAATTATAACACCCCGCAACCATGCTACCATCAGATTCATCTTGTGGCTCTACAAAACATGGCCAATAGGGCGTCCTCGTACCATCATCAGTAGGGTAGAGCGTACCCTCCCTCGCAGGGGACCTAGTACACAGCTAGGAATGCTAACGGAAGAGCTCGCCTCCAGCAACAATATACAAACCAGGGATAGGGACCCCAATATTCCCCCCACTAGCACAAAACCCACCGCTAAAAAATAATGCACTGGTGAACTTCATGCAACCTTCTCAGGCCCAACTGTGCCAGTCTTATGACTAGGAGAATCGTAGTCATCCTCCTAACGTGGAAAGGAAAAATCCAGAAAATTAACAAAAGAGAGATCCTGGACAGGGGGGAAATAACCAACAATGCCCTGCACAATCTCAGGCTGGGGGAAACCCCAACCGAAATCAAAACTAGGAGCCAAATAAATCCCAAGGGTAGAAGAAGAGGGATAATATATGGACAAACCACTCATGTGCTATTTGTGGTGAGTATGGCCATTACACTCATCATTTCCCTGAATAACCTGAGCTACAGAAGCTCCAAGGTAACTGTGGACAGGGGGCCCTACACAACAAACAGTTGTAATGTAGGAGCCCTTCCCCCAACAAGGGGCGGTTAGTACCCAACAACAACAACCACCCAAAAATGATTCTGGAAACAACATCCATGAAATCTATATGACTAGCGAGGAAATTTTATTTCAAACACAGAATCAAAGCTACGATACCTCACCAGACACCAGTTCGTCAGGGGCTAGCATGAGTGCACGTACCGCACCATTGACTATATCAAAAATTCCTATTGAATCCCTGCCAAAAATGGCTAAGGGTCCAACAAGGCGAGTAGGACACCACTCCAAAGTGGCCTATAATTATAACATCGTGGATTATTTAGCACAATCTCTCACTTCCATGTCAACTTTAGAGGTCCTGCAATATTTTCCAAAGCAAAGGAAAGCCTTACTTTCCACATTAGGCGCCATCTACCCTGTCGATTCGTGCCTAATGGATTTTGACTTAGATAAAGCCACCCCCAAGATTCCTTCATTGGTCTCCTTCCAGATACCAATGTCAGTACAGAAAATCACTATACAATGATGTATCATTGACGAGAGTGCATTTACATGCATCATGTCAAAAAGCATTTGGTAGAAGTTGGGGTCTCCCAACCTGAAGCCATCTGACATCACACTTAGAGCATACGATGGGCACCCTGCTGCTTCCATCAGTCTCTATCAAAATGTCTCGGTCTGCTTGGCTAGAAAGACAGTTCTCATAGATATTGAGGTCTTAGACACTCATCTTGACTACAATATACTCCTTGGGTAGAGATATATGTATGCCATGTCTGCCATAGCATCCTCCATCTTTCAGATTATGATGTTCCCCCACGAGGATCGCATCATCATCGTCGACTAGTTGACATACCATGACAAATGACCCATGACGAATGTCAATGTCATTCTACCCTATGTAGACACATCTTCATAATCACTCATGATGTACTAAGAATATGGCCATGACCAATTCAAACCATCATCTATCCTTGAATCATTCCTAGGAGATCCCCCTATTATACCAGAATCATCCGCTGATATCACAGGGGCCCTAGTGTGTATGAGGTCATCATCAAACACCGAAGCTAGCCAGCAGACAGAGACTAGTAGTAATGAAACCGAGGCCACATGCATGAATTTTCTACCCTACACCATCTCCCAAACTCCATTTCTATACCCTCCACCATTTTTCGTGTCACAACAAGTCTTGGCAATGATAACATTACCAAACATGTCGTTTGTGATACCTGTCTAGTACCTAGTCTAGAAAACATGTTGGGAGCCCCTGGCATTACATCTATAAGAATAACCCCCATCCCTCCTCAGGAGGCGACACCGGTTAAAGAGATGCGGTTGAAGGGTCCAACGAAATTGATAGCCCATTTCTCAAAAGGTTCAAGGACTACCTATGGCTGCAAAGGAATTTCATCAACTCGACTGGGTTGTCCCATGCATTGGAAACTATCACACCTCCGGACATAATTTCACGCATCTCGAATGATAGAAGACCAGTAATATCCCATTTGTAGCACCTTATGGCTTGTTCTTTTCTCTGCAAAATTCTCCCCACAAGGGTCATCATCGGTAGCCTTCAGCACTTCATAAATATCATCCTCAGATATATAACACCGAATCTGCTTATCGGCTCCTGTATGAAAGAGGTACCCTGCCATCCAAGAATATCAGGCACTGTGATGAATAATTTTTCATTGTTCCCTATATGAAAAATGATGAGGCACCTTCCCTGTAGCAAGATAGTTAGCAATATCTGCATACCACAGAGGATTAGTAGAAATTTCAAAAAGATGCTCATCGGGAAAACTATCTTCTATAGGTGTGCATTCATCATTTTTATCCATTCTAGAAAGAAAATCAGGACCTACATTATCATCCTAAGCAAAAATTTGGCATCATTAAAACCCTAACAACTATGGCGTCCAGAATTTCAGACTCTCTCCAACTAGAGCATGAGATAAACCACCTTCACCATGTCTTTAAACATATTGGATATAATAAAGACGCCATCAATAAAACTATTTACCAAACCCTTAATAACAATAGCATAAAAATAACTTTTGACATCCCTAAAATCTCTTTGCCTTACATCAAAGGAACTACTGATAAAATTTCCAGAATCCTAAACAAACATAACATTAATATTGCCTTCACTCCCCCTAATACCATTAGAAATATTGTAGACTTTGCCAAGGACCCTATAAACCCTATATTGCAAAAATGAGTCTACATCATATCGTGCTCTTGTGGAAAATAATATATTGGTGAAACTAGTAGATCCCTTAACATTAGACTTAAGGAGCACACTGTTGACATATCTAGGAATAGAACTAAAAATCATCCTTGGCAGAACATGCTTTCTCATCCTCACATTACATATGAATGGAAGATGCTAAACTTATATCCAAAGAAGATCATTACCTAAAAATAAAAATCAAAGAGGCCATAAAAATCGAAAAAAGGAAAAATAACATGAATCGTGATGATGTCCTTAACATCAGCAATAGTTGGAAACCTCTAATATATCATACCTCTCATGACATCAATTTTAATAATAATAAATATTTGAAGTTATAATTTGTGTTAAACTTTCTACCTTACTCTATAATATTACCTCTCCAATTATTAATTTCATAATTTTTTAACACAATAATTTCTTAACATTATTATTATAAAAATAATAAAAACTAATTAATTAAACAAATAAATAATTAAGTAAAAAATAGTAATAATAATAAAAATAAAAATAAATAGATATTAAATAAATAAATAATAAAAAAAATTACATTAGCTTTTCTTCCAACCGACCTCCTCAATAAAAATAAAAATAATTTTTTTCCTAAAAAATTACTATTTATATTATTATTCTTTTGCCCTAATCCTCACAAATATTTCAATGAATATCAGGCGTTTACCCCAGAAGATGGACTCAATAAAGAATTTTGAAACGTTGGGTTATTAAAAATACTCAGAATAGGTTATTCCTCTAATTTGAAAAATACATTATCTCTTCCCGGTTTGTCTACTATTGTGATATCAAATACTTGAAGCAATAGAAACCATCTTGTAATGCGACCAGGAGTGATAGGTTTATTCATCAAATACCTTATTGTTGCATGATCAGTATGTACAAAAGTAGGATACCCGGTGATGTAGTGTCGTAACTTATTGATAGCATAGATGACAACCATGAATTCTTTTTTAGTCACTGTGTAATTTAATTCAGCAGGAATTAAATTCTTGCTGACATAGTAAACTGCATACGGTGTTTTGTCTACATGTTGTTCTAAGACTACTCCCACTACTATTTGAGAGAAATCAACATGTATGTGAAATGGCAATGCCCAATCGAGTCCTTGAAGGATCGAAGCTTTGAAAACCAGTCCCTTGATTTTCACGAAAGCTGCTTCACAGTCTTCTATCCACAAAATTTTTGCATCTTTTGTTAGTAATTGAAAAAGTGGATGTGCTAGCTTAGAAAAGTTTTCTATAAAGCGTCTGTAATAACCAGCACAACCAATAGAGCTATGTACCTGTGCAGGTGTCTTGGGTACCGAGAAGTGCAATATTACCTCTACTTTAGCCGGATCAACTCAAATTCCAGCAGCTGATAGCAAATGTCCCAATACTATTCCTTCTTCCCTCATCATATGGCATTTGAATGTACTCAAAGATACATGGGTTTGCTTACATATTTTCAGTACTTTTTCCATATTTTCCAACACTTCTTCAAATGAGTTTCCATATGGAGTAAAATCATCCATATAGATTTCAATGTTGTCATCGACTAAATCGGAAAAAATTCCTGCACTCTCTCTTCCGATACGGTAAGTGTAGCCATATGTCTGAAAGTTTTTTTTATCTTGTTCTTCTAGGGCTATCTAGATCTGGTTATATCTTCTAAACCCATCTAGGAAGGAAAATAACTTCTTCCCAGCCAAGGTGTCCAGGACTTGGTCAATGAACGACAAAGGGAAATGGTCTCTTTGAGTTTCCTTGTTTAGCTCCCTACAATCTATGTAGATCCACCATCTACCATTATTTTTGGGAACAATAACCAATGGGGACACCCATTGGCTATCCAAGATGGGGTAAATGAAACCTACATCCAATAATTTCTGTAATTCTTCCTTGACAATGTTCTTTAGAGAAGGATTCATTCTTTGTTGGGGTTGTCTCATAGGGCGGAAATCTTCCTTAATATAAATATGATGAGTACATAAATTAGCAGGGATCCCCTTATTGTTGGTATAATCCCAAGAAAAAGCTTCCTAATGGTGTTGAAGGACTTTTAAAAGTTTCTTTGTCTGGGATTCTGATAGGTTCAGGTTGATATTGAGTGTCTTCCCTAGTTCAATTTCAATCGGAATACTATCATGGGATGAAGTTACAGGAATGTCTTCCTTTTTATCTTCTGGTTTGGTGTTTTCTTGTGTTTCACAGCTCATATCAGACTCTAAAAATTGACGAGTTGAATTAGAAACAAAACAAAGATCATTAATAAAAGTGTTAATGACATCATCCTCAGTTTCTGTTTTGAAGTGGAGGGGCTGCCCAATGGTGAGGATTGGTCTAACTTCTTCATTTTTAGGTTCAAGATCTTCTACTAGAAGAGATTTATGTCTGGCTAATAGTTTTTTAGATGGGCTGGGTTCCATAGGGGGGTAGAGAGTAAGGTTCTTTGTAACAGTCCCATTTGATATAACCATATGTCTAGATAGACACCCGATATAGGCGTTTGCGGTTGCGAGCCAAGGTCTTCCCAAGATCAATGGATGACCACCAACTGAGGATCGTGTCTGTAATACAAGGAGGTCTATGGGATAATGCCATGAGTCCACCGAAATAGTCATATCTTCCAACTTTCCTACCAGTTTAATTGTAGACCTATCTGCTAATTCCAAGATAGTAGGGGTTGGCTTATTTTTTTCGAGACCTAATGCATTCATTGTTTCAGATGTAATGATATCGATGGTAGCACCCAAATATACCATTACATTTTGGATTTGAACCCCATTAATTTGTACTATTATAATTGGGTTCCCTGGGTCCCCATATTTTACAGGCATGGTCTTTCCTAGCATGATGTCAGACAGTCTACCCATCACATGAATGGTTAACGAATCCCTTGGTTTCATCCCAGGTTTCTTAGAGAAGTAATCCTCGAGAGTTTTTTCATATATAGGAACCTCCCTCATAGCTTGGAGCAATGGTATTTTGACAAAAATATTTTGCAATTCCCCCAGGAAGTCAAACTTTGCTTGAGGGTTTTGTTTATTTAGGGTCAATCTTTCAGGATATGGTGGAGTAATTGGATTACCCCGGTTAAGAACAAATTGGGGAGGTGTTTGATTTATTGTGTTTTGGTCTAGTTTATCCCCAAATATTCTCTGTTATGGTTCTACAACTTCACTGTCAATTTGTTCTATGATAATAGGTGAAGTCGGAGCATTTACTACCAGCCCATATCGTAAGCTTATCTCATTAAGTCCTGCGATAGAAATGCTATATGATGGAAGGTTAAGAGTGCCTGTTTGTTGGACCCCTTTATTATTAGGATTTGGATTGGGCTATATTGGAAGCTGGGGTCGAAGGGATGGGTTGCTTGGAGGTACATTAGAGAGAAACTGAAGTTTTTTTTGAGATATAGATTGGAGAAATATCCCAGCAGGAGAGGGTCCACGCCAGTTTTGATTCCATGAAGGATTCGTACTGGTCTAGGGAACCCATTTTTGCGAGGGGGGGTATTGATACTGATACCACATTGGCGAAAAATATACAGACTGGGGACCCATATTAAAATTATTAAAATACTGAGATGGTTCCTGAGGCATACCTGGATTCATAGTTGGTGGTCGAGGTTGCCATGGCTTTTTCGGTCCCATAAAGTACAGTTGATTTACCCAATTTTCTTCACTTGCCCCTTGAAAAAATTCCTTCAATCCTGGAAAGGAAGGGCACGAGTTGGTCGCATGGGTCTATTCAAAAATTGGAGAGGCTTCCACTGTGTTTAATGGACATTCTTTCAACGGATGCTTCTTTCTGCACTATGGGCAGAATATAGAAATAGTCTTCTCCAACTCTATTTGCTTCTGTTTCTCTTGCAGAGTGTCCATCTAGGCAGATAATGTACTTAGGATATCAGTCCTTAAGTTATCTAGTAGGTTTCCAATTTTTGCCTTTGTAACCCCTCCACCAGAAGTCTCTAATGATTAGATTCCATGTCCACTCCTTGCAGCCCCCCGTGAACACTAAATTCAAAACTCACAGATAGTGTCAAAGTCTTCATTCGAAACATCTCCCTTTCCTACTATGTTCAGAAGTTGCAGGGAATCTTCCCTAAGTGCCCAGAGAAGGATGATATTTAAAATATCTTTTTCCAGGTCATTATGGCCCGATCTCTGCAATATATATTTGAATCGTTCCACAAAATCTTACATGTTCTCGTCCTCTTTCTGTACAAACTTAAGAATTTCCTATTTGATGTCACATGATTTACAGTAATCTTGGTATTTATCCAAAAATACTTCCTTCATCACATCCCATGAGGAAATATTCTTTCCTCCTAAACCCATGAACCATCGCAGGGTTGTCCCTTTTAAGATAGTAGGAAATATTTTTAGTGTCTAAGCATCAGCGATATAATCATACCCTCGACAGACAATGTCAAATTTGAAGAGGAATGTATCGGGGTATTCAGAAGAAATCCCATGAAAATTAGGCAGAGCTGTTAAAGGAATGGCCATCATTGGTGCATCACCTATAATATTTCCATTTGGAAAATCAATAGAAGAACTTGTAGGTGTTGTTAAGAATTTACAGCAGGAATAATAAAGAATTTACTGAGAGAGAAATAAACATTTACTGAGAGAAATAAATACAAAGAGACCAGCAACAAATCATGAACATAAACACAAATTTTTATCAGGGAAAACCCCAAATTCGGGGAAAAACCCAACCAATGAAATTTCATTCAACATTGGCCAAAACCTTGACCAATCCGGCCAAGTGAGCCTTCACCACTCACCTCCGGGCCTTACATTACAACGAAGTATTCCCAGCCTCTTATAGGCTCTATTACATGTAATACCATGGGCCAAAACCATGGGTGCACAAAACCATGTGCCCCAAAACCACTACTATTTACCCTAGTCAACACTGACTCTACCCCGAGTCATGTTTACCTAACAGGTGCCATGAATATCCTCCAATAATCACCCAGGATTTCAACTAGTTCTACAACTGGTACTTCGGGTGATTCGACTATAGGGGGTTTCATAGCACTCCCTTGGTCTCGTGGTCAAGCGAAATCCTTCAGGAGCTCTCCTTCCCAGTTGGAATTTCTCAGTTCTTCTAACCCTCTGCTTGTTATTTCTTCCCCTTCTACTGGTAGCATGGGTATCTCCTTCACCGATATCTTATTTATTACTCCTTCTGTTGTCGAAATAATTTCTTCTAGTACCATGGATGGCACTGGCTGCTCAACCAAATGCCTTTCAGACTTCATCTGAACCCTTACCATGATAAAAACATGAGAAGATGCCTCAGATTTAGCCTTTGCAATGATCTCCTGGATATATGTCTCCCTTCCCAGATCCCTTCCTTTCTTTCGAGGTCTTCCTTTGCCCCTCTTATTGATATCTTTGTTCATAAAATTTGATGGGAAGAATTCATTAAAATAACAAAAGCGCTCAAGACCTGGAGCAAGATGGAGAATTTCCTCCCCAGGACGAGAGATTAGGTTCAAAAAGAAAATCAAATAAAAAAAAAATCAAAGTTTAGGACCTTAAGTAGGGTGATAAAACACCCTCCTCGGGACGAGAAATTGGCTCTTTAGAAAACAATCACAAAGAAAAAAAATAGAATACTACACTTAGGACTTGGAGCGGGGTAACAAATTCCCTCCCCCAAGAGAGATTGGTTCTGAGAAAAAACAATAAAAATAAAGAAAGGAGAACACTATGCTCAAGACTTGAAGTAGGGAAATAAATTCCCTCACCAAGACGAGAGATTGACCCTTAGATCAATTTCGGATCATGTTCTTGCACCTTTTTAGCGTTCCCCAGCAACAATGCCAAAATGTTGGTCTCCAGATATGAACAATATTCAAACCCTTTTTCCACATAAATTATCAATTTGGGTGTGTTAGTTATTTCAAGACTAACGTGCATAGTATATACAATAGAAATAACATAACCTAATATTAAATCACAGGCTTAATCAATGAAATAAAACAAACTACTATAACAACAATTAAAGATGGATTGCAGAATTATAAAATTATTTGCAGCAATTATAGAATCATAGCGGAACAGCAATTGCAATGATAAACCAAAATATGAAATCAGCAAAAAGGAAAATATGCAACACCTGATCAGAAGAGTGGGCCCAACTCTCTTATCAGGGCTGCGGCAAACTCATAGCTCACAAATAGAACAACAAAACACTGTATTGAATTGATGAAAAATACTTTTGTTACAATATCCGTTCTTTTTGCTTAGCCCCGACTCACAACTCAGAGGCCCTCTTTATACAAATGTTCAGGTAACTGTAATTTCCCTCTAACAACTAAATATCTACATTTATACATCTGTTACAAAAACAACCTAGTTTCCGAAAGGAAACCACAAAAAGCCTGAATATAGAGCTGGGTAAGTAGGAATCTGTTGTGCTATTGAAGCATGTTGAGATGGCACTGAGAATGCGGAGTCACTTCACGGCTTGCAAACATAATTCCTTTTACTTTGCCAAATATGTGGAAATAATGGAGTTAATACTTGCAAAGGTAAAACCTCCATGACTATTACTTCATTATTTAAATATTCCATATAAGACAATGAAGAAGGGTTTTACCTCATGTGTTTTAGAACAATTAATGATACAAAAAGATAGAAATATGGGCAAAAATGGGAGAGAAAAGTGTACAGATTTTGTATCCAACATCTCCCCCCAAATTTCTATCTCTCCCAAATCTGTACACTCTTCTCTCCAATTTTGGCCCATCTTTCTATCTCTTTGTATCATTAATTGTTCTAAAACACACGAGGTAAACCCTTTATTCGTTGTCTTATATGGAATATTTAATTAATGAAGAAATAGTTTTGGAGGTTTTACCTTTGCAAGTATTAACTCCGTTTTTTCCATAGATTTTGCAAACTAAAAGGAATTACGTTTGCAAGCCGTGAAGCGACTCCGCATTCTCAGCACCATCTCAGCATGCTTCAACAACACAACAGATTCCTACTTACCTAGCTCTATCTTCAGGGTTTTCGTGGTTTTCTTTCAGTAACTAGGTTGTTGTTGTAATAGATGTGTAAATGTAGATATTTAGTTGTTAGAGGGAAATTATGGTTCCTTGAACATTTGTATAAAGAGGGCCTTTGAGCTGTGAGTCAGGGTTAAGCAGAAAAAACAGATATTGTAACAGAAGTATTTTTCATCAATTGAATACAGTGTTTTCATGTTCTATTTGTGAGTTGTGAGTTTTCCGCAACCTTGATCAAAGAGTTGGGCCCACTCTTTTGATTAGGTGTTGTGTATTTTCCTTTTTGCTGATTTCATATTTTGGTTTATCATTGTAACTACTCTTCTGATATGATTCTCTAATTGCTACAAATACTTTTATAATTCTACAATCCATCTTTAATTGTTGTTACAGTAGTTTGTTTTCTTTCATTGATTAAGCCTATGATTTAATAATAGGTTATGTTATTTCTCTTGCATATGTTGTGCCTGTTAGTCTTGAAATAACTAATGCACTCGGATTGATAATTTATGTGGAAAAAGGGTTTGAATATTTTTCATATCTGGACACCAACAGAAATGTTAGTTAAAGCGATCAGGAAAACCCACGAAAAAGGGAAAAAACATAGAAAACCAAATCGTTCCAATGGAACTACAACCTTGTGCATTGTGTGATATTGTAGGCCATCCTACCAATATCTTCCTGGAGTTGGATGAATTGAAACCTCTCCTAAGCTCTGAAAGAAATTTCGTAGCCATGAGTTCCCGTAAAAAGGAACCATCCATAAAAAACCAAGGCAAAGTGTTGTGTACCAACCACACATGCACTATCTGTGAAAATTATGGGAATTACACCCATCATTGCCCAGAAATTTCGTGATATAGGGATGCCTTATATGCCCTAGGACAATCATATCAAGGGGATCCCCCCATGCAGAAAAATGGGGAAGAACCTCGGGTCATATTATAACTTCAAGTGACAGGGCAATATCCTAAAAGACTCATGTTTGTCCCTCCTCCCCAAACCCCAATGGCGAAATTGAAAGAAACACAGTTATCAACACCTCATAACACCCAAAGGAGGCTTCACACTTTCAAGCCTCTAAAAAAAACATTTTTTCAATTCCGACAGGTATGCCCTCTCTTATCGTTTTTTGATTTAGCACATTTGTTAATATATTTGAATGAAAAAGATGCTTTGACTTGGGGTATTGGTTGCAGGTGTTACACAATAAAAAAAAGCCACCTATTACCCCAGTCACCAAAGGTTCTAAAGCAGGTATCATTCTACCCCTAGCATGATAGATTCCTAGAGAATCTTTGCATATCCTGACATCATTTCTCCACAAGAATCAACCATAGGTTCCAAACACTCGACCATGTTTATCATCTCCCCACCTTGCACATGATAAACATTCTCGTTGATTGGTAGAGCCTCCCCCTCCATGGCATCCATCACTCAAGTAGACCATGCATCAAAACATATGACGTCATGGGCATAACACCCCAATCCAGTAATCACTTCATGTTCATCCATCAATCATGCATCAAGTCAAGTTTTACCATATCATTATAAAACCCCTCTTCCGGACTACCATTTTTCGCAAGCATATCTAACATGCACTACTGTGTCTCGCATTTGGCCTACCATACCTCCATCATCATAGCCCATCTGCGATATTTTCCATCCGCTTCACCACCCATGCATCGAGACTAACAAATGGGCCCCCCACCCTCAACAAAAACACCTTCCTCACATCATCAGTGAGCAATCATTTTCAAGTTTTTGGGGCACCCGTCTCCATGTTTGTACAATCGAAACCCATTTTATATTATTTTGTCAAGTGTAAAAATATTGTTTAGGAGAACATCCCCCACCCATCCATCCACTTTTCTCCTCTGGAAGTAGTCCCTAATCACCCTTGGTTGAAGCTTCACACCTCTCATGCAAAGCCACCATGACATTCATAATAAACATATACCCACCCTAGACGTCCTACCGAATCTAGGGATTTCCTCATCAGAAATCGTTATGGATATCGCAAAATTTCTTTTACAAGCTCTGACCTTGGGCCACTGAACTCCCATCATCAGTTTTCATCCATTTCTCGCCATCATCCCTATGTTAACCTTTCATACCCCACCTGCTATATCAGAGACTTTGGTCCCTTACGTCATTATTTCTCTTGATTGGTTGTGGCTTCCTTCTTGTCGAATTCAAAAACCATTTTCCAAAAAGGAAGCAATACCTTGGATGGATCCTCACCTCAATAGGGGCATCCTCGGATGGCACTGTGGGAACCATCATTTCCCATTGATGTCATCGATCCTCCTGACATTTGACTACAAGACTAGCTTTCATGTCAAGATGGTATCATACCTCACAACCATTGCACTTTGTCAAAATTCGTCAAAGACCCGTGCCATTATAAGCATCTCATTCAACAATTCTTACACAGGAAGGTCCCAATAATACACCCATGCATATAATGAGAACTTATTCTAAAATATGCCATACCAAGATTATGCATATGGGCACTACATTCAACCTATTGTAAAAGAAAAAATGGCCCTGAGGGCATAAGAAAATCGTCATTATCAACCAAATTAGCAGATCACTACCATATAAATGACACAGACAGAACCTATATTTGTCATATAGGTTGTAACTAGCCAAAGAATCATGAGCATGGGACATGCTTGCCTAGTAGAAATATTGTATTTATGCTATCTCTCATAGTGGCTTCAAAACAAGGGTTATGCACTGAATAGAAACAACAATGTATTTCGGTTATACAGTTCTTCCTAGACCTCATACATTAGGGGGCAACTGTTATCACTGGAAAATTGGACAGGCAAAGGACATCATAAAATTTCAAGCAAAAGGATTTACAGGATGGAAAATCATTACAGAATCTGGAAAATTTAACTTTATCTAAGGTCAAAAGGAAAATTCATTAAGTCCTGCATAGAAGACACTAGCACAAAGTGCTCCATACGACCTTTTCTTCGATAGCAGCACAAATATCTGTGGCTATCCCTCAAGAAGTTGCATGGTCTTGGGTATGGTAGAAAGTCACCATCTGATACCACTTTACACACTTCAAGAAGAATATTCTCGACTTGAGTCTGCCCAAGGAAAACTGCCTAGAGCCACCTTAAGACCTCAAGTGAGCACACAATGGAATCAACCACCACTCTTGGGTCAGTATCCAAAATTGTACCAAAATAGGTAAGAAGATTTGAATTTTCCTTACAAAAGACCACCATGAGAAGAAAAATTTAGAACACATTGTTATGCTAGCCAAATTTCCCATGAGAAAACCAGCAATGTGTTGTCCAAGCAGGAAAGGAGTGAATGGATTCATTTGTTGGCCATCCAACATCTCAATCCCAAAGGAGAAGTGCATCAGTTGTTCGTTATCTGATCACTCATTCGAGGAGAAGAGAGAGGCTTGAAAACAACTTAAGGAAAGCCATCCTTTCCTTGAGTATTAGAGCTCTATAGCTCTAAGGACTCACTGCGATTGTTTTAGCATTCTACCTCCTTTTTACCACCAGCAGCTAATATAAGAGGATTCGTTCTCTGTTGGTATTATTAGTTTGTTTACTCGATATTGAGCTTGTGTTATATTCGTATTTGTTGTTTCTTATTTCCTCCTCTTTTGTAGTATGCTATGTTTTATAACTAGTTTTTCTACATGTTATGATACTTCACTAACCATCTAACAACCCATTTTTCCCTGTGACATTTCTTGTAGGATAGCAATCACCCCTACCAATAACTGGTGCATTTCATACACCCTCGTACTAAATACACCAATACATACATCAAGAAGAGAAAATCGTGGATAATTTTGGGGTGGGCGCATAAAAAAAATTAGTTACATGTTTCACAGTGAGTTACTCCGCAACTCCTTGTGAAGTGTAAATTTAAGTAAAACTCGTGATTTACGTGGTGAAGGAGCTACATCCTCCATATGAATGTATGTCTTGTGTTTTGAAGTTATAATATAAAGTTTAGTATGTTACGATATCTTTATGAAAAATTCACTTGTGATTTTTACCGCAACCACTATGTTTTATCTGTTATGCTCTGAGTAAATTTGTTTGAGTTTTAGCTCCATTTCAGTTGTGTAAGTCAACTGTGAAATGGAAGCATCAAGCACAAGATTTACTAATCCTCAAATACCTCAATTTATTGGAACAAATATGACTATTGGGTGTTGAGCATTGGAAAAGGTATGCATTTTCCATGTATTTCTTTATCTTTTTCCTTTAATCATGACTCCTTTATATTCTAGAATGATAATATATTGAAGAATTACAATAGAATTGAGGAGATTAGTGCTTATTGTGAAATTAACTAAATATTTTATTTTTTTCTCTATAGGAACTAAATGAAGTGGGAAGCCACCATTCGGAAGGAAAAGATAAGGCAGATGTAATTGTTGTCCCTTCAACAAAAGGCCGTAGCCGGAAAAGAAGATCAAGATCAGAGCGCATAGTCAAAGTAAAGAAAGGAACATCACGGCACCAGCGCAAAAAGACAAAACGATAGCCAGAGAAGGAAGATAGAGCGAATCCCTCAGGATCTCTCGATCCTGAGGGATTGCTGCTCAAAGTTATCTGTACTTCTTGTTTCCTCTGTTGCCTGTTATAAAAGAACAACACTTGTAGAAATCACAACAATTAGACATCTTATGATTATTCATATTTCCTTTTGTAATTTCAGGATTTTTCATCGACTCTCGTTAATTAAAACAGAGTACGATTGCTTGTAAACTCTGCTACATATGATTAATACATAAATTCGGTTTTCGTTCCATTATTTGATACTAGAAGAATAGTTCAGCGATGCTTCACTAGCAGCTAAGGGCCCGGCCCTGGTTGATCCACTTGTTATCTGTACCTTTACTTTCCAATTTCAGTCATGTGATGGTTTGCATTAGTTTTCATTTCCTTTAAACTGCATTGCTTCACAGCTATCTTAGTTTATAGCTTACTGTTTAATGATTTATGAAATTGGTGTGTTGCATCAGTGAATCACATTGTCATTCCTTTCCACATAACAAGATTATTTATCCTTTCATAATTTGTATTGTTATGCTTTGCAGATACAGAGCTTCGCTATTTAGGATTGTTGTTCATTTCCATTAATAATTTGCTGTTCATTTCCATTCATAGTTTGTTGTTCATTTCCTTTAATAGTTTGATGTTCATTTCCATTCATAGATTGTTGTTCATTGCTATTAGAAAGAGTTTGCTGTTTATTTCCAGTAAATAGATTTTTTGTTCATTCCTATTAATTAGCTTTACTGTTTATTCCTTTTGGCAAGAGTTTGGTTTTGCTTTGGAGTGTTATTATAGAGAGCTTGCTTAGTCTATTTTCATTAGCAGCATTAGTGATTTAACCCAGATACCATTTCCATTCAATTTCTTTAGTGTGGAGTGTAAGATCATCAATTGTAAAGGACATTGGTTATTACTGCCTACGTTCTCAAATTGATTACCTTGTTCATACTTGATTTCATTTACATCAGTTGACAGAGGAAAGAGTTATTACTACTGCAACCTTGACTGATGATTTTTGAATGAGTGGTTGAACTTAAGAACATTGAGTTTCATATTGTTGTAATTAGATTTCATTTTCAAGCATCCATTTACTATTGTATTTAAGACACTGTAATGCACATTGAAGAGCATTACTCTTAGATTAAATTGCCACTTCAGACTGAGTACACTCTTGAGATAAAAAGTCGTACTTGGATTGAAAATTAATGTAGGATAAACAAGAGTTAAAAAGACACCTTTTATACCTCAACATTTTGGCGTCGTTGCTGGGGAGAGTGTAGCTATTTAGAAAAGAGTGATGTATATCTGATTTTCTCTACTAGGGAAGAACTGGGCATTAAAAACAGAAGGTAAGAACCTGTGTACTGAGTGAGGAACATGCTTGTTCATCTGCCTACTTCACAGTAGAATTGAGTGAAAATTTAAGGTAGGAATGAATGCTTGCGTTTTCTTGAATGACTAGAAAATTTAAACAAAATGAAATTCCTCCCAGACCTGAAAAACCTAAGGGACTGGTGACCCTTGGGCGAACAACCTTTATTGACAATATCATTAAGAGAGCCGAATCTCAGCCATCAGTAGGCCCCAAAAAAATTGCTTCTAGACAACCTACTAGTTCCCTTCGGGCCACAGAATCACCATCTGTAGCTTTTTTTGAGGTGCATAGTCAAACAAAAGAGCAAGATTCTCAAGAAATTGAGAATTCTCGCCCATTTTCTTTGCAAGAAGGGAACTCTAGTAATATCCGCAAAGGGGAAGGAGAAACAGGGGAAATAGAAAAACCAAGATCCCCTCTTGAAGTAGTCCAAACACTGAGCAGCCCAGATAAGGGAAGTGTTGTCAAAATCATCCAAAACAAAGTTGAAGAACCTGAAGAACCAAAATCCCCTCGGATAATAATTCAGCAAGGGACACTCATTATCCCAGACCAAGGAAGTGCTGTTAAGGTCATCCCTACTCTTGCTAGTCAGCCTAGGTATAATTCTCTAGAAATCCCAAAAGGATATTGGCACATATTCGATCAAATGGCCCACAACCAGCGACCACCCCAAACTTTCACATTGCAATATCCCATTGTGGACACTGCAGTTAACGCACCAATGAAGACCATTCCTTTCCAGCATATTCCTACATTCCATGGCTTAACATCGGAAGATCCAGATGCATTTCTGTTTCAATTCGATGTCTTATGCAGATGGTATGACTATACCACCAATCCCCAAAATTTAAAATTATTCCCCTCCACATTAAAAGGAGCAGCTCTATGATGGTTTATGGGGTTAGGTGGAGGTGTTATAAATGACTGTGATCAGATGAAAGCTACTTTTCTAAAGAAATATAAGGATTATTATAGGTTTAGGGAATTAAAAGATGAAATATTTCAGATGATAGCAAAACCTAATGAAACATTGGAGGAATATGTAGAATGCTTTCAATACAATCTCCAGAGATCACCCTATGCATCTTTACCCTTACCTGGAAATGTGTTAAAAACTACATTAATTAAAGGGATGAAAGAACAATTGGTTGAAACATTAAACATCATGGGAAAAGGTGATATATATCAGGAAAATTTTGTTGACATTATTGATTTATGTATCAGGAGTTTAAGAGGCAGCACAAGACTAAAACCAGCAGAATGTGACATGATCACAAGGGATAGCAAGACCTCCGATGGAGGTATAACTCGCATAGAAATTGGAAATATACTAGAAGATTTCAAAACTGATATTCTAGGGACTCTGACAACACAGCTTGATATCATGCAAGCTAAACAAAAGCAAACAAAATCAGAGCAAAATTTGGCAATATTCTGCCCTAGATGTAGAAAGAAACATAGCCATAAAGAGTGCCTATTGGATACAGTCCAAGTCTATGCCATCTGCATGAAAGATCACTCTATAGAAAGTTTCCCCTCACTCTTGGGATTGAAAGTAGTCTACAAAGAAGCGGAAGAAGAAATAGAAACAGTATACCTACTCAATCAGCGCCGTCAATGGCAGCCATGACAAACAGGTATGCCCATTGATCCATCATCTTCTTTTTAGTCTCCTCAGTATAATGCTCAGCAATATAATGGAATGTGGAAAAAACAACCACCCTTTCCTAGTTGGTCACAACAGCAATTTCCTACACCACCATGGCCAAATCAAATAAATCAAACCAATTGGCCAACTTTTCCTTACTGTCCACCATTTTGGAAAAATAATACATATCCCACACAATGGTTCCCCTCCACCTCGCAGAGTCAAACCTGGCAGTCAAACTGGCAAATATCTATGAATCAACCAGCTGGAACGATTCCTCTCCCTCCACCTACACTGCTAGTACCATATACATTGCAACAAAATCCCCAGACCAACTTAAGACCGCAACTCCTAGCCCAACCCAACCCGAACCCTAATAATAGACCGGTTCAATTTGTTCAAATAATCGAAGCACCAAAACTAGAAACTGAGTTAAGGGAGTGCAACGACCTTCAACTAAGGTATGGGCGCATAATAGAATCAGAAGGAGACAAAAATGATCAAGTTGAAAATCCATTACCTTTAGAACAAACACTGCAAAAGGAGAATTTGGTTATACAAAAAACTCATGAGCAAGCAACCACCTCTTCTCCACCATTCCTAGAATGATTAATCATACCTCGTCCAATAGAACATCCTGATTTTGATCTTCTGGGAGAATTGAAAATTTTATGTATAAAAATCCCACTCCTCCAAGCTATCCAAGATATTCCCATTTATGGAAAGACCATCAAAGAGCTATGCATAAGAAAGCCAAAGAGGATAACAACAACTAACCCAACTCTCCAAGTAGTTGGCACTCTATCTGACTTACTATTAGGAAGAGAAGCACCTGTAAAGTATGAGGACTTAGGAAATCCTATAGTTACCGTGCAAATCAGTGGACGATCATTTCCAAATGCCTTAGTTGATTTGGGAGCTGCAATTAATATCCTAACAACCACCACTTGCCAAAAACTTGGCATTACATCATTAGATCCATCAACAACCTTATTGGAATTGGCTGACCGATCGGTAGTCAAGCCAGAAGGCACACTACATGATGTAATGGTATATGTAGACTCCTGGGAATACCCTGCTGACTTCCTGATTATTAACCCCAAAAACTGGCTAGATGGACACCCTTTAATCTTAGGTAGACCTTGGCTGGAAACTGATGATGCCTACATTGGCTGCCAGCAAGGTAGCATGACTATAACTAGAGGGAGTTATGTCAAGAATTTAGCCTTATACCCTCCAGCCCAGCTAAGCCTAACAATAATAAAAACAAAGAAATAGCCTGTATCATACCTCATAGAAAACATTAGATCACCATTAACCATAGAAGATGCCCTCGACTTTAAAGACCAAACAAAGGATGACATCATTAACAATTTTATCAACCAACCAAAAACCAGATCCCATTTGCAATGTCACATGATCAAGGCAGCATTTGATAATGAAGAAGAAGAAGATCCCCTGAAAGACATTCAAGATCAATCAATACCTACCACTTCTGTTTACAATAGAAAAACTATATAAATTGAGCCAGGAAAAACTCTGAATATTAACAAAAATCTGATTGTTGAAAAAGAAGAAAAATTGGTCCAACTACTGAAAAAATATAAGGGAGATTTTGCATGGGATTACCCAAACATGAAAGGAATTGATCCCCAGTTATTTACACACCACATTTATATAGAAAAAAAAGCTAGACCCATTCGCCAACCCCAACAAAGATTAAACCCTCATCTTAAGGATATTGTGAAAGCTGAATTACAAAAACTTTTGGATGTCAACTTTATTTATCCAATATCTGATAGCAAGTGGGTATCTGCACTAGTAGTGGTGCCAAAGAAGAATGGAAAGTGGAGGATATGTGTAGACTACAAAGAATTAAACAAAAAAACCCAGAAAGACCACTTTCCCCTTCCTTTCATTGACCAAGTATTAGATACATTAGCAGGAAAGAAATTCTTTTCTTTCTTAGATGGCTTCAGTGGATACAATCAGATTTAGATTGCCCCTGAAGACCAAGATAAGACTACTTTTACCTGCCCTTGGGGGACATTTTCTTATAGGGTTTTACCCTTTGGTCTATGCAACGCCCCTGCCACATTTCAGAGTGCCATTCTCAACATCTTTTCAGATATAATAAATGAAGGGCTCGAGGTATATATGGATGATTTCACACCTTATGGAGATGATTTTGAGCCAACATTAGAAACATTGGAAAAGGTGCTGCAAAGGTGTATTAACACCAGACTCTGCTTAAGCCATGAGAAGTGCCACATGATGATGACTGAGGAGCTCATTTTAGGTCATTATATCTCAGTAGCTGGAATACAGGTAGATCCAACTAAAAGTAAAATACTTTTGTTAATACCTACTCCTACCACACAAACAAAGGTACGTAGCTTTCTTGGATTTTCTGGTTATTATAGAAGATTTATAGAGCATTATTCTCAAATAGCTGCACCTCTATATGCACTAACAGGGAATGTTGATTTTAATTGGATAGATAAATGTGACCATGCTTTTGAGGATCTGAAAAAGCTTCTATCAACAGCCCCTGTGCTAAGGGGCCCAAATTGGGATTTCCCATTCCAAATTTCATCTAATGCCTCAGACACAGCTATTGGAGCAGTCGTTGGGCAGGAAGAAGATAAAAAAACCATATGCAATTTATTATATTAGCAAGAATCTATCTCCTGCTGAATTAAACTATACTGTGACTGAGAAAGAATGTTTAGCTGTAATACATGCTGTAAATAAATTTAGACATTATATAACTGGGTATCCTGTAGTTTTATATACAAATCACTCTGCCATAAAATTTTTAGCAAATAAACCTGTTACAAATGGTAGAGTAACAAGATGGTTTATTCTATTGCAGGAATTTGACATCACAATAAAGGATCGACCAGGAAAAGAGAATCTTGTAGCTGATTTTCTCTCACGAATGCCAAAACCAACAGACGTAGCATCAATCGAAGATCAGTTCCCAGATGAACATTTGTTTGTTGTTACTGTCAGAACCCCATGGTATGCTGATGTTGTAAATTATTTAGCAGTAGGTAAATTACCTAAGCATCTAACGCCCAATGAACGAAAATAGATAGTACAACACAGTACCCAATTCTCTTGGATTGGGGGTTACCTATTTCATACTAGAGCAGATATGCACATCAGAATATGCATCCGAGAAGACGAAATATTTGAAATCCTGAAAGCATGCCACGATGGGCCATGTGGCGGACATTTCGCAGATCGCAAGACCGGTCACAAGGTTTTACAAACAGGCTATTACTGGCCTACAATTTTTAAAGATGCTAAAAGGTTTGTACAAGCCTGTGATAGTTGCCAAAGGGCAGGACACCCTGGATAGTCCGATGAAATACCTTTGAACCCACAGTTAGTAATCAAGCCATTTGAGCGCTGGGCGCTCGATTTTGTTGGTCCTATTAACCCACCATCAAATCAGAAAACATATATACTAGTTGCAACAGAGTATGTTACTAAATGGGTTGAAGCATAGGCACTTCCAAGAGCTACGGAGGACTCTGTAATACAATTCATTTTCCAAATATTTGTGCGATATGGCCTCCCAAGGGACGTAATTACAGATGGAGGACCGCAATTTGTAGGTAATAAAATTGCTGCAACATTAAAAAATTACCACATTTAGCACAAAATCATGACCCCATACCACCCACAGGCAAATGGCTAGGTAGAGAGCACGAATAAGGTGATAGAATCTATACTAACAAAAACAGTTGCATCACACCAACATGATTGGGCTTTAAGATTGCCAGAAGCCTTGTGGGCATACCGAACAACATGGAGAAATACCACTGGGTATTCACCATATCAATTATTATTTGGAGAAGAACCCATCTTTCCAATAGAATTTGAAATTCAAACATTAAGAACAGCCAAGGAGGTGGGTTTGAATTTAAATGAAGCCCAGATCAACAGATTACAGAAAATCAACGAGTTAGATGAAATTAGGCTTTCCGCCCTCCATCACACTGCATTAATTCAATAGTAGAGAGAAAAATGGCACGATGCCCTCATTAAAAAGAAAATCTTCCACAAAGAAGATTGGGCACTCCTATATGACTCCAGGTTTCAGGATTTCCTCAGAAAACTCCAGACACGATGGCTTGGACCTTATGAGATACAGAAAGTGCATGACAATGGCACCATTACATTAACTACCATTGATGGATCTAGACATTCTTTCAAAGCAAACGGTCATCGACTACGACTTTACCATAAACTGCTTAATCAAGAATCCTTTTACCAACAATTACGTGGAGATTCTACAATACAGATTCTTGTTGAGGAAGATAATTCCTCGTCAACACTTATTCACTGACTAATTCCTTTATTTCTAAAACTTGTACATAAGTTCTTATTTTTAATTTTGCATGTATAAACTATTTTTTGTACATATTTAATTTTTTGTGTTGTTCCTCTTAAAGAAACAACAATCTTGTGTGCTTTTATTTTTTGTGTCGTTTGTCTTAAGGAATAGTAGCCATTCCTCTTAAGGAACAACGCATCTGCGTGTTCATCTTTCTGTTGTTCCTTCCAAAAGGAACATCATTTCCGCTAATTGTTTTTTTTATTCCTTTTAGAAGGAACAATATTTCCGCTAAATGTTTTTGTTGTTCCTTCCAAAAGAAACAACATTTCCACTAATTGTTTTTCCCGTTCCTTTCAAAAGGAATAGCGTTTTCGCTGAATGTTTTTGTTGTCCCTTTCAAAAGGAACAAAATTTTTGCCAATTGCTTTCGCTATTCCTTTCATAAGGAACAACAATTCCGATGATTGTTTTTGTTGTTCCTTTCAAAAGGAACAACATTTTTTCGAATTGTTTTTGTTTTTCCTTTTCAAAGGAACAACATTTTTTTCCAATTGTTTTTGTTGTTCCTTTCGAAAGGAATAACATTTTTTCTGATTGTTTTTGCTGTTCCTTTCTATAGGAACATCATTTTTTTTCCAATTTTTTTGTTGTTCCTTTCAAAAGGAACAACATTTTTTTTGTTTTTTTTGTTGTTCCTTTCAAAAGGAACAACATTTTTTTTCCAATTTTTTTTGCTGTTCCTTTTAAAAGGAATGACATTTTTTCTGATTGTTTTTGATGTTCCTTTCAAAAGGAACAACATTTCCATAGATTTTTTTTGTTGTTCCTCTTAAGGAACAACATCTGTTCCATTCAAGGAACAACACTTTTTGAGTGCATTTTTCTTTCTTAGAACAATATTTTGAGAATTTTTGAGAATTTTTCATGATCCTTTTAAGGAAAATATACAAATTTATGCAAGGACACAAAAATTAGAGGTTACTAGAATCAACATATCAAAGAGAAATTGTAATCTTTAAAAAATTGCTTTGTATTGATAACAAAAAAGGAAAGGACACAACTATCTATATCGCTTTGTTGTCTTTATTTTCACTAAAACTAATTTGATTGATTATTTTTATCATGTTGGTTCTTCCCTAATCCTCATAATTCTCTTTGAATTTTATTATTGAATAAGAATAATGGCATACTTTCCTCTATTGAGATGTTCAGACTTCTTCCACGATCCCTACTCTTAAAGAGTGTTGAGCCATCCTTTATAAATCAATAGGCAAGTGCTATATAAAAGAAAAAGAAAAGAAAAAAATACATCTATACAATAATTCTATGATATGTCAGATGGAGGATAGGGGGTCTCATCACGAGCCAACCTGCCATGATCATAAGGAAGCAGTGAAGTGGCTTTCCCATTATGGCCACCACACTAGGGACATGATCCAATGGGCAACTCAGAAAAATAAACAGTCCTTGGAACAAGAGGTCTCATCATGAGCCGGCTTGCCCACCTTTCACTCATTCTCAGTGAATGGCATTGTGATTCATCTAGTTCCCAAACCAGCACAATGGCCTCCATCATGACATCACAAAGCACTTTCTTAGGCATATATGAAGGATTATGGTTCCAAGGGTGAAAAAGCAACTTTGTTAAGGTTATGGACACTTGTGGGCAACAGAGCTCTGCTGATGGTATTGGAGTCATATTTTTCACAACTCAATAGAAATTACAAACCCTTTTCTTATATCTTTATCTTATATACAAAAGAGATTATGATCTTAAACCCCTTTGATTGAACCTTTCTACATGAAATATTGTTTATCAATCAATCATAATGGTTTAAGTGAATATTGATTGCATAAGAATTTTTATTTATGTCTGCTGTCCTTTCCCTTATTTTTGAATCATTACATAGCATTTCATATCTATTCATGATTTCATAATATGCCTCAATTTCAGTAATTCGATAATTTTTGGATCATATCATAAGTATGCATGCCTTTCTATGATGTACAACTACCTATAGTACGATGCTCCTCCATTTGACAGTCGAGGGCGACCTATCATATTTCAGGGGGGTGTGGGTGACTTTTAAATATGCCTGCATATGGGTCAATTCCCTATGCTCATCAATTCCTGGAAATAGCAAGTTTAACGGTATTTTTTTCTGATATGCACGGGGAGTTGTTCCATTGCCATTTCTGTGTATTATTGTGACGAACTAACAGTGTGCAAGATTTAGATGAAATGGGAGGGCGAGAAATATGTAGTGAACATATAGTACTAACAGTTTCTGAGGCTGCACGAGCAATTTTGGAGAGAGAAAGGTGGATTACATACCTTACACGACTGTAGTAGCCCCATGAAACTGTGGCTATCAAATTTTTACAGAACTTGCAGGAGAGTTATTCCATGGTAAGAGGTGGGAAAATAATAGTGATAGAGGCAGTAATTAATGAGGTATTTGGTCTACCAACATTTGGACCCATATGGACCCATAAAAAATTGAAACTTCAAGAGGCCATGAACATCTTTCGGGACGAAGGACAGACCCTGATCGTCAAAGGAAAAGTAGTCCAACCAGCAAACCTGGGAGAACCATGGAAAAAACTGGCCAAAGTAGTGCAAAGCTACATTACATGTGACGGAAGAAAGGATGTGGTAAGACCACGCCACCTTAAATTATTAGCAGTACTAAAACAGAAATGCGCTGTGAATTTGCCTACATTTTTAAATTTTTTACTGCATGATGCTTCTCGGAGCATAAATAAATCCCGTCATATAGGGATTTTAGTAAGCCACCATTGTCTAATTTGATTAATATTTAGTTACAGTCTCGCCCAGCAGCAGACTAGCTGGGAAGAATTGGTATTCTCAATTGATGGAGGAACAACCTTACCTGCCCCAAAACGAAAAAGAGCCACCAGCACAGCAAACGAACCTCTAAAATGTACAAAATCCTCCAGATTAAGAAGAAGAAGGGGAATGGAGGGAAGCCTTCAAGGTAGTAGTAGCCAACTCATGGAATTACCTAATTCCGAAGAAGAGCAATCCCTGCAACTTAAAGGAGGAGAAGATTAGGAAGAAGAGCAACCCCTGCAGCTTGAAGGAGGAGAAGATCAAGAAGAAGAGTAACCCCTGCAACTTGAAGGAGGAGAGGATCAGGAATAAGAAGAAAGTAACCATACTAGTGAATAATAAAGGGAGGAAGCATAACCTCCCGTAACCTCTAGTGCAAGCCCACCATAGAATCCATTACAGGAGGATGAATTGGCCCAAATTTTGGCCAATATGAGTGAATATATACAACCCCACAGTCCGCTCAATCTCAATATTGAGATAGAATAATTGCAGGAACATTCTGTCATCAGCAAGGACACGTTTTAGGAAATGCATGTTGAGGAGGGAGAAGAAGAAACCTCTCAAAAAATGGCAGAACAAACTAGGGTTACTTCCCCTGAGGTACCTAGCCTGGAGAATATGATTACTGAAAGCATAGAAGCAAGCCTGGGTGAGGGCATGACCACTGGAGAACAAACCCTAGTCGAGAAACCAAGTACAGAAAAAGGAACAGCTGTTCCTTCCAAGAAGAAGAAGAAGACAAATGAACTTGAGAAGCTGCAGAGGGAACAACAAAAGCTCCAAAAATTAATAAAACAACTCAGGTAGAGGATTAGGATGCTAAAAAGGGGGAAAGTCTCTAAAATAACCATGAAAGCGAAGAATGCAACCATCCAAACGGAACCCCATAATACAAGGGCCATGGAGACTCAAACTGAGCCCATATTAATTCAGGATAACAAGGAACAATAGGCAGTTGTTATAGATGCAGTTGCCCAAACTGAAAATGTACAAGTCTGTAATAAAGAAGTTCAGACTGAGGCACTGTCCTCTAGCAGTATGGCCAACAAAGAGACATCGACTGTAGGCACTCGACATTGTAATAAGAAAACCCAGGTAGATCTTCAACCCAAAAATGTTTTGATAAAAGAGCCTGGTATAGAAAAAATCCAAGAGGATCTAGCACAGGCTCACAGGGCTAGAGAAAAGCTCGAAGAAGAGACTGTTCCCAAGAATAAATACCCAGAGTTACAGTAGCAATTAAAGGATATCAATGCATCAGAGGCAGAAGCTTTCGATAAATGACAAAAGGCAGAAGAGAAAGTTGAAGAGGTAAGGAATAGATTAAAAACAGTCAGGAATCAAATGGATACTCTCTGTTATTTATACACAGATGTTCTAGCATGTAGGTGCCCTGCCAAAAATTATGCTTTGTTTTTATTAGAAAGATATTTGCAGTTAAAAATTAAGGTTGTTAAGGCAGGAAAACCTATAGAATTAGAAACTGTAGATGATTTTATAAGCTGCTGCAAACTCTATGGAGTAAAAGTTCAGCGCCTACTCTGTGAATTTTATTTGCACAATTTTATATTGGCTAAGGAAATGGAGACAAATCCCAGTCCTTTTGTGGGTGATATCGAATATCAAGCATTCATTTCATTTTTTGTTAACCAGTTAAAATGGTTCAAGGCCTATAACACTTTTCAGAGCCAAGAAAATGGGTTAGACCTTTGGGTTAGGGGTGAATGGAGACACCCATTACAATTGTGGGATAGGCAAAAAAGCTTAATGACAAAGGAGGGTGTGATCCAAACATTGGGACCCACACACAAAGCAATCATCCTGGATGGGGTAGAATATTTTATGTCCATCAGAGACCAGGCCGTAGTAGCTGCTAAACTCCGACGGAAGATTTGCAATTGGAATATTCAAGACAGAGAGCCATTCAATTACAAAAATTTTGAGTTAGCTGCCAACCGCCTGGTTATCTATAGTAACCTCATCTTGAGGGAAGGCCCATATTGGCTTGGTTGTATATATCGAAGCCCTATTATCTAGTATCTTGCAGCAGACTATAAGGCCAAAGATGAATTACCTGAAGGGCAGATAGGGCATGTTTTTGAATTTTTAGCTGCAAATCATGGTTTTAGACCAGTTAATGAAAAACCCCTTTCAAATTTATTCTCTATAATTGCTTCGTTACGTAAATATGGTCATATAGACAATGAAAGGGTAACAGAAGTTTGAGCATTGGAAAAGGTATGCATTTTCCATGTATTTCTTTATCTTTTTCCTTTAATCATGACTCCTTTATATTCTAGAATGATAATATATTGAAGAATTACAAAAGAATTGAGGATATTAGTGCTTATTGCGAAATTAACTAAAGATTGTCTTTTCTTCTATATAGGAAGTAAACGAAGTGGGAAGCCACCATTCGGAAGGATAAGATAAGGCAGGTTTAACTTCTGTCCCTTCAACAAAAGGCCGTAGCCAGACAAGAATATCAATATCAGAGCGCACAGTCAAAGTAGAAATCACAGCAATTAGACATCTTATGATTATTCAGATTTCCTTTTGTAATTTCAGGATTGTTAATCGACTCTCGTTAATTAAAATAGAGTATGATTGCTTGTAAACTCTGCTACATATGATTAATACATAAGTTCAGTTATCGTTTCATTATTTGATACTGGAATAGTTCGGCGGTGCTTCACTACTAGCTAAGAGCCCGGCCCTGATGGATCCACTTGTTATTTGTACCTTTACTTTCCAATTTCAGTCATGTGATGGTTTGCATTAGTTTTCATTTCCTTTAAACCACATTTTTTCACAGTTATATTAGTTTATAGCTTACTGTTTAATGATTTATGAAATTGGTGTGTTGCATCAGTGAATCGCATTGCCATTCGTTTCCACATAACAAGAGCATTTATTCTTTCATAATTTGTATTGTTATGCTTTGCAGATACAGAGCTTCACTATTTAGGATTGCTTTTCATTTACATTAATACTTTGTTGTTCATTTCCATTCATAGTTTGTTGTTCATTTCCATTAATATTTTGTTGTTCATTTCCATTCATAGATTGTTGTTCATTGCTATTAGAAAGAGTTTGCTATTTATTTCCAGAAAATAGAGTTGTTGTTCATTCCTGTTAATTATCTTTACTGTTTATTCCTTTTGGCAAGAGTTTGGTTTTTCTTTGGAGTGTTATTACAGAGAGCTTGTTTAGTCTATTTTCATTAGAAGCATTAGCGATTTAACCCAGTTACCATTTCCATTCAATTTCTTTAATGTGGAGTGTAAGATCATCAACTGTAAAGGAAATTGGTTATTACTGCCTACGTTCTTAGATTGATTACCTTGTTCATATTTGATTTCATTTACTTCTGTTGATAGAGGAAATAGTTATTACTACTACATCCTTGACTGATGATTGTTGAATGAGTGGTTGAACTTTAGAACATTGAGTTTCATATTGTTGTAATTAGATTTCATTTTCAAGCATCTGTTTACTCTTGTATTTAAGACACTGTACTGCACATTGAAGAGCATTACTCTTAGATTAAATTTCCGCCTTAGACTGAGTACACTCTTGAGATAAAGAGTCACACATGGATTGATAATTAATGTAGGATAAACAGGACTTAAGAAGACACCTTTTATACCTCAACATTGGGATAACTTGTTGGAAAAATTATGACTATTGGGATATAACAATGAAGGCTATGTTTTCTTCGCAAGATATCTGGGAATTGGTGGAGAACGGTTTCCAAGAACTAGCAGATGCAACAACATACAATTCCTTGACACAAGAATAAAAAAAATCGTTGAGGGATAATAGGAAGGACTCAAAATCCCTCTTCTCCATTTTTCAAGCAGTTCATGAAAGTCTATTCTCAAGTATTGTAGTAGCAACAAAGTCCAAGCAAGCATGGGATACCCTCCATAAAACCTACCAAGGCATGGATAAGGTGAAGGCAACAAAACTACAAATGTTGAGAAGAGATTATGACATAATTTATATGAAAGGAGTTAGTTACAAAGTGAGGATTAATTATTTAGTGTATTTTTCCTAAAGTTTTAGGAGAAAGTGATAATTCTTGTAAATAGGAGAAGATTCGAGAGTATTGTGGAAGTTTTGAGAGATTTAAGGGATAGTTACCTCTTATCTTGGGATAAGGGATTAGATGAGATATTTTATGGATAATGAGAGATATTTTGGGAGTTAGTTTAGGGATCTAGAACCTACTTGGGTTCTAATCCATTTGCATAAATATAGGTGAGCCCATGATGCATGGATGTATGTAGAATGTATAAAAGTGTGTGTGAGAGTGAGGAATAAGAAGCCAATCATTGGGCCAATAATTCTCTTGTAATTATATTTATTGATTAATTAATTCATTTTCTTAAGTTTATGTGCATTTTTATTGTGTTTTGTTTTTAGTTTAATATTGTGTGTGAATGATTCTTAAGTGTAAGGCCCTATGATTAGTTGACCTGCATCAATTTTTTGGTATCATAGAATAACCTGATCTTGGCATTCTAAAGTTTGAGTCAGGAGTAAGACAATAATATTTCAATATCATGTAGGATTCTAAAGTTATTGTAACAAAAATGGTGCATTTTAGGTTTAACCTGACACCTACTTCCATTAAATGTTAACGCCAAATTAGAATCCTGGAGTCAAAAGTAAATTTAGAGACAAGTAATGTAATGGGTGCATGATCGACAGAACCCGAAACCGAAAGTATGGTCAATATATTTTGAAAGGATATTGAAGTTGTTTGTAGCGAAGGAAGGAGAGTAAAAAGGAGTGATCATAAAGAAGGTTCAAGTGAAGTGAACCATTCGTCAAGTTCGTATAAGTAACTTGGTAAAATCTTACCTTACAGTTAATAGGGTGAAGTTCACGAAGGGAGATGAGGATGACTATGGGAATTCATTTGCAGAATTCTGAGAAAATTTATAGATATGCCATAACAGTTGGCATTGGTGATGAAGAGAAAGAGATCGTTGAATTAAAGGCACAACTTGACATATTAATGCAACTACTATCAAATCAAGGACACGGATGGGTCATAAAGAGAACATTTAAATGGAAAATTAAGCAGTTAATAATGAAACACAAGATAAGGGAAGTACAAAAACTCAATACAAATGAATGTATTTTTGAACCCTAGAAAAGACCATTGCTTTGTGATGACGATGATGATGTGGATGTGGGTTCGATTCCCACATATGGCACCACCAATTGTCCAAAATATCCACATATGATGATTGAATCAACGATGAAAGATAGCAATTATGTTGGCTTTAAATCTAACAATTGGTGTGTGAATGCACAATATGTTGTTGATATTGATTTTTTGTGCAGTAATGATGAAGAAATGAAGCCTAAGGATGTTAAAGATGGAAAAATAATAGAATTTGTTGATGAAATGGAAAATTTCCATCAAGTAAATGTCAACATGAGAGATATTGCAACTGAACTAAAGTCCCTAGAAGAATGGTTGGACAATCTAAAGCCAGAAGAAACTATGTTGAATTACAACATGACTTCAAATCAACAAATCTGGTGCAGTGAAAGCATAAAGATGGAAAATAAATTTCAAGAAAGGAAAATTAATGCACACAATAGAAAAGACAAGTTATATATCAAAATTTAAGAGATGAAGAAGTTGATGTTGGAATAATTTCATGATATGTTTATTGAATAAACAAAAAACAAGGATAACAACAGATTACTAATATTTGAGCAATTCTACATCAACAAAGAAGGATCAGAATTGCAGCTTAAAGTTTGGAAGCCTCAAACATGGAAAAATACGACCATGGAACATCAACAACATAAAAGAGTACATAATAAACAACAGACTAAAGTTTGGGATACAAGAGGATTTTTATCATCTTATGAAGAATAATGGTTAGGAGACCATGATTTTATTTTACCTAGGGAGTCTAATGCGCGTGCATCTAACTTAGGTAATTTGTTTACTAGAGGATTTAGTTACAAAGTGAGGATTAATTATTTAATGTGTTTTTCCTAAATTTTTAGGAGAAACAATAATTCTTGTAAATAGGAGAAGATTCGAGAGTCTTGTGGAAGGTTTGAGAGATTTAAGGGATAATTAGCTCTTATCTACGGATAACAGATTAGATGAGATATTTTATGGATCATGAGAGATATTTTGGGAGGTAGTTTATGGATCTAGAACCTACTCGGGTTCTAATCAATTTGTATAAATCTAGTTGATCCCATGAGGCATGGATGTATGTATAATATGGAAAATTGTGTGTAAGAGTTAGTAATTAGAGGCAAATCATTGGGCCAATAGTTCTCCTATAATTATATTTAGTTTTTTAATTAATTCATTTTCTATGTTTATATGCATTTTATTGCGTTTGGTTTTCAGATTGATATTATGTGTGAATGATTCTTAAGAGTAAGCCCTATGGTTAGTTAACTTGTGTCAAAGAGTCTGAGAATGTAGACTCATTTTTTACACATGTAATTAGACTAGTTACACAAATGAGGCATCATGGTGAAACACTTAAGGAAAGGATAATATTTGAGGAAATTTTGGGAAATATGCCAGCAAGATTTGATGCCATAGTTATGGCCATAGAAGTGATAAAGGATCTCTCATAGTTTTCAGTGGATAATATTCATGCATCACTGATTTCTCATAAACACAGAGTGAACAGAGCAACAAACTCCTCATTGGATCATTCCTTCAAGACACAAATTTCATTTGGTTAAGGTAGATGTAGATGAAGATAAAATGCTCGAGGAACAGGAAGAATCCCACAAATAGGTGGAAGAGGCATACCTTCAAGCTCAGGTGGAAGGGGAAGCAATCAAAATCCATGTTAAGTCTCAAGCCAAAATCAAAGACAAGGTGAGAGGTATGATAAATCTCACATTCAATGTAATTATTGTAAGAAGTATGGTCATTATGCAAATGAATGTAGAAAGAAGCAACATGAGATAATTAATAAACCAATTGAAATTTTCATAAATGAAAATTAGAACCAAGATAGAATGTTTTTAGTTTGTAAATGTAGCACAAGAAAAAGAAAGAGATGTGTGGTTTCTAGATTTAGGGAGGAGAAACCACGTCACATGGAACATAGAAATGTTGTTCAATTTAGATGAGGGTGTGAAATCATAAGTGACATTAGGGACTGGTAGAAAATATTTTTCATGGGCAAAGGAAGAGTTGACATTGTAACAAAGAAGGTGGAGAAGAAGTACATTTCACATGTCTATTTTTTCCCCGGTTTGAAGCATAACCATATAAGCATTGGAAGACTCATGCAAAAGGGCTACAATGTCTTTTTCAAGAATTGAGAGTGCACAATTTTGGATAAATATCCAAGAAAACAATTGATTGCAAAAGTTCAGACGAAAATCAATAGAATGCTTCCTCTCAAGCTAAAACAAAATTCGAAGGAAGAAGGTGCTCAAGAAAAGCTATCAATGAATTCACAAGAGAGTGAAATAAATGTAGCAATTGTCACACAAGTAGACTTTGAAGCAAAAGTTAAAGATGAAAACTAGTTAGGGCATTTGAGATTTAGGCATCTTAATTTTGGAGGTTTGAATTTGTTTCATAGGAAAGGGATGGTGAATTGATTTCCATTCATAGAAAAATCGAGCAACGTATGTGAAGGATGCATATTCGAAAAACAACATAGAGAGACATTTCCACCAGCAACGTCAATAAGGGAAAAGACATCTTTGGATGTTGTCCATTCAGATTTATATGGACCAATGAAGGCATCATCAATTGGGGACATCTATTATTTCTTGACTTTCATAGATGATTATACAAGGAAGACATGTGTCTACTTCCGAAAAGATAAAAGTGAAGTGTTTGAGCACTTCCACCAATACAAAGTTGTGGTCGAGAAGCAAAGTCGAAACTACATCAAAGATTTGAGGACTGAAAAAAGTAGTGAATACATCTCAAATGAGTTCCTACGCTTTTGCATGCAGCATGAAATTCAGAATAAATTTACAACAAGCTATACACCTCAGCAAAATGGTGTCAAGGAAAGGAATAATAGGACCATTATGAAAAATTTAAAGGATTATGTTGAAGGAAAATATTTTACCAAATGATTATTGGGCTAAAACTATCACTTGTGTGACATATATAATTAATAGGTGTCCAACCAAAAATCTTAAGAATATGGTTCCTAAAGAGGCATAGAGTGGAAGAAAGCATAATGTTACTCACATGAGAGTGTTTGGATGTGTGTCTTATGCATATGTCCCAGATGAATTAAGGAAGAATTTGGACAACAAGGGGGATAAATTCATATTTTTTGGATATAGTGATGAATCCAAGACATACAAAATCTATAATCCATCAACCAAGAAGGTCATAATCACATATATGTGTAGTTCATAGAAGAGTAAGCATTGGATGGAAGTTTAGAGAAGACAATCAATGTGAAAACATGCATACCACACGAAGACAAATAGGAATTGATTGCATCAAGTGATTCCTTAATGGTGACTCCTCCTACTCCTATTCAAGCTCAACAAAGCAGTCAACATGTCACAAAGTCAAGAAATAATAGGAAAATATTGTGTAGTCAAGCAAGTGCTTCTCCAAGCACTCCAAAAGGATCCACAACGCCATCTATTTCAAGCACAACACCAAGTGACGTGTCAATTTCATATTCAGCAAGCATAAGAAGACAAAAAATTAGAAATTTAAGTGAAATATATGAAAAAAATGAAGTTGATAGTAGTGTTGGTAAAATTTATTTATTTGCATTGTTTTTTAATGGAGATGACCCAATCCATTTTGAGGATGAAATCAAAAAGGAAAAATGGGTTGCGACAATCGATGAAGAAATAGGAGCAATAGAAAAGAATCACACATGGGAGTTAGCGGACCTTCCGCAAGGAAAATAAGTCATTGGAGTGAAGTGGGTCTATAAGACCAAGATCAACATTGAAGGAAATATTGAAAGGCATAAAGCAAGGCTAGTTGTCAAAGTATACAAGGAGTAGAATGGAGGATATTATGCAGAGACATTTATGCCAGTCACGAGGATGGAGACAGTGCATACAATGTTGTCAATTGTTGTGCAACATGCATGGAAAGTGTCTTAAATGGATGTAAAATTAGCATTCTTGAATGAAATGCAGAAAAAGGAAGCATATGTTGCGAAACCACCTGGTTATGAGGTAGAAGGCCAACAAGGCAAGGTGTATAGGTTGAGGAAAGATATTTATGGGCTAAAGAAAGAACCACAAGCATGGTATAGAAGGAAATTTTCTTACTTGATGCACAATGGTTTCGACAAATGTGACAGTGAGCCTGCTCTCTACATCAAAGAGAGTGACAATAAGCTTATTATTGTTGTTTAATATGTATATGATTTGATTTTTACAGGGAGTAATGATTTACTCGTAGTTGATTTCAAAGAAGTCACGAAACATGAGTTTGAAATGAATCACTTAGGGTTGTTAAGGTATTTTTTTATGTATAGAAGAGAAGCAAATAAAAAAATTTATTTTAATTTTCCAAGCAAATATGTAGCAGACATTGTAGAGAGGTTTAATATGTAGAGCAACAAGCCCTCGCCAACTCTAGCTATCATGAAGTTGAATTTGAGAAAGAATATTGCAGCAACAATGTCAATGCGACATAATACAAAAGTATGGTGGGAAGCTCAATGTATTTGACCGCAACTAGGCCTCATATAATGTATGCAGTGAGTTTGGTGTCAGGGTTTATGGATACACCCAAGGAGACACATTGGAAAGCAGCTAAAATGATTTTAAAGTATGTCAATGAGACAAAGGAGTATCGTATTTTGTACACTCCTACAAATTATTTTAGGCTGGTTGGTTACATAGACACTGACTGGGCAAGAAGTGTCAAAGACAAAAAGAGCACGTTAGGATATGTTTTTCATTTAGTTTTGGGAGCCATTTCATGGGCCTGCAAGAAACAATCGATAGTGTCATTGTCAATAACGTAAGATGAATGTGTCACCACAACAGCACTAATGCGCCAAGCTATTTCGATGAGAAGAATGTTGAGGGATTTATGCCATGAACAAGAGGGAACAACAACTATTTTTTGGGACAACAATTCCAAAGTTTCATAATCAAAGAATTGTGTCTTTCACAAGAGGAACAAGCACATTGACTGTAAGCATCATTTTATAAGAGAATTGGTTAACAATGGTGAGATTTTGTTGCGGCATTGTAGGTCAGAAGAGCAATTTGCATACATCTTCACAAAGCCATTGGCACGTGAATTTTTTTTTTTTATCTTAGAGATTATTTGTGAATTTTCAATGGCGGTAGTTGTGATTAAAGGGGAGTGTTGGAAAATGACAACCATACATGTGACACATGTGAAAATACACCAAGTAGATATTTGGTAGGTTGTAGATTTAGTTTCTAGGCTAAAGGGCATGGCGTAAATGAAGTTCTCAGCAGGAGTACAAATACCCCATTCTACAACACATCGAGTAATTAAATTCAAATGAAAATTTAATGCAAATTCTGTGAAATGTACAGTCAGTCATTAATTCCTCAAATGCTATTTACTATCTGGAACCTCTACAAGTTCATAAAATTATGTTTTAAGTACAATCACCCATTATATGTTTTAAATGTTGTCTTGTCATGTGTTAATGTATTATAAATGTATATGTAGAAGTTTTTTAACATAGTAGCGGATATAAGTATAGTAAGGAAGGTAAGTATAATAAGCCAAGAGGAGAAAATCATGGACGATTTTGTTACAAGTTTTACGGTGAGTTACTTTGCAAGTCCTTGTGAACTGAGTCAAAATTGTGTTTTACTTGCTTAAGGAGCCTGAGCCTCCATATGAATGTATTTATTATGTTTTGAAGTTATAATATAAATTTTAGTATGTTCGGATATCTTTATGAAAGATTCACTTATTTTTAGGGCAACCACTATGTTTTAATATGTAATGTTATGGGTAAATTTGTTTAATGTTTAGCTCCATTTAAGTTGGGCAAGTGAACGAAATGTATTTATTATGTTTTGAAGCTATAATATAAAGTTTAGTGAGTTGAGATATCTTTATCAAAAATTCACTTATTTTTACGTAAACCACTATGTTTTAATCTGTTATGTTATGAGTAAATTTGTTAAAGTTTTAGCTCCATTCAAGTTGATTTAATCTCTGCGAGTGTGTTTTGAGGAGGAGTCCTTTGTTTTAATTTTTTTCACATGTAACCTAAAAAGACAGCCAAATAGAGTAGAGGCATAGAAAAGCAACTAGAAAGGCCATAGTTTCCCAGCTGCCATAAGCACTCGTCCCAACACCAAATCAACCGGATATGTACTGTCATCATAGGGAGACCAGAACGCGCATCCACAATATTCCAGTTGAGACTACTCTCGCATTTCTCATGTTGAGGCAACCTATACCATTGTTTTTCGGAGTGGACCCGACTCTAGCATTCAACTGAATGATCTTATGTAAAACGAATGCAAGCGCATCTCACACAAAAGTGGAGATTGAAATTAGACGATTGCCTCTATATTTTCGGTAGGTATGTACAAGAAGAGCTCAGTGGGATCTTCAGCCCCGTTTTCCTCACCACAACGGTGTATTGGTTTTTCCATACTGCCCTCCTGCAATTTCATTTCATTTTGTAAAAATTCGCATGCAAGTTTTCGTGTTTGAAATATGGTGATTCTCGTGCGATTGGAAGAGTTTGAAATATGGTGGGAATGTGGCATTAAATGCAGGTATTCGAGCCTCCTACCACCACGTATATGTAGCATTAACTATGTTGGAGGAGTTATGTCATAGTAGTGGGCAATTAAGAGAGTACCAAAATGTCATGGTGGGCATATGGGTGTGTATGGCTATGTCACACTTATTAATGGGCCTATGTGAAAGGGAGGAGGCATATATATTTGGGCAATTAAGAGAGTACCAAATTATATATGGGTATGCCACATTATTCTTAATGTATATTAATGGTCCTATCACATTGGAAATATTGGTTGCCACCAACAATCTTCGTCGTGAGCTACGGACTCGGATGGTCTAGAGACTCGGTCGACGAGCATTGACTACCATAACCATTTTAGAACATCATATAAATAATGATAGCATGAGTTCCTCGTTTCCTGTTTTCTTTTTCGATTTTGAAGTGGAAGAGGAGGCATCTCAACCCCGGTGAGGCCACCTGTACCACCCCGCTTGCATTTCAA